>ML675631.1:20762281-21166857 GCA_007922155.1 Mesoclemmys tuberculata
GTGTGTGTGTGTGTGTGTGTGTGTGTGTGTGTGTGTGTTATTGTGTAAACCCTTATCCCCTGGTAGCTGGACTGATACCATCCAACTTATTTCACATGTGCCACAAAACAGGAACTGGTTAAAGAGAAGACTACAAGTCATACTGAAAGGTCTAACTGGAGGGAGGTTCTTAGTAGAATTTCTCTGGGGTTGGTCTTGAGGCCAATCTTATTTAACATTTTCATTAATAACCTTGGCACAAAAAGAGGGAGTGTTTGCAATGACAGAAGGTTGGGAGGTATTGCCGATACAGAAAAGGACCAGAATATCATACAAGAAGATCTGGAGGACCTTGAAAAGTGAGAGAATAGAAATGGGATAAAATTTAATAGTGCAAATTGCAAGGTCATTCACTTAGAGACTAATGAGAATTTTTGCTATATTCTGGGGATGTATCAACTGGAAATGACAGAGGAGGAGAAAGACCTGGGTATATTAATTGATCACAGGATTGCTGAGTTTCCAATGTGATGTGGCTGTGCAAATGGCTAATGCAATCCTATAATGTCTCAGCGAGGTATTTCCAGTAGAGATAGGTAAATGTTATTCCAATATAAAAGATGCTGGTGACACCTCATCTTGAACAGTGTGAACAGTTCTGGTCTCCCATGTTTATAAGAAAGTTATATTCAAACTGGAACAGGTGCAGAGAAAGGCTACTAGGATGGTCAGACAAATGGAAACCTTACCTTACAAGAGAAGACTCAAGGAGCTTGGCTTGTTTAACCTAACCAAAGGAAGGCTGAGGGGCGATATGACTACTCTCTATAAATAGGTCAGAGGGATAAATACCAGGGAGAGACAAGAGTTATTTAAGTTAAGAGCCACAAGAACAAATGGATTTTAAAGGTTCATCAACAAATTTAGGCCTGAAATTAGATGAAGGTTTCTAACCATCAAAGAAGTGAAGTCCTGAACAGCTTCCAATGGGAGCAGTGGGAGCAAAAAACCTAAAGGACTTTAAGATTGAGCTTAGTAAGTTTATGGAGGGGATGGTATGATGAGACTGTCTACAAAGGCACGTGGCCTAGCTGTAACTGCTAGTTGCAAATGTCCCCAACAGCCATACAGGGTGGAACTAGAGGTGTGGGGGGTGTTGCTTCACCCCCTGGCTTGAGGTGATTTCCATTATATTGGGGCAGTTTGGTTCAATGGCTCTCAGCATCCCCACTGTAAAAAATGTTTCAGCACCCCTGCCAATGGCTGGAGACAGGACACTAGAGGGCCCTGAGTTACTACAGAGAATTCTTTCCCAGATATCTGGCTGGTGGGTTTGCCAATATGCTGAGTGTCCAACTGAAGGCTATATTTAGGGTCAGGGAGGAATTTTTCCCCAGCTCAGATTGGCGAAGACCCTGGGGGTGGGTTTTTGCCTTCCTCTGCAGCATAGAGCACCGGTCACTTGCTCATTTAAACTGGAGTAAATTGTGATTCTCTGAAATTTGAAGTCATTAAATCATGATTTGAGGAAGTCAGTTACTCAGCCAGAAGTTATGGGTCTATTACCGGAGTGGGTGAGTGAGGTTTCGTGGCCTGCAATGTGCAGGAGGACAGATTAGATGATCATGATGGTTCCTTCTGGCCTTGAAGTCTATGAGTCTATAAATCAAGAAAACCTGTTCTGCTGCTACACCATGTAAGCCTCCTTTAACCTTCTGTGGAGTTTTCCATGTTGCATAAACCCAATGAGCCATAGAATGGTATAGGCCTGCTCCAGCCAATGTATTCGGTCCACTCTGTAGGCTAATTCAGGGGGTGTGGCTATGGGTGGAGCTACTTTCATACTTGTAGACCCAGATATGATTTTTTTTTCTTTTTCTTTTCCTTCTGAAAACAGCCATTAGCTTTTAAATGGCCCTTATATACATGAAAACAGTGGAGCTGTGTGTGCTGTGGGGATGCACTTTGTGTTGATAAAGTTTTAATTACAGCCTGGTAATTGTTGACAGTTTATCCTATATCTCATTCGTTGTTGAGGAACTCCCTGTTTTTTCAATTTTTTGTTTTGGAATTTTTTTCTGTATTCCTAGCTCTGTGAAAGCTTGGCTGCCGACCATAAATCTGAAGGAGAATAGGTTTCTTTGTCAAATAATAACCACAATCTAAAGTATTTTCCAAAGCCCTGGTGTCCTTTGATTTCTTTAACTGTTGAATATTTTCCCAGAACTCTTTATAGTTTTCACTACTGAAAGGTTAGACTATGAAAAATATTTGTGAAGTAGCAGTAACGTAGTTTATCTTCTGCCAAACGCATTTCGGCAGATGCATTCTGTGTCCTATTATGAATTTCATTTAGTCTGTATGCATGACAGAAAAGCTTTCTTAATTGAGCAAAGAAATGACATTACTATTATTCTGAAGTCACAAATGTGTCACTAAGTTTGCTCCAGCTGGCAAAAACATGTTCTGTGTGAATGAGATCTGTAATGGTAATAGTTCTCCCAAAATATGTGTGTTTCCTAACGTACAACATTCTTGAATAGTTAACTACATTGTTCTTGAATGTAGTAGACTCCAACTTACTATACCAGTACATTTTTGAAGGAACAAATAGTGTTGCTGTAAGGATTAAACATCCTGTGTGGGATAAATGCACCAGAGAATAAATGGTTAGATTTAAAAACAAACAGATGTAGTGTAACAACTCAAAAGTCAATATGTACCAAAGACCAGCATCTGTAGAATCAGATTGGTAATTTCAAATGGTCAGAGGTCAGTATGAAATGCAAAGTTCCCTACAGTACCAGACTTATAAAATAATCATTAGCCATTCTACAATTTAGCAATGAATATGAGTAAAAGAGAAGTCCTATTCAAACAGCATTACTTGCTCTGTAAAATATTCATTTGATTAATATTTTAGTTTCCAAAGTGTGGACAGGAAGAGAAAGTTCTTCTAAATGACCCCATTTGTGCTAATGTAACTATCTAAGAAAAACTTTATTGGTTATGTTTGCATAATTTTAATTTAGTTTTTGCTGTTGTATTAGGATTATTAACACTGTTTAACGAAGTAGCAATTTCTTTTGTTTTAAATTCAGTAGTACCATGTGCCGCCATTGTGATAGTTGTGAAGAAGTCAATAATTGAACAGACAAACTCTCAGGAATGATTAGCTAAATGATGCTGCATCTCTCCCCTGCCCACCCCCCCAATTTTCCCCTTTGTTCTTCTACATATGTTTAAAGATATTTCTGTTAATTTACAATTTGAAAGGTGGGTGAGGAGCAGAGTTTGAAAAATAGATTACTGTCTTCATTAATACAGGTTTGACCTACAAAGTCTTCACGTACTTAATGATTAAAAACCAAAGTACTAAATAATAAATTATAAGAATTTATAGGAGTCATCATCTTGAAATTAGCTTATTGAATGTTCTTATCATAATAAATCTGAGTGGGTGTCTAATTTAGTGTTAGCTGACTAAAATTATATGTTGCCGGCAGATAAAGAAAAGGAGGAGAAAAAACTTTTGTTCCAAGACACACGCTGTGAATTTAATCACAGATGACCTGAAAAGCGACCGTATTTTGTTGTGTCTGCTTTGCAGAAATTTTGGCAAAATTGGTATTGGTGGGAGTAGAATGAAGATTGATTTCAATTTGTGAATCTGGCAGACAATAAACATTTTCTCTAGCAATTCAGTGATGTTTATATTAGCACTTCTTATATGGACACAGGCAGTCAAAACCCAGGAAGTGAGTGACAAAAAAAACGACTGTATCTGCACTTACATCTAAGGATAGCAGACTTATTTGCCAAGAGTTTTACATGACTGCAAAATTATCCTCTCTCTCTCTCACATCCCTTTATATTGCTTATTGAGTAGAAAGGTGTTTTGGTTTTTTTCCAGTTCAATTAAAATATGTTTCCCAGGGTATATTAAAATAGGTATGCCACACACTTATAGCCTGGGATTTTTGGAAGTGGCAGGGTTGCCTGCAAATTTTATCAGTCTATATGCAGTCTCCAGAAAAAAGAAAAACTAAACTAAACTTAGAAGTTTCCTGGAAAACAATTTTTAATCAAGTTTTCATTTCAGTCCAGGCAATAAAGATGCAGCTTAGATCCTGCTTTCATCAAATGAACTGACAATTTTGCCATTAATTTCAAAGAAAGCCAAATTGGGCCTATTGTGAGGGCTTAATCCCTGCTCTGGCAAATATTTGGGTTTGGTCTACATTTGAAAGTTATATCAGCCTAACTACATGGGTGTGAAAAAATACACCTTGACCGATGCAGCTATGCCAACATAACCCCCAGTGTAGATGCAACCATGTCAATGGAAAAGTGCTTCGGTCGACATAGTTAATATTGCTCAGGTGGTATTCCTGCCCTGAGGGCTGGTCTTGAAAGTTACTCGGGTGTGCTGCAGCCCTGTCACTGTAGCATTTGTAGTATAGACATAGTTGAGTCCATGTCTACACTACAAACTTTGGATGACGCAAGTTACATCAGGAGAAACTTGGTTGACATGAGTTATGTCATTGCCAGAATAGTCTCCATATTGTAGATGTACATTTCATGATTTGTGAACAGCCTCCTTGATTTATACGGGACTACTCACGGTGCGTGAAATCTGCAAATCGCTGCAGGATTGGGGCCTTATTTTACAAACCAGCTCTAAAAAATATAGCACTTCTTTTTTCTTTTTCCCCACAAAGAAATCTCTGGCTGACATTTATAAACAAGGAAGCAAGAACTGCAAAAAAAAATTAGTTTAACTCAACACTCCTCACCCCACTCTCTCCCCCAATTTCTAATTAATTAGAAGGAAATTATGCCTTCAAGAAAAAGTAAAGTACCTTTGGGATTTTCACCAGGAAGAAATGGCACTTGTGTTAAAAGGAAAACCTTTTTTTAGTATTAAAAATTAATTAAAAATGGGATGTGCTAAAACTCAGGTTTTATCATCAGCACCAATTCTGCAGTGCTAAGTGCACTTGGTAAAATATAAATTTCTCTGTGTCAACATAATTTGTGGTTTATCAAAGATTTGCTAGCACAGATTCCTAATACTGAAAGTCAGGCCCAGAGAAATCACACACCTCAATCACTTCCCTTGAAAAACTGATGGAGATAATGTTCATCCTTGCAAATACTGATTAACATGGTTTCACTGCAAGTTTCAGGGTATTCAAGCACCGAGAACAAAAAAAGAACAGAGTATGCAAACAGAAATTAAGTGAAATCTTACAAAATTAAATTCACACATGATGCATTTTTATAATAATGTCGATGCTCATTTTCACCTGAAAGTGGGAAGTGGTACTAAAATGATGAGTCTTTTATTCTCTCCTGACCAACAAAGAAATAATGTTACTGTACTTGGAATGTGTTGCAACATGATATTCCCTGTAAATATCACTGGCAAATTATGCTTCAGGTAATTCAAATGGATAGTAATTTAGATGATTACTTTGTAGCACATATAGCTGTTATTTAATCTGGAAAAAAGAAGTTTGTGAAATAATTTTTGTTGACCTAGGTCCTTTTTATTCAATAACAACCTGATCCAGTTCTCATTATAATCAGTTAAAAGACTCCCATTGATTTCAGTGGGAGTTAGGTTGCATCCATATAGGTGTGTGCGTGATTGATTCCTGTTTTGGTTTTGATGTTTTAGATAGTAGTGACTATTATTATGTGTTTGTATTATACTGGTACCTAAAGGCGTAACAAGGCATATTCCTTCCCCAAAGAACTTGCACACTAAGAGCCTAATAAAGCAAATCATCTCTGTTCAGGACAGCACTTCTGCAGTGCCTAAATTCTGTTAAAGTCACTGGTACTGTTAGTGGCAGTCAGTTCAACAGGGAGCACAGGTGAACCTGGTTGGGATCCATATGTTCTAGATACTGGAGATCTAAAAAGACTAAGATTGTGTCCAACTCTTGTGCAGGGCTATCAGCATTTTGTGCTCTCTTCTCCACCCCTCTTCTTGCATATTTACCCAGGGCTTATCACAGTCTAGTCCCTTGCTTCTGTGAAGTGCAGAATGTAATGCACGATATATAATTAACACACAGTGAAAGATCACACTACTGCCTTTATAATAACCCATGCTTTTTATAATGGAAGATTTGTTGTTTGTTTTACACTTTTTTGCAAGGTTCATTAACATTACTAATTTGTGTGTTACTTTTGAAGGCTTGGCTCTAATATGTCTGTGTGTTCCAGATTTCTTGTCATTGTATATACAGCTGAGTGGCCGTGTAACAATGCAAGGTTATTTTCATGTCACTTGTGTAGAAATAGCAGGTATTGCATTCACTCTGAATTAACATCCCATAAGATTTCATAGGAACTAAACTCAGCATGACCTATTAACACCAGAATTTGGGGGTTATCCAGTGTTATGCTACCAGCAATGTGTGGTTTAGAACAGCTAGATGTAGAAGTTGGTCAACTAAAAAGTATCCCCACTTTCAGTTTTTTCCCCAGCTAATTAAATATTTCATGAAAATTATTGCCTAGGTTGTTTTTTCTCTTTTATTATATCAGTTACATAAAAGAAAATTGCTGCCATGGAAATAGACACTTGCAAAATTCTCACACAGAATTCTGTGAAGGTGGGATGGGGGAAATATGGGGGATTTGTATTCTGGTGAGAGGGGTGATCTTGTTGCCATGGTCAGCCATTTAATGTTATTTTCCTACCTAAATGCATGTGTGTTCCAATCAAGGACATTGGCAGTAAACCAGGATGCTATCTTCAGGAAGAGTTGGTGCTAAAGGATGTTGAATATTGTGGAACTGGAGGTATTCCTTGTGAAGTGAAGAGATGCTGTTTAAAGAACGAGCAGGGACAGAGAAGTTGTCTATCTGCAGGAGTTGATAATTTTGGAGACAAAGAAAATTAAAATATAATAAAAACAAAATTCCCCAAAGAAATTTGTTTGGTTCTGGGATGGTTTTTGGTGTGTAGGATAGTAGAGATCAATAGATACCATTTACATCAAATTTGGGCAAAGAAATGATTGACCACGGAGACCATTATAAGAGATGAAAAAGTGATTGTTTGATTACTGCCAGGGTCAGAGAAGAAGGGCGGTTTGTTAAATTTAGGACTGTGTAGGTCATTTGATGAACTGGAGTCCCCAAGTAGTTGTTCTTGTTACTATTATTTATTATTTGTATTACTGTAACACCTAGGAGCCCTAGTCATGGACCAGGGTCCCACTGTGCTTGTTATTGTACAAACACAGAACAAAAACCGGCCCCTGCCCCAAAGACTTTACATTCAAAGTGTGTCTATGTAACGGAGCTGATGGCTTTCTGTCTGGTTTTGAAAACTGATATAAATGCTGTAGCTGAGTGCCAAGGAAAATGACAATGGGATATGTTCGTAAGAGGTGTAACTCCACCGAAATCCCTGGTTTTCCACCAGGAAGACCCAATGTTTTTAGTCATCCTGCGAGTCTTTCGGCTAATGTATTATACTGCAATTGCAGATTAATAAAGTGAACCTTAAAATGGGATATCCTGTTCTTTCCTGTGACAATTAAGTGTGTGAAAAAGGTTGCTGGCCATTCTAGCTAACACCAATTTATAGGGGTAGGGCAGGAGTACACTTACCCCCCAGCCAGAGCGGTCTCACAGAACCACAAGTTAGGGGCAGTGTTTCTGTGTTGGCCTATTACTTTGAAAGTTGGTGAGGTGCCTCCCATAACAGAGCACAACTTGCACAGGTTTAAGCCATTGCTTCTCATCACAACCTGAAGTATTTCCTATTTACTGTCAGACTCTTTGCCATTGACTTTAACTGCAGAAATATCAGACCTACTGCCAGAAACATATGTTTTAAGACAGAAAGAGAAATCTTGGGGCTGTTCTGCTGTAAATCTTGCTGTATTAGTTATTCCTCTGTCTCGTATGTATTATTCAAGTTGGGGTTTGGGAGTGTCAGATGGCTCATGTGGAAGCTGTAAGTTCTTGGTGCAAAACTAAAAGTCTGTGGCAAGCATGTCATTTTGGAAGCAGGTATCCTATTTAACTGGTCTTGGCCCTGCAATTCTGCACTCATTCTTTCCTCAGGATGAGTGCTTTACTGAAGTGTTACTTTCGATCCATTTACCCTTAGAGCAATACAATTACATTTATTTCTAAAACTAATACAGGGCCTGGGCCATGCCTCAAACACCTGAAGCCATCATTTGAGATCTAATCAATGAATAACCATAACAACGAATGGCTTTGGGGGCGTGGGGATAATTCCGGAGAGTAAGGGCACATTTACAATCCTGAAATTATGCGGCTATTCACCTGTGGGTTTGGTATGTGCCAGGGTAGCAATATTAAAAACCTGTTGCCCAGTACCTGGTAGAGATGACAGGAGGGAATTATACTGGGAAAAGTCTCTGTTTTCAACTTTTTTCAGTACTAGTCAGAACTCCTATTCTACTACCCAGCTCTCAATCCAAGAGCTCCATTCCCCTTTTAGTGATACATTTAAAAAATGCCAGTTTTCGTTCTTTCTGGAAGTGGTGAGGATGGAGGGATAAAAAGAGAATGTACTCTTTGGATGCAAAGTTTTCAGGATGAAGTACTCAGACCAAAGGCAGTGTGATTAACAACACTGAAACCAGAACAAAAAAATGTCCTGTAACTACCTGGTACCTACAAAAACAACGAGAGTCCTGTAGCACCTTAAAGACTAACAAATTTCTGCGGGCATAAGCTTTCATGGGCTGCAACCCACTTCGTCAGATGCAAGAGGTTGCAACGCACGAACACTTATGCCTGCAGAAATTTGTTAGTCTTTAAGGTGCTACGGGCCTCTCGTTGTTCTTGCTGTATACAGATTAACACGGCTACCCCTCTGGAACTTTTCTACATGGTACCTAGCTGCACCTAGAGGCAGTGCCAGGCTTAACTGAGCATGAAGCCCAGCTGGGAAGCAGCAGACTGGTTAGTATAAAGCCAGGAAGTTGTGCGAGGAGGAGGGCTGCAGGGAGGGAGTCTGCAGTCACTCTCTGGGAAGAGAGGTTGTCAGGAGGAAACCCAGCAGGAAGAATAAGCCCTGGGACCTTAGCCCTGAAAGGAGAGTCAACCCAGAGAGGCTGGGAAACAGCAGCAAGGAGTGGGACGGTGCGTACAGCCTTGTGTGGCACTAGTGTAGAGCCCTGCATCAGCCCTGGGATCCTGCAGGACCCGCTGCCGTCAGAGCAGGCACAGGATTAAAAAATAGCCCCTGCAGGACTCTACTGTGCGGATCTTGGCTGCTGGTTGTAGGGTCTCTAGGCTGGAACCCAGAGTAGAGGGGGAGCCTGGGTTCCTCTACCAGCCCCTGGGAAAAGGGGCACAAGACCTGGAGACATGGAACAGAATATAATCTGTGGTGGTGAGATGACGTTACCCTGGAAGGGAAGGACTAAATAGTGGGCTGGCTGGAGAGTCTAGTCATGAAGAGGGAACCCCCTAAGACATGGAGAAAGACAGGCCACAGCACAAGCAACACATGGGAGGAGACCCAGACCAAGATCCAGCCACAATGATATGCACCCACAGTGAGTGGAATCCCTTCATAGGAGCTAAAGGAGAGGTGAAAGATATAGAGCCTATATAGCATATATCTGAGGTACAGTCTAACTGTTCTGAGAACCATCACCTCCTGATGACTGAGTTCTAGTAAATACTGGTTGGGTTTGGTCATTCAGAATTATGTATTTTCTTATATGGAGTAATCAGATGCTCAGTGCATTTTCAGATGGAGAAGTCATATAATTTACTTTGTGGTCTTGGAGGGGTCAGCATAATAAAAATGCATCACACGCACAAATACACACATTGCTGGCAATGGATTTGCTGGCACCAGTTCCAGGTAATGTTGCAGATTATAAATAATTGAATAATGTATTTGAAATGCCTCATTCAAATGGTGATGTGATCAACATCTAATGGACATTTGGGAGAACCCTTGAATTTCTGCTTTGGGGCTTTCCAAAGTCCAAGGAGTACAAAAAAGACCTGAAAATAGAAAAAAATAGTCCAACCTAAATCTTTTGTATCTGTGTGGAATATTATATACTCTAACAAAGTTAGTAAACCAGGGCTTGGTTCAAAGCCACAAAATGGGAATGCAGATCTGGATTTCAAACACCTCAACATTGAGTGGAGAAAGAATCTATCTCTGATAACAGAATTTTTGAAAATACCATGTTTGAGCTGCTTCTCGGTGAGAATGGCCATTGACTACAGAGGGGATGGGAACTGGGCCAATTTTCTCTTATTGTAAAATGTGGGATGGTACTATTAAATTTGGAGTAGGAAAATAGTCCACCTCAGTTAGCGTGATTTACACAACATAGGTGTAACACATATTGGGGGAAAAATATTAAAAGTAGGACTATGATCTGGTTATTGGTGTTCACAACAGTTTAATACTTTTTAAAAATTGTATTATGCATTTTTTTTTCAGTTCACTGTGTTTTGGTATCAGTGACAGGAACCCTACTTTGCAAGCCTTTCTAATCATTTTATTCTCTCCGGGAGAGTGTTCACTACTATCTTTTTTTATTAGTATTTCTTTACTTTCTCTTATGTGAACATTTGTGCTATGCTAAAATAGTAACTCAAGTTGACATCTGCACCATTTAAGATTTTTCCCCCACTTTAATTTAATCCCGCTTCTTAGCCATCCCCCCCCTTTTTTTTTCCGATACTTAGGACAGACTTAAATCTCATAGCTTTTACCTTTTGAACATTAAATTTAATTGCAGGCATTCTGAAAATCCAAATAAATTATGCCATACGCACTGCCATCATCAACCTTTTCAGTAACCTCAGAAAAGTCAAGGAGAATAGTTAGGCAGTTTCTTCCTTTCTAAATCTCTGCCAGTTATTTCCTGTTCGGTTACAACTATATGTTCCTTTTTACCTTCCTTATCAGACTGGCTTTCAGCTGTTTTCCTTATTAATGATAACAAGGTGATTAATTGACTTGCGAGTTTCTACCTCAGTTGAATTCCTTTAAAAATATCCTCATATTTGACTAACTTTTTGGGGAAAAAAATTTCAATTTATGTTCTCCCTAATGATTATCTTTGGCCTGCAGATCTGTGAGTACAAATCCTGCAGGATCGAATCCAACAGCTCTATTTGTTTTGAATTGCCTCCTACTTTTTTAATGATGGGATCCATGATAATTATATGTACAGTTGATGGACAGCAGCCAATATGTTGTTCTTTTACTCCCTGGTTCAGAGGAAGTATTAATTTCATATCGCAGTTAGTTTACATCCTGTCATGTTACAGCTCTTTTCTTGATTTTCTTTGTAGCGCTGGAAAACAAAACTTTGTGCAGTTGTTTTTCAGATCTTTTAAATACTCTGAAGTATTTAAATGTTGGATTTCATATATCTCTCTTTATTTCCCTTTTATTTATCTGTAATTTTCTCCAGAATCCTTTCATATATGATTATTGCAAGTCTTATATAATCAATTCAACTGAGACTCATAGGTTCACATTGATTATAGTCAATATGGGTTTTTTTGTGTATTTGTATTTTAAAATAAAAAGTTAAGCCCAAGGGTGATGGTTCATTAGCTTATAATTATCATATAACTTCCTGCATAGTTACTAATTATTTTATTATTATTGTAATGCTTTTTGCTTATTTTGCTTTGGATAATTTTCAAAGTACTCTTATTCCCTCTAGAGATCTTTAAGAGACAGAATTTCTGGCTGTTAAAGATTTGCCATCCCACAAATAGCATACTGCGAGTATCCCCAGGTTATTTATAACTGGATTTTATCTGAGAAAATTATCTAAAAGAAGGTAAACCAAAATTCTAAGGGAAAGTGCCCTAAACGTCTCATATATTATGCTGTGCTTAAACAGATATTTTAATTTTAACAGCTTTTCAAGCCCAATGGAACTCTTGTTCTGGTTTTGGGCAGAAAATACGATAACACTTTTTGAATTCCTACAGGAGATCTCCTAACTATATTTGAAATCGAGGCATAAAATATGAAAATATGAGTTTACAGTGTGTGATGTTTAAACTTCACGTTAATTTAATTGATTTTCCATGTTTGTTAATTCTAAGAACTGTAGTACTTCTAAATCTCTCCTTTTAAGAAACAAATATGTTTTAAAAAGATGTTGTATTAGTAGGCAAGTTACAAGCTGATCTATTTTCACAAAGTTATGTATGTTCCTCTTCCACTGCATCTCATTCCTGACCACCACTGCCCCCGATTCTACCAACACATAAGCATGTATGCAATTTAATACTGCTTGAGTGCCCCCATTGATGTAAGTGTGACTACCCACATATGTTCAGTTATCATATGCAAATAAGAACTTGAAGGAGAAGAGTCCAAGTTTGGTATCCCTGTACAGTGGCTGAACTATGAAGTATTCTTGTGGTACGAACAGAGGGATCAAACTTGCAAAATTATAGGGAACCTTCACTTAAGTTCTAAGCACCTCGTACAGGATTGATCTCCACTGTGACTGGTTTAAATTAAGTTAGTCGTTTCATTTCTGATATGAATTATTTTGTACCCATGTCTTGAGAGGTGAAATGTTACTCTGTCACTTGACTGTTCTGCCTAGCATCGCTACTGTTTTACTTAGAATAGTGGCTAAAAGGCTTTGTTCTAATTCCAGTCTTCCAGTTAAAAGTATCACCACACTTTACACACTACAATAATCACCACCAGTAAGGTTTGTCTTGCCTATAAAATGCTAAAGAGAGGTTTTTAGACCACTTTGTAACTTCTATTACTGCTTCCTTTTTCTTTCTAATTTGTAATAGTAATACCTAACATTATTACCTAATAATTATGGTGTACACCTGTCTGACATTTGCAGCTGGTGAAACTATTAATGATCTACTCTAGCTTTTGCTTTTAATTATTCACCTACTTGAAGCAGAATCCTGACTCTGGAGTTTAAGACCGTAGTGTGAATAAGAACAATTGGTGTATTTGAGTATCATCACGTAGCAGAGAGCTGTTAATGTTTGGTGTTGGCCTGTGTAGGCCTGGATGTCTAGGAAGAGGAAGAGACTAGCCTTCTTGGTGTAAATTGCTGAATATAAATAGTTCTATTTTTATTTTTTTTAACATCTGCTTGGGATTTATTCCCCCCAGCATTTTGAAAAATGCTGGTCAAGTCAACACTCTGATATTGTATGCATGTGATTCTAGGATCAGAGATGAAATGTTGCATCATTTGCCATAGCACAAGA
Organism: Mesoclemmys tuberculata; assembly: GCA_007922155.1. Taxonomy (NCBI): domain Eukaryota; kingdom Metazoa; phylum Chordata; order Testudines; family Chelidae; genus Mesoclemmys; species Mesoclemmys tuberculata. Next base: position 20,775,521 of record ML675631.1, read on the forward strand.
AATAAATTGAGCAGTGGATCTAGTAGAAAACAGTATGACAGAAAATTACTGATTGCACTTTGTGTCTTTTTACACTTCTTGCCATTTGTAACTCAAAGGGGTGGCTGGAAAATTATCCTTCAGGATTGTTTCCTGCCCTCACTGTTTTCTTTTCTAAATTATCTAGTCTTATAAATATTTGAATAACATTTGGTGAGGATAAAAATCTTTCCTTTCCAGCTCAGTACAAGAACCCACTTTGAATCTTGAAACCATAACAGTCAGGTAAATTAATATTGATTTGTTAGAAAATACTTTTCACTCTGTCTAAACATCTTATGTTCTCTTGAACCAAAATTATGAATTTAAAAGCATGAAAATAGTTCTTCACAGTTTTCCCAGTGAAACTAATTACGGGCAAACTTGTGCAAAATGTATTGGATGTGTTTTCTAAAATACAGTATATCTAGCAAAAACCCTAGGAAGGGGGAAAAAAAGAGAATAAGTCATTTGCTTACTCATACAGATTCCAATTCAGAAGCCTTTAAAATACTTAGAATATCTTTAGGAGAGCTCTTTTATCCCTCAGAACTGCAATGCACTAATATTTTGTAAAGCAGAATATGAACCCTGTGCAGTCTCTATGCAGTGTATTTCAGGTTACTCTGCATGAGACAAACTTATGTTTTCTCGTTGCCTACTATTATTTATTGGAAAGAATGGTTGCTTGTTTGAACTAGCAAGAAATTAGAGAGCTTTTAAAATATACACTGTATGATACAGAACAAGGTTCCCTATTTAATTGCGTATATTTCACTTGGTGTTGTATGGAGTAAAACAAAACAAACCAATCACTTTAAAAGAAAATCAGAGAGAATGGTCATCCCCAATATTTGGAGAGGAGAAGAAACTGCAACTGTCTACTGCATGGGACTTGCTATGTTGAGAGAAGAAGGGATCATCACCATCCATGTGCACCTGGTTTACCTTCTGTAGAGGCCCATGACCATCTCATATTTTTTTATTGTGGTCCTCATGGTAGCACAGCTCTTCCAGGATAAGTGGGTTGCCAATGGCTTCCTGATGGTCATGCCTCCTGAAATTCCTATAGGGAACAAGGGCGAGTTCACTTGGTGTGGGGAGGTCTCCGGATAAATCCATGCTGTCAGCTTCATCTTACTTTGCGAATCCTGTGAGGTTCAAGAGCGGTTCTGCTCACCACCAGCCTGCCCCTTCTTCCTGGCACTTCCCTCACCCCAAGGTGCCTAGATGTCTCTCTTGGATTGAAGATGGTAACAGGGTGTCTTTTAGGATTTGGGTTGCTTCCACTCTTGGGAAAAGACAAATAAGTGAGTCATGAGCTCTCCAGCAAAAAACAAAATTGGACATGCTTCCCTCAGTATCATCTTGTGCCTGTGCATGGTGGTTTTAATTAATTTGAGTCTCGGGTTATGAATATATTTCATCCTTTAAACCATATGCAAATTATCACAACCCAGTGCCTTTGTTTGACCAAGGCACTCTAACATAAGGGTTGCCAAAATTCACCAAAAAAGTGAAGTAAAACAGTACACTAAAAAAGGAAATGCCATTTGGTTTTCCTGAAATACTGAGTTCTCTCCATATATGTGCACTAAGGGTCTTGCTCAGTGAGCTAGGACACTATCTCTTTAAATGTTTAACAGTAATTGGTTCATGTCCTGGTGTTCATTGAAAATCCTAGACATTTCATGTAAAATCTTCTTAATGAGGGGATGAATTTTTCATTCACATTAGAAAGCTCACTCTGACAAACAATTTCTAAATAAAACTTTGGCGACATGACATCCCATATTGGACTTGACAAAGAGGACAGGTGCATTAGAATAAAACTGTATGGCGATCCTTCAAGCTGTCAGCCATGAATATTTTATTTCTTAATGAATCATCTTTGTGAAATGAACTTTCTTGTTGTAGTGTCAGTGCCATTTACAACAAAAAAACCTGCTCCTTTTAAAAGGTGAACTTAAAGATGCTGATGCTTGCATAAAATGCTTAACCCTAGCTGAGGTATTCAGTAAATTTAATGCTGGTTTTACCTTAACTGTTTGAAATATAGACTTGCAATAGCCGGCATGACTGTGTTCAACACGGCCTTTTAAAACTGTTGCATTTTTTGTTAACAAAGCCAGAATTCAAGATAGATGATCAATAATGTTGATCCTTTTTTAAATTAGACCCGATATGAAAAGTCACAGTAGGCTTGCCTAATTATTGTTTTTCTTTTTTTTTCCTTTAAAAAAATAATGAAATAAAATAATCTAGCAGCTCTGGATGGTGCTAGATTGACAGCTCCAAAGATTGAGGGTCTCCGTTTAGCCAAAGCAGAGGTGTAGTATGGACAGCAGGAGTTCAAACTGCCTCTTATTACTGTGCCTTGATACATAAGGACCATCACAAAGGGCAAGAGGAGTTTTCAGTCTCTGGACTGGTCCTGTCCTTGGCCTTTTTCTCAAAACTTTCAGTGCCAGTTACAATAAAGGGTTTGTGGAATGGGGATATCCTTTCCACTGAGAATGCGTCCAGACCACCTTAGCAGTTCACATGGGCCGTCATGGAATAGGTTCATTATACAACCAACTTTATTCCAGAGTTGAGGTCCTAGAGGTGAACCAAATACCAGTCACCTAAAGATCCAATCAAGTTGTTTCAATATTTTAACAGACTACAAATTTATTCTTCTTCAAATTCCTTAAGAATAGTGGATTGTAGTTTACTGGTTATGCAATTTCACATTCATTGAGGTACTTAAAAAGTATTTATACTTTAAAAGCATATAATATATATATATATATATATTGCTACTTGTATTGATATTTTTAGAAATGATTTCCACTTGATTGCAAGCCACAAAAATTATCTTGAGTCAATTTAAGGTATAATATAGTGCATATTTTTGGGCACAAAGATTGGGTGTTGTTTGCTGGCTAGACACCTGTATTAGCGTCTTGTGTGAAGTCTACTTCACAGCATCTGTCAAGATGAGACCCAGAATTTGTCAGTGAACTTTTTAGATTTATTAGATGATAGTATATACTATTGGTCACCTCCTGTCTTAATAGTCCCTGTATCTGTCTCTCTGGGTATGTAAATTTTATTCATGCTTGTCCCTCAACACCCCCTAGGGCCCAATGCAAATCTCTTTAATGTCAGCGGAGAGATTGTAATTGATTTTCTCAGGAGTAGGACTAGGCCTTTAGTCCTAAAACCTCCAGCTGTCCCCCAATTTAGCCTTTCCTGCACAGCCCCTCCCTGTGTTCCAGGTTCTGTCCTTCCCCATCAGACTTTTCTCTGTATGTCAACACTCCTCCCCCTGCCCTCTATAACAGAAAATAATGAATGGCCTGATTCCGCTCCCATTGAAGTCAGAGGCAAAGCACCTACTTCAGTGGGAGTCGAATTAGCCCTGCAAGTACATTTTCAGAATTGTAGTGTTACTCCTCGCATTTACGCCACTGATGCACTGGTGGTGCTTGTATTTCCTTCTTCTACAGCTGCTGTTTATCTGTTGCATATGATAATTGCTAAGCTGCCTACCATGGACTTCCTAAGGAAACCTAGAGTAGAATGAAATAATTAAGTGGCATTAAAGTGGTATGTGATTAAGAATATCCAGCCTTAAAGTGGAACTCAAAGCCCGAAAGTTTGGATGGCTTCACCGGAAAATGTTAAGACCTTAAACTTTAAGGCCCCAACCCTGACACCTGCTAATTGTGGATGAATCCTTATGCCACGCCCACGCTCCCATTGTCTCAAAGGGATCCGCATAGATGCAAAAATCTCACCATGCGGAGCTTGGGGCCTAGGATGTCCCCAAATGGTTTCTACAATATTTTTTAAACAAAAATAATAGTCATTGGTAAAATCAGAAGATGAAATCCGGGCTCTGTTGAAGTCAATGACAAAACTCTTATTGACTTCAGGGCAAGATTTCACGCATCGGCTTTGCCTTTTGAATATATTCTTGTATTGAAATGAAAAATTATTTTCTACCATATCGCTGAAAGTGTCCAATCTTGTGATGGATACACACTGAGGATTTCCCACTGATTTAAATCTGAGATTCACATATGTAGCAATTGCCGGATGGGATAAAATATGACAGATTTATCTTAATCTACCTTCATATATGTAATCATAATCCCCGTTGCTTTGAGCTTCCTAGCTCTCACCTCAAAATTAGTAGACTGCCTTTTGATCTCAGGATATCCTTTCTTCTGTTTCTGGTTTTACGTTCATTTGAATACACTTTCTCAATGGCCCTGCAAGGACTAATCAAATAAACTTTAAAAGATTTTACTTTATTAAATTATTTTTATAATGAGTTCCTGTTACCAGGGAGTACAGAGTTAAAAATGTGATATCACTAACATTAATTAGCATAAACCATGCTGGACTGGTAGAAGTGAGTGGATCTTAATCAATAGCAATATGATTACACCCATACAGCAATTATAAATTATTTAAAACAGTACCCCTAGGTTACTGACTAGTTGCCTTTAAATTAAATTCTCTGTCAATAATTGATGCAAGGAATTAATGTGAGAACACCTTCAGTTACTGAAACTTTTTAAGGTAGTATAAAATATTGAACTGTTGCCTGTCATTAGCAGCAATCCTGTCTCTTTTGTGTAACATCGTTCTTTACTGAATTGGTTGAGAAGGACCTCCAGAGCATGAAAGATGACTAATGATTCCAAATGCAAGGCTTTCTCTTCTTCTAAGGACACGGACAATGTGAAATATAAATGTCATGTGTGAAAAGGACTAGCGGCTCATCAGAGGAGGATAGCTCTTAGCCAGTTTGGCAATCTAATAAGTAAGCAGAATAGTTTCTTTGTGTGTTTTTATGATTTTTAGATCAGGAAGATTAAAAAAAATAGTGTTCAGGAATGTGTAGAAGCTTGCTGATGTGTTATGGACCCCAGTTTTCACACGATTAATAGACATGAACATCCAGCCATAGGTCTCAGTGATGTAATTATTTCTGAACCTCACCCTTTGGCATAGTTTTATTTTTTATAGCCTGTAATCCAGGGTTTTGTTGCTGCTGTCACAGACACCATCTTGTACCTGGATTTTACTTCTCTCCAACGGCAAAAATGGAAATTAAGCAGTTGCAGTCTTAGAAACATCAGTGATTACAGCGTAAGGGTTTGATCCAAATTTCATGGAAGCCAATTGTAATCTCTCCATTGAGATTAGACTTCAGTGGGAGTTGAATCAAGCCTCAATTGCACAGACTAGTGCTTGTGAGTTTTGCCTTCAATGTCATGACTTTCTCTTGATAAGCTTCCTTTTGTCCTATTGAATATAAAGGAGGTATTGTGCATCTAGTACTTACGTGGTGCCAGGTGAATCTTGAGATATCATGTGTCCAAGATAAATGTCTGGCCTCTCTATGTTGCTCCAGTATGTTTTTCATGTTAGAGAGCATTCTCCTGCCTGAATATTTCAAACATCATTCATGGTGCCTCCAAAAGCCAGAGCACTGAATCCATACACCTCTCTTGCCCTCCCTCACAAAATTTCAGCAAATTTCTCTGGAGATCTTTATGCTTCATAGTTCTGTTGTTTTGTGTAGTGGCAGGAATTACTCTCCTCCATTAACTGTACCTCTTCTGTATTTTCAGATTTTGAAGGTATCTGACCATTACAGTAAATATAAGGCTGTTTCGAACAAAGGCTTTGTGGGTACCCTGCATTTGTGTATTTTAAAACATCATAAAACCACTAAGAATCACTATTTGTAAAAGTCAAAGTAATATCAAGGCACTGACCTAAATTTACAGATGCAAAGAATTTTTAAGAGTTAAGGCTGAAGCACTCAGATGACATTATAGTCTACTCAGATGACACAATAGTCTACATCATTGCTTGCTCACTATTGCAACCTGGCACATATATGTTAAATGTAGATATAGTGGAGCTAATTTAGGATGAAGATGAAGACTTCCTTGCATCATTCTCTTTCCCAAATTGGTTTAATTCTTTAATCCATGTCCAAAATATTCTAATTTATTATTTTAATACAGTATTTAACAATGCTGATGAGCTGAAGATTAACAGTATAAATCATAAAGTAATTTACATGGATGATTTTAAAAAAAAATTCATTTTATAAACTGTTTTTAGTTTTGTTGTATCCCTCTCTATAGTGACGCCCTCTCGCACCTTCTCAATCTAGCAATTCCATAATTTCCCTTCACGGACTTCATTTTTCTGGGGTCTGTAATAGCGGTAAAAATTTGCTGTGAATGAAATGTTAAAATGGGTAGGACGTATACCGTATGGAAATACAGAGGATGGTGCTATGGAATGGAGCTTTGGGAAAATGTTAAAAAGAGAGCAAAGGAGTGTTAGGATGTCTAACCTCAGATTCCTGCGAGGGCAGAAGACGGAAATGAAAAGATAACTCATTATAGAACAAAAGGATATTTCCCAACTCTTCTCTGGAGCCAGGGCCAGTGTTAAGACGTAGGAAGCAGAGCGATTGCCTGGAGTGCCAGGCAGCATGGCTCAGGCTTCGGCTTCAGAAACGTTACAGAAATCCAATGTGTGAGCAGGTAAGGGAGGCGGGGTGGGGGCCGGAGGCCCAGTGAGTCTAACACCCAGCCCTCTCTAGAGCCTATTGACAGAAGCACATCGGGTGACCAGGTGGCCCAATTTTATAGGGATGGGGCTTTTTCTTATATAGGCACCCATTACTCCTATCCCCTGTCCCAATTTTTCACCCTTGCTAACTAGTGTCCCTAGAAACACACTCCTTGGAATAAGTGGAGTTATGTGAATAAAATGTCTAACTCCGTATGGCATGAAAACTCTGTCCCTCTATGGCCTTTTAAAGTTGATGTCCCAAGCCTCAGATCCAGCTGAACTTTATGGGGCACAGAACGTGAGGGAGGAGGTGGGGGGGAGAGCAGTGGCTTTGTGCCATCTTTGTGTGGCTTGTTCAGCCACAGGTTGATGATCGGCCTTATGGTTGTTAGCTGATGTTGTGGGGAATGGTGACCATAAAGCTGTGGCTGTGATAAAAGTCCAGGAAACAATATTACCAGTCATGCAGGTCAAGCTGCGTGTGTGCTCTGAAATGTAGCTTTTTAATATAGATCACAGAATTTAGGAGTACAAGGACAGGTCAGCCCCATCTCTGCCTTCTACCAGGGCAGGCAGGTAAACCAAGGATAAAACAGTATAAGAGAGAGATTTTGATTTAGGGAACTAAATGTGGGGCCTGAGTCAGGAACTCCAGGGTCTGGGAAATGTAGTTCTTGTGTCACAGATAAATTTAGCTGTGACAATCAGAGTGTATGTCCCAGTCATGAAAAAGGAACTCTGTTTAAGCTCGAAAGCTTCTTTCTCTCACCAACCGACGTTGGTTCAATAAAAGATATTACCTCATCCACTTTTTTGCTTGAATATCCTGGGACCAACATGGCTACAATAACACTGCATATAACAACTGACTAAAGTTTGTAGGATGTCCTGAAAATATGAAGCTTCATATAATTGCCAAGCATGTTGTTGTCAGAAGTAGCTGAAGGACCCTGCTAAAAGATCCATTGTGCACCGTTTTTGCCTTGGGCCTTTGAACGCCAGCATCTTGAAGTGATGCGTCTGTAATTACAGGCAGCTCACAACTGTCTAAGGGCTGAAAGAAAACTTCTAAACTCTTCTTTTAAAAACAGACAGTTCCTGGAAACCTGCTGTTTTGAATGCCTCAAGACAATAAGGTTCTCAGTTGCCCACTAATGTTTATAGTGTTTGATAAAGAAATTGCATGTTAACTCACAGCAGTCTCGACTACTAGTTTTGGCTAAGAGTGCTGACTCAATTGGATTAGTCAGAGGTATGTTGGAGTTTCAGTTTAAGTAAGCACTCCTATGTGTACAGGAAGACACTGTCTGTATGTTTACTGTGCCTGCTAAAGCTTATGGATTTTATTCATGAAGTGGCCTCCATTTTATTCTCTTTCTTTGATTCCATATTATTAAAACACATACCCTGTCAATAAAACACAAAACGTAACGAAAATGCAGCGGCTTATGCTTAAACTCAGATAATTAAAAAGAAATGGTGGAAAAGCTTGTGTTGTGGGGTTAGAGCTCTTTATTCTTATTTTCTCCTGTTCTTATGTACTCCTCATTGACCATTTTCTTTCTCCTGAAAGTCCAACACGCTGACATTGGTTGCAGCATCACTAACAACTTCCCAACACCGTCTCTACAGTTTAGTGACTTGGAATCCTGTCTTCATTTTCACCCTTCTGTCTTTGAGCACATGCAGAGTAGGAAATTTAATGAATGGTATAAGTCTTCAGTTATCCATCAGCCCAGTATTGAGTGCAGGAGATTTTGCATATATAACTCATACTCTGATGAGCTCATTTAATGGATTTTCAAGCATGCATAGAAAATGTTTCAAATCGTAAGAATTTTCTTTGAGTCCAAAACTGAAAATGTAACAATGAATAGATTCCACTCCCTCACTTTCATTCTTTCCACTTGTGCTTCCATATTCCCCAACACCCAAAACATGTCAAATGTAGGAGGCTGAAATGAGATTAAATTGGGAAGCCATTTTTCAAAACATTAAGTAAAAATATATTTAAACAAGAAATAGAAACGTTAATGAAGGAAAAACAAAAGTCCCATAACTCCAAACTCATCTCTGTCTGCTGAGCAAAAGATGACCCCCTAAACAAACGTAACTACTTAATCAAAACAGCTATGCATTCTCATTGATGTTAGATCACATGGAAAATAAAGTCCTAGGATTTCTTTTTTAAATTATTATTCTTGTTTAGGTTCAGTATCCTTCTTAACAAGAAATACACGTATCTTCATGATAGCTATCTACTGTACAAATTTCACTATTATTGCTGCAGTTTGAACCTGAATGCTCTTCTGTTTTTGTATGCACCAGATTGCCTAATGTGTGCAGGGACGAGCATAGGTGTCATGGTTGTGCTCCTACTCATGTGTTTCTTCAGCCTGAGTGATTCTATGGGAAGGGCTGAGGGAGGAAGGAGAAGATCTTATTAAAGTAGGATGAAATGAAATCAGAAAAGAGGTGAAAAAGAAAGAAAGAAAAAGAAAGAAAGATGTGACAGAAACTGTGCATGGCAAGTGTTGTTTGTGCTTTTTAGAAACTTATGAAGTTGACCTTTTAGACCTCAAGAAGATCTCCAGTTTTCCATGCCACAGATGTTTTGAGAAATTGATGACTAAATTTGTCCAGGATTTGTAATTTAATTCTCAGAATTTTCATTAAGAATTTATCTGATTAATGGGTTGTTTCCGTTTCCTCATCTCACAGCCAGTTCTACAAAATACACCAACAACACATAGTTCTTAAACGTGGGTATGTGACCGAAAGGAAAACACAGTGCAAAATCCTACGCCTGTCAGCCCTGCGGCCACAACCCCATTCTTCCCGTAACAGTGTGCTAGTGTTGATTTACGAGAACGCATATGCATGTGTGTGCGTGTGTGAGAACGTATGATTACATATCAATATTATTGCTGTTCATGAAAAAAATCAATGTGCTTTGGCTTAATTGTTTCCATAATGATCATACATATTAGATCTGTGTTAATGTGTAATTTCCGGTTTTGAAAACCACATTTCAAGGTCTGATAAATTTGTCACATATAAAGAATTTTCTTACAAGAGATACGAACTTGCCTGATAAAAATGGCAAGCAAACTCTGTTAATCATATTCTTTACTTCCATTCCTTTTGTCTTTCTTTCTCTTTTAATCATACCTCAATTGCAGATCAATTTTGGAAATGACCGTTTGTGAAGCTTTGAGGATCTTAAGAAAGCATTTTCCTGTTAATAATTTAATTGGCACTTCCAGCTCACAATTATTAAAATGCATGCAGAAATTAACTAATTAACCTTCACAACACCCCTATCGGGTTGGCATTATTATCCCTATTTTTTCAGATGGGAAAACTCAGGTAGAGAGGGGTAGAAGGGCTAGTCTGCATTTTTGTTGTCTTTGTAACTCAAGATATTTGATTGGTAATTCCAGTCTTTTGCTGGTTTAGCCTTTTGAAACTGTCATCCCAAGACACAGATGTCTGTGGTTTGCCAAAGGCTGAGTCCTACACGTAATCTAAATGATTAGCCCATGGTCACACAGTCAGTCAATAGCAGTGCTCCAGTTAGAAGTTGGGAAATCCTAGCTGCAAGTTCTAAGCACTAGACTACAGCTATTCATAACATTTTGCTCTGCTCTTGGGATGTCATAGTGACCACAAGTTACAATGTTGTCACAGTAGTCCTGTGGGGAATTCGGGAAGGGCCCTTCACAAGGTCCTCAGCTGTCCTCACAGTCCTGCATTTCCTCAAATAATTTAAACAAAAACAAAAGGGTCCCACTCTGGCTGTTTCACATCACTACCACTACAAAGCGGCCATGCCACCAATGAATCGGACCCTCTCCATAGGGGAATCCTCAGGAGGCCCGGAGCTGCCATAGAGAAGTAGGCGTGTGTGAGTGAAAGAGGGTGTGTCCAGATCACTCCTGTGCCTCAGTGTGCCCTGGTGTTGGGAGTGACACCGTGGGGGTGTGAAAAACTGGGTTTATCTTGGAAAAGCCTGAGGACTGCTCTAATTTACACTGGGAACTGATTACCAAGTTGAGGAATATAAAGATGATCTTTTGTTGAGCGCAACTCAGCCGGCCTGGATGACCTTGCCCCAAGCTATTAAAGTACCTAACGCAGTCTCGGGAAATGCAGAAGGAGTTCAAGATAGAGGCTAGGCTAGGCTATTTGGTGGCTCCCACAGGACAATGCAAATCCCTATAATTTGTCATATGGGGGCTGCAACACTTTTCAGCTGACAACAGTGTAACAGTACCCTGTAACAAACTCTGTTTTCACAGCTGTGCAAACAGCCCTGGTGACATTTTCACTGATGCCCATGACAATAAGAGAGAGCAGGCACTGGAAAACATTGATGGTATGTGCATCAGTAAAATGAGGAGAAGAGAGTATTGGCGCGGGTGAGATCAGCATTCATTGCCAAGAAAAAGCAGGAAGAGAAAAAATGTTAGTGTCAATATTTTGCAGGGGATTACAAGAAAAAAATAGGAAATATAAGGACAAAAAGTTAAAATGTGCTGTTTGCTGTGTCTCTTTGGGGAAGGTGGGTGGAGGAAGCTTATTTTAAACAGCTTTATAGACCTTATTTTCTTTATAGACCACTGTAACCATAAGTTTCCATTCCTCTTCATCAAAGTTAATGTTACTTTAAATCAGTCTGAGTTCTCATAAATGGGCCCTCCCAAATAAAGCTGTAACCTTTGTCATTCAGACTGATTTAACATAGCAGGGAAATAAGAAGCTCCCCCTTCTTATTCCCTGGTTAATCCTGACTCTGGCTTGGGGTGGGTTGAGCAGGGACCTCTTGGTGGGTATTCTCTCCTGTGAGCAGGTGGGTCAGGAGGACTGGAAAGTGGGAGGAGTCTTGGATCTGAGCTATCCCATTCATCAGCTGACTTGGCACAAAACAGGGAATAAGATGCACCATTAAAAGTGATGAAAAAACATTCCTCTTCCCAGTGCAAGTGGAGAATAGAGAGTCCTAGCTCCTTAACTGCAGGGCTTCTCCTGGAAATCATGGGTGTCTACACTGCAGTTGGACACTTGCAGCTGGCTGTTGCCAGCTGACTCAGGCTCTTGGGGCTCGAGCCAAGAGGCGGTGTAGACGTTCTGGCTCAGGCGCCAGCTCGCATTCTGGGACCCTTCCACCTCCCAGGGTCCAGAGCTCAGGCTCCAGCCTTAGCCCAAACATCCACTCCACAGTTAAACTGCCATTTACCCTGAGTCCCACGACACCGAGTCAGCTGGCACGGGCCAGCCACAGGTTTTTAATTGAAGCGTAGACATGCCCCACAGCTCCATGCTGCACCTTGCATCAGAGCGAGATGTAAAAAGCACAGCTTAGCCCTCTGTGACTTTGGTTATACAGAATGAGAACGGAGCCAACAATTGAAGAAACGTTTTACACTAATACTTGTGAGTTCAAAGGAGAATTGTGAATTAACTGCAATTGCTATTCTTTTGTGTTTCCTTCCCTGGAGCATTCGAGGGCTTGAGCTCCCTAGTATGAATATTCACAAAGGAACAAAATGTAACCTTGAATATTGCCTGGTACAGTTTCAAACTGTATAGTACATTTTAGTATCGTGCAGTTTCAGGTGTGTTGGCTGGTCACAGGGTCCAGACCTTCAAAGGTATTTTAAGTGCTTAACTCCCACTGAAATCAATACTAGTTAGACTCCTTTGTGGATCTGGCCTGTATGTATCACATCTGAAAGGACTAACAGTACTACCTGGCTGATGTAACTAGCAAGCCCCGTTTGAATTGCGAATATTTGCAAGGATTTGCAGGATACATTTATGAATTTATGAAGCTCAACTGAATCTGAGAACTCCATGTTCAGTTTGCTGGCAATTTATGTGCAGAAATAAAAGAAGGTGTGAAATAGATTACTTGTTGTGAATGATTAACTTGGCCCTACTTATAGTAATTGATGCTTTAGAGATGAGGGAAGGTAGTGGTTTACACAATTTGGTAAATCATGTGAAACGATAAATGTGTTTTTTGTGATGTGTAGGGATGGATTGTGTACATCTGTGGCTAAGAGGGCTAAGGAAGCCTTTGATGTGTAAGTAGGGGGATATCAAAGAGGAGTAAAGAAATGGAATTACTTTTGTATGCAACATTTGTGAGACCACTGCTGGATAGTGTATTCACTACGGGTGTCCACAATTTTAAAGAGTAATGGAAAAAAAGAAAACGGTTCAGAAAAGAGCTACAAGAATTATCGGAGGTCAGGTCTGCTTGCCATACAGTGAAAGACTTGATACGCTCAGTCTATTTAATATATTAAAGATAAGGTTAAGAGGTGACTAGATCATGGTCTGTAAGTACTTACATGGGGAGAAGATTTCTGCTAGTAAAGGGCTATGTAAACATGCAAAGGCATAAACATGATCCAATGATGGAAGCTTAAATTGGACAAATTCAGACTGAAAATACAGTGCACATTTTTAACATTGAGAGTGGTTAACCATTAGAACAATTTACTATAGGTTATGGTGAATTCTGCATTGATTCATAGGCTTAAGGTCAGAAGGGACCATTATGATCATCTAGTCTGACCTGCACAATGCAGGCCACAGAACCTCACCCACCCATGTCTGTAATAGACCCCTAACCTATGACTGAGTTATTGAAGTCCTCAAATCATGGTTTAAAGACTTCAAGGTACAGAGAATCCACCAGCAAATGAGCCGGGCCCCATGCTGTAGAGGAAGGTGAAAAACCTTTGGGCCTCTGACAAGATGCCCTGGGGGAAGATTCCTTTCCAACCCCAACTATGGCAGTCAGCTAAACCCTGAGCATGTGGGCAAGACTCACCAGCCAGATTCCTGGAAAGAATTCTCTTAGTAACTCAGAACTCACCCCATCTAACATCCCATCATAGGCCATTGGCCATATTTACTGCCAGTAGTCAAAGATCAGTTAATTGCCAAATTAGGCTTTCCTCTCATAGCATCCCCTCCATAAACTTATCAAGCTCAGTCTTGATGTCAGCTCGGTTTTTTGCCCCACTGCTCCCTTTGGAAGGCTGTTCCAGAACTTCCCTCTTTCGGGTCTTTACGCCAAGATTAGATGTATTTGTAAAAGACGTTATGGGATTGGTGAAATTCTTTGGCCTGTGTTATGCATGAGGTCAGACAAGATGATCATATCACTTTGCCCTTTAAAATCTGGGAGTTTATTAAAAATCTGTGGATCTATAAAAGAACAATCCCCTAAAAGCAGGCCAGCACAACTTGGTATACTGCTTTTACTTCCACAATTTCAATATCTGCAGGACTGGAGACATTGGCTGAATTGGAATTCAATCTAAAGGCAGATCAGGTGTGTTGGTCAAATGTCCATCATCAGAATAGTATGGAATCACCTGTGCCTATCTCAGGTTGTAAAATCCTTTCACATTAAGCACGAGGTCAGGCATCAAGTGAGCATTTTTGAGGCAAATGAAGCTTTGGGTGTGGGTAACTACCATGAGGAACACATTTCATAAGGCCAGACTTTTTCTCTGGGTTGCTGTGGTCTTCATCAGCCATGATACTCACTGTGCCAAGACCGAGGAAGAACCAGCCTAGCTGCAACAGCACTGTAAACCATGAAACTGAAATGACAATCTACAATAAAACCCTAACTTCAGAATATTTACTGAACAAAATAAGCCGGGGAGAAGCTCCCTCGTTATGGAATCAAATGGCCTCTGCAGGTTAGTCCTGTTTTGAGCAGGGGGGTTGGACTAGATGAGCTCCTGGGGCCCCTTTCAACTCTAATATTCTATGATTCCACCTAATTATGGAAAAAAAGGAACTGAGTCTGATGGGATCCCAGTGCTTTTCTCCAAACATAAGAGAGCACCATATGTCCAGTGGGGCCTGATTTCGAGAATGTTTCCAAAGCCCAATGGGGAGCATCTCCCAAATGTCTGAAGGTGCAGAGGCAAAGCGGTCAAAGTAGTAAACTTATTCGTAAGCAATCTATCCTCCTTTTCCCCCCACCATCACTGTGACTGTAGCAAAGAATTGTATTGAGTCAGACATATGAAAAGCTGAGTTCATGCTCCAAAGAGCAGCATTTGAAGTATAAAATAAGAGGATTTGAAAGACCAGTAGCTATACACAGCATGCTTAGAAAATGGCCACCAGTGCTGCTTGGTTTCATATTTTCTGCACCAATTTCCAAATTAGCTGCCCTTTCTTCCCCCACTTTGGGATTCTGCATCTCCGATTTTAAAGTTTAAGTAGATCTATACTTTCCCTGAGGACTTATGTGCAAACTAATATTAAGATTAAAATCTTTTATGTTTGTTCTGTAGCTTGAAACAGAAAACTAGTGCATAGTCTGTTTTATCCCACTGGCTCTCTAAGGTTCAGGTATTAACATAAATACAGCCCATTAACACTTGTTCCTCTCTGTCAGGACATAAATTAAGTCTGCAGGTGTTCCATGAAGCTTTACCCTTGGTACTAATTAAGCCTTGATAATTAGGTTTGTTAAATTCAGCCCTTTAAGCTTATATTCCCTCTTTGGGTTGCCAAAATGGAGATTTGCAACATAGAAGACCTATTTCTGCAGACATTTTTTATTCTTTTAAAATAATACAGCAATCATAAACTCTCTGTTATTTAGAAGGTTTACGGTTCAAAACCTAAAAAGTATTTCAACATTCGTGTATATTTATATCAGAGCAGTTTCTTTTTTGGCTTTATTCGCAGAATATGGTCAACATATTGGAAAGTTTCCAGTCTTCATCATCCATATGTTAAGAACACAAATGTTTCTGCTCAATAAATTGTTGTAATTCCAAATGAAATATCAGTTAGAAAAGTATGGGTTGATATCCTAAAAATGTTATTGCAAATGATGTGTTCAAACTACAGAAGTTTAATTTAACAAACATTCTCTGTATAGTGTAGAGCAGTAAAAAAAAATTGGGGGCCAGGGAAAAAAAGGAAAATGCTTGATTTTTGTTTAAATCAGGGTTGTTTTTGTTTTGTTTTCAAGATATTATGGTCACAGGTCACATGGCTTCAGTGCTAAAAATAATAATACAAATAACAACAATAAAACAAATCTAATAGGAAGCAAGTCA
Organism: Mesoclemmys tuberculata; assembly: GCA_007922155.1. Classification (NCBI taxonomy): domain Eukaryota; kingdom Metazoa; phylum Chordata; order Testudines; family Chelidae; genus Mesoclemmys; species Mesoclemmys tuberculata. The sequence goes on from ML675631.1 coordinate 20,791,246, forward strand.
CTTGGGAACAGGGTTATTTGTAATACACACACACAACATTACATAGTCTGATCAAAATGAATTTCCTTGCCAGTTAATCTTTTGGTTTTTGTTTCTCCATAAATATATTACCAATCAGATCACATGTTTGATAAATGTCATTTTTCATCCAGAGCACATGAAACCATTGAAACAACTCTATTAGAGGTACTTCCAATATTATTCATGGCAATCATGCTAAGTTAACGATAATAGCCTTTCACATTTTTTTATTCATGGCATATTAAGTAAAATCACATTTTTAATCAACAGCAATTAAAAAAAAAAGGGAAAAGAATGAATAAATAAATGCCACTGGGGAGCTTCAGCCACATTAGGTTCCCATTCTTCATTTTATTTAGTGTTTTATTGACCAGAAAGCCACAATTAATCATTTTGGGCAACAGCCATGTTTTTGGTAAGCAAAAGGGTTTTGTTCAGCTGTAGAACAAAGTCATGCAGATTAGATTTAGCATTCATAAAGAGGTTGATTGGTTGGTTTGTTTAGCCTGATTTTGACTTCTTGTAGGGCACAGTGTTAACACTGCAAAGTCCTAACATTTTAAAAACTTTCCTAGAAGAAAAATGTTGGGTATTGTACAACCTTTGGCTGTGCTTTGAAGAAGTGAGATTCTGGAATTTGACAAAGAAAGAGAGAGGGAAAAGTGTAAGGCGGGTGAAAGGGCAGCTTTGCATTATTTAATATGCTATCCACAGACTTTGTCCTTGAAAGGGTTGTGCCATGAAAACAAAACAAAAAAACAAACAAACCCCACAACACGAGCACTGTATCTGATCGCCATTTGTTGAACGGGAGAAAAGCCAAGTATATAGTGGTGTCCATTAAAAATGTCCCAGGGCAATGTCTATGCTCTGGGGACTATTGCAGCATTGTAGCTACTCCAGCATAACCCCATAGTGTAGATATAGCCGACAGCAATGGAAGGGGTTTGTCACTCGCTTTAGAAACTCCATCTCCCTGAGCAACAATGGATATGGCAATGGAAGCATTCTTCAGTCGACTTAATTCATCTAGGCACATAGAAGTCTTGATTTTGCATACCGCAAAGCATGGTAGCTATGTTGACCTAAGTTTAAAGTGTAAACGAGGCCCAATTATTAGTTGAAAGTAAAATTAACTTCAGTGTTTTATTTGCAGCATTCCGGTACTTATAATTATTATTTTTATTATTTAGATGTCTTATCGTAGTGCCTAAAAGCCCAGTGATGGACCAAGACTCCATTGTGCTAGGTACAGGACAGAACAAATGAGGAATAATATGGCATGTAGTACATTCCATTGTGCAATACTGTTCTAAATAATGCAGTAATTGCCAAGTTTTTAATGGTGATCCTTGTGAGAGAAAACACGATTGTAAATTACTGTAGGAGAGAGTACATTTGATAGGTTCTATCTATTTGTTAGTAAGTCGCGGTCGTTTGGCAGATAACGTATAAGAGAGGCTGTATTGGTGGGGGTGTTTTGACTTTTTAGAATGAGGCAAAAATATGACATGGGCTACTAGACGTGGTGCCCACAGTGTTTAGTTAACATACACAGTGATGCAACATTCTCTGCTTGGGAAGGAAAACAAACCTCTTGCTTTGGAGATGAAATTATTTCAGTGTCAGAATTTGACTACCTACCTACAGTTATCAATCTGAATCCTATGGGAAGAATAAGAAATATTTTTCCTTTCATGATTTTGGCAGTATGGCTTCAAACCTATTCATGTGGGGAGCATGAATACTTACCTTTGTGAATTCCAGAGAACTTGTTTTTGTCTGTGAGGCTGCTCTCCAAGGGAGCCACGCTGATGTCACTTAAACAGAGCAAACTGCAAAGAATGGGACAGGCAAAGCCCTAAAAACTGGTGGTTTTTCTTCCATAAGGTATACCAAGCCAGCAACAAACAGGTTCTGGTGACCTCACTGGTCATTCATTAGACAAAACACAATTCCCTTAAAACTATCCAGCCCTTTGCCTAGCACCCAGACAGCCAAGTCAAATATGATGGGGATTACTGAACATCTTTATCCATCATATGTAAAAAAATTCTATCAAATCCAAAGGATCAGACACATTACCAACCAGGTCAATTAACAGCTCAGATCTTACCCAAATACATACTTCTAACCAATGCTTATTAACTAAACTAATATTTATTTAAAAAAAGGAAAGAGAGTAATGGTTAAAAGGTCAGTACACATGCACAAATGAAAATAACGCTCTTAGGTCAGTTTCAAAGCAGAGATGATAACTGAGTTGCAAAGTTCTTAAATTGCAAAGTCTGCAAAATTACCCAAACAGCTTGGAGGCTTTCAGTCCTTCTTTAGAGCTTCTTTGTTAGAAATCCAGACCAGAGAAATGAAGACTCCATGTGCTCCCATGAGAATTAGCAGGGTGATTCCAGGCTGGTGCTGGGATCTCAAATCTTTGTCAGTTCAATGTTCTTAGTTTATAGAACAAACAAATGCTTTCTCTTTGATCTTTTCCCACCTAGCCCTTGATCCTGCATTGCACCCTGCTAGCACCCATATGTAGTCCCATAACACCCCCCAACACTCCCCCCACACACACCCAGAATAGGCACATTAGCCATTAAGAAGCTTTCGCTTTTATACCATAACTGGCATCACAGAAAATGTTGCAGGAAATGTTATTAACAAAGCAAAAAGTCATTGCTGATTGATTACCACAAGGATGAAGGGTTGGTAACTTTTTTTTCTTTACAGTGAAGTCTTGGATCATACACTCCACAGTGCAGAGAAGTAAGAGGAGAAGCTGCAAGGGTTAAAAGGTGGATGGGAAGCCACGGGTTAAGGCATTTCAAAATGTCAGGCAGCTTGTTATATTGCAGTACATCATTTTATCCCTAGAGACTAATGCTGAAGCCTAGGCCAAAGCTATATACAAAGCAGGAAATTTGACACAAGCTTCCAAATTTTCTCTCTAGCTCTCATGGGCTGCAACCCATATGCCATGGTTAAACCATCAGGCTTTGCTCCACTGAGATTTTAGGACACAGCAACTCAGTATTTCCTTCTTAGTAAAAGTATCTATTCTTTTTCTTTGCAGAAATATATTTTCCCACCCACTGTCTTCTCAGAATGAAAATAGCCTTTTTTTCCGATTGAAAATAGGTCTCGATTTGCATGCTTTTTGTTTTTCCATTTGATTTTTAACTTCCCAACTATAGCACCAATGGAAAGGCACTTTCTGATATGATTGAATTGTAGATCATTTTGATATTCAGGTTAATTTGTTATTGTCACCTATTGTCCAAAGATACGTTTAACGAAGTCTGGAATGGAAATAATTGAGGCCATCCTTTTAAAAAGTGAACAAATAAATGGTTTTATTGAAATGAACTGAGGTGCTCTGCCTTTATCCCTCTTTGTCCCAGAGATAGTATCTTACTCTGTGAGTAGTTCCATGGTCTTCCCTGTGGTTACTTGCAAACAAAGATGCTGAGTAATGGGAGTAAAGGTACTGTATTCTGGCCACAACTGCACAAGGAAAAATGAACATGCCACAATTGTTGTTTGTGAAAAGTAAGTGGAATCGTGGCAAAGTGTAGTTGTTAAGAGCTATGTTATTGAGCCGGAACTTCAGTCCCCATTCCAAAAAGCTGACTTCACAGGGCACCTGAGGATTCTTCTGATGTTGGGGAATTCTCAGAATTCCTTGCCAGCTTTAGGTCATCTATTCAATACTTTATAAATGATCTGAAAGAAGCTCTTTTTTTAATATTCCTAGTAAAGTTTGCAGATGAGACAAAATTGGGGAAGTGGTAAATAACGATAATTGTCTGGCTTGCCTGGTGATCTGGCTTGCTTGAACAATATTTGTTTTAATACAGCTAAATGCCAGGTCATACATCTAAGAAGCAAGAATGTAGTTCACACTTCTAAAATGGGAGATTATATTTTGGACAGTAGAAATGGATTTAGGTGTCATGGTGGATAATGAACCGATCATGATCTCGAAGTGTGATACCCTGGCTAAGAAAGCAAATGTTATCCTTGGATGTATAAGTAGGGGAATATCAAGGAGAAGGAAGGAGGTGTTATAACCAGTGTACACAGCATTAGTAAGCCTATTACTGGAATACTGTGTCCATTTTAGTTGTCTGCTCTTCAAAAAGGACATTGAGGAAAGCATTCAGGAAAGAGCTACAAAAATTATTCGAGGCCTTATAGTGAGAGACTGAAGAGCCTCAATCTATATAGATTAACAAAGAGAATGACTTGATTACAGTCCATTAGTTACAGGATGAGAAGACTTCCAATAGTAGAAGGCTTTTTAATTTGCCAAACAGAGGAACAATAAGATCCAGTGACTGGAAGCTGAAGGAGACAGAAGGAGACTAGAAATAAGGCAATTTTTTAGTTAGTGTAATTAAGCCTTGGAACAGCTTTTCTCGAGACGTGGTGGATTCTTCATCACTTGAATCCTTTAAATCAAAATTGAATGTTTTCTAAAAACATGCTGTAGCTCAACTAGAAGTTATGGTTTTGATTTTGGATTCTCTTGGCTAAATTACATTATGCAAGAGGTCAAACTGGATCATCATAATGGTCCCCTGTGGGCTTAAAAGCTATGACTCTATTAATCTAGTTTGGCCATGAAAGCGTCATTTGCCCACACAACCCCAGTTTTTTGGGGTATGCAAAAGTTTTGGTGAACAAGGTTGGATTGAGACTAATTTGAAATGTGTTTACAGGATTTTCTGTCTAACAATTGATTTAATACTAGTATGAAATGTACCTTCTTTTAAAAAATGTATCTTCAGAGAAGGTAAACTGCCTGCTTAACCCATATGAATATTTGTTTGTGTTTCTTTTTAGGATCTGTTGTTGAGATACATAAAATTGTACAATTTAAATTACAAAAGCAGCCATTTATAACTCTTGTTCATCTTTTACACAAATACATGTGATTCAATTAGATATGCAGCATAGACTCTTATACAGTTAGTGAATGGAGATGAAGCACTTCTGTTTACCTGTGAAATTGCCTATTAAAATTACAATAAACACCATAAAAATGACTTTTTTATGTTTCTCCTCTGAGAAGAAGTTTCAATTTACTGGTTCATGAGAAAATATCTTGCAAGTAATTGTAAATATTTTAGGTAGATTTACTGTGATATTACTTGATATGTCAAATTCACCAAAAATTATGTAGTAAAATGTTAGAGATACAGTCAAGTTGAAATCTATTCAATTATTAAAAAATGGAGAAAAATAATTTAATCTTCTATACCTGCCCATAGACCCCCCTGTCAGTTGTTGTGGTTTTACAAACAGTTTCCTATGTTGGAAAGTATTTTCGTATCCTTTGTGCTGTAAAAGACCCCTGTAAAATTGGTAAATTGACTAAATAGCTAATGGGGAAGCAGTGTCTATACACAAAAAGCCACATCTCCATTAGTGTAAATTGGTCTCAATTGATTTCAATGGAGCTACATTGATTAACACCAACTGAGGATACAGCCCAAGGTGTTCCCAAATGCACAAAGTAAACGAAATTTTAAAGACCCAAAAGAGTGGTAAATATGTCTTTCTTGAATCATAGGTGTTACTTATAACAATTGTGCCTCTAACTAATTATTGAAATCCAGATTTTCAGTGAACTATACAATAAAAACATCATATACCTCATATTACCTTTAATCTGCTAGAAGTCCCATGCAAAATACTTAGATTTTAGCTCTGATTATGAACTATTATGGTATGTTTCACACAGCATAGCGATCCAGAGAGCATTACAGACTATAAGCCAGATTCTCTGTGCTCAAGGCAGGCCCAGAGTGAGCCATGAACAGGGATGGAGGAGTCAGGCAAGGCTTTGAGCCATCTTTGCACTCTCCTGTTCACAAGGCCAGATAGGAACTAAACCAGTCCACAACATAATTAGAGCAGCCTCAGGGTCGCTCTGTCTTACATCTGGCAGCCCTCACCCACCAGGATCAGTCCATCAGCCAAGGATTAACTCCCCAGCAAAGCTCATTATCCTGAGGCTGGGTTGGCTACGGTGTAGATGCCACTATGTTGACCCAATACAATGCGAGCATTCTTCAGCATACACCAGGCAAATGTAAGTAGTCCATTTAGCTCTCTTTCCAATTGCTTTGTGCAGTCACTGGAGATGCGCCAGAGTCAAACCATGTGTCTATGCTACAGTGATCATTTCATTCATATACCCTCCACTGAAATAAAGATACTTCTAGGTTGAAGCCTTCTTTGGCCATCAGTGCAGTCGGGATTTTAAGAAGACAAGGTGAAGATTCTTTAGTTTGGAAGAATGTAATGAGCCAGGTTAGAATTTAAGATCTAGTTTTGTGAGGTGCTGAATGTCTTTCCCTCTCTTTGGCTTTGGTGGGAGTTGATTTTTCTCAGTACCTGGCAGGACTGGGGACATAGTTAATGAACCAGAGAACACCCAGAGCTTTGTGAATCTTACCGTGCAATACTGAATTGCCCACGAATGATCGGGTGCTTGTTTTTTGTATCGTGTTTGAAAGATGGCACTTCCAGCCGTATAATACCTCCAAGCATTTGATTCATTACCAACCCAGATGGAAGGCTGCTGCTACTTGCATTTGTCTGTAACACTTGGGTTTTCCTTGGAAGTTCCCTGCATAGATGCCACTAGCCAGGTCTGGCCCCTCTTTGCTTATGAAATTTGTTAGTTTCACACCTCAAAATGATGCTGAAGCTCATAGTCATTTTGTATCTCAAAGACTCAGATGAATAGCTTCTTTGAACCAATATTGACTGTGTATCTCATAGTCTAAGGTGTGTCAATGACGAGCCCTTTCCCATTTCATGCCTGCTTTAACGCTGTTAAATATGGACAGTGCTGAGAAAAAGACATGTGCTACCACTAAAAAGTAAACAGATAAAATTCAGATCCTGTTGCATATAAGCAACCTCCCTGAGCTGGGTGCGCACTGTTCAACTGTTAAGATTGTTATTAAACTTTATGGACCATAAACTTCATGGAAACAAGGAAAGTGAACAGCCATGCTATTGCAGTGGTGTCAAAACAGGAGATATATTTCATAGCCTGAAAACTGTATAGTCTGCCTACCCTCAATCTCAATACTCTCTAGTTGCCTCAAACTACAGAGTTTATTTTATTGCCAAATTAAATGCAATGTTGCTAATACCCAGAACCTAGCAAATATGTTCTTTTTAGTTTAAAGTTCAACTTAATAAATCTAACTCTGCATATTGGCTTTCTGCAATTGAGCAGATTTTTTTAATTTAAATATTTGTCAGACATCCATCATCTCTTAATATTTGCTGTCATGGGAATCTACTTAATTCCAAACTAAATCCATTGTGATTTGCACTAACTGCAGACGCTCACACAGTGCAACAACAGAACCCTGATTAGGGGAGACAGACAAACAAGGGGATGAAAACATGTTTGACATGTTGCAGGGTGGAAGGGGAGGAAAGCTGAAATGCTAAGTACTCCCTCTCTCAACAGGGTATGTATTTATTTTCAGATGTATTTATTTTGAGAAAGGAACTGTCAAGGTGTGTGTGTTTTTTAATTGTTAGCAGACATCCTGAATCTTGTACATATATTGTTACCTTTCAGCATCCCAGTTCAAATTCGAGTTGATGGTCCCAAGTTTTGGCAGTTTAAAAATCATTTCACACGTGCTCAGTAAACTTTTATTAACGCTTTTAAAAATAGGCATCTCTCAGTATTCTAAAGGAAATATATCACTGTACAACTCACGTGCATGAGGAGTTTTTACTAGCCCATTATTTATTTAGTCACATACTCATACATACATGTGGTGATCCATGTTTCACTCCGTAGGTTATTCGAAGGTGCATGCAGATACAATTTAAATGTTGTCAGTCTTGTGCTACCTTAGCAAATTATGGAAGATGCTGTTGTCTTAGATTCTCTATGGCAGGATAAAATTAATGTTCAAGAAATGCTAAAGTAGCAAAGAGAAGCATATGGACAAAAATACATCCTTAAGTCTGCCCCTTTGTGCTTATATGTTTTTTGGGTTTTTTTACACTCTTAATTACATGGTCAGTAATTGGTTTTTTTAGATTATTGTAGTTTCCCTGGCAACTTGTGGATTCACAGCTCCTCTGCAAATGAAGCTTCATAGTTAGGCATCTAAAAATGGATTTAAAATGCATGATGATAGTCAGCCAAGTTTGTAAAATTTGGCTGAATTTTCCAAGACTTGAAATATAGTGCGCCTTCTCTTCCTTCCTGCATATTAAGTGACAATTTATCTATGAACCCTATGTTGTCTTACTTACCATTTTCTAATAACTGTATCACTGTAAGTGTTTATTGCAGTTGGCCATATTAAAGCAATATAATTTAGGCTGTCATTTACTTTCAGGTGGATATGACAGGTGTTCATACAATTTCATTATGTAAAGTGACTTGATGCTGCAGAATTGGGCCATTGTTTCAAAGAATTTACCTCTTCCCCTTGTTGTGTATGTAACACACAAAATTTTAATCCTTGGAGGGGATCTTTTATAACACTGTCCCAGTTAGTTAGCCATAAAATCTGGTTACCTTATCAGTGATAAAGTATGGTAAATAGGTTGTAAACCTGCATGTGGCTGGGAGACTTGACTTAATCATCATTCTATATAGCAATTATATATTGACCTATTGTAACATGAATGCAGGTTAACAGTGTTATTTATTTTGATCGGTTTGGCATAATCGCTTAAATGATACTAGCTAGTGAATCCTACTCAGAAAAATGTTTATAAATACCACAGGACAAATTTATGCGGAAAATATTTGCAGCTACAAATATCCTCTGAGAAAAGTGGGCAGGGAATGTTTACTAGGTCAACATTTTAATTAAAATATACAAATCTTCAGGCCAAAATAGTCTCTTTTCTGGAAGACTAGTCTTGTTCTTCCCCTACATTTCTGTATTTTTATGTAACGCTTTTCTTGCTTAATAAATGGTATCACATTACTGTACTGTATAGGTACTTTCCCAACACAGTAGCTAATGAATTACATTGTGATTTTTAGATGGTAAGGCTGGCCGCTGTTGAGTATACAGTTCTCAAAGCGCGAACTCATTTTTAATGTACCATCTGTTGCTCTACAATGTTACAAAGCTAAATAGTTGAGAAAGAGACTTGACAAGAAGGAGAAATGGGTTTTGATTTGCCCTTTCATCACACACATAAAACAGCATAAGCTCAATTAATGCACTAAAATTAAAGCTAATACATAATGGTGGCTGGTCCTGATTTTTCTCCACCTATTTTTTCAAGTCCCAATTAAGAAAGAGGATATCCAAGGTAATGTCATTCCATCGAGATACACAGGCTTAGCCTTATCATTGTGTTTACAGTGTCTGTTAGGTTCTAGATACAATATACTGAACAGCTGATAACTGTCCCATCTTGAGAAAGGTGAGCTGTTAGAAAAGCACAAAATGTGCTCTTGTGCCTAGAAAAATGCAGAAGGAACCTGTGAACAAACAAAAACCTGTTCCAGGAAGTTTTAATCAGTGTTGCTTATAAACGGAATGATGATGGATAGCTAAAACATTTCAGAGGAGCTGCTCTTCAGATAAAGTAGTGTTGTGCTTTCAGGAGCTTATTAGACAGCTTAAAGCTATGAGCAATATTTAGCCTCTGTACTAGATGAGTGGCAGATAGCTAATATTACACCAATTTTTTTAAAAAAGGCTCCCGAGGCAATGTTGGAAATTACAGGGCAGTAAGCCTAACTTTAGCACGAGGCAAATTAGTTGAAACTATAGTAAAGAACAGAATAATCAGACACTTAGATGAACATGATGTGTTGGGGAAGTAAACACCACAATTGTAAAGGGAAATCATGCCTCAGCAATCTATTGAAATTATTTGAGGGTGTCAACAAACATGGACAAGGGTGAGCCAGTGAATATAGTGTACTTCGACTTTCAGAAAGCCTTGACAAGCTCCATCACCAAAGGGTCTTAAGCAAAGTAAGCTGCTGTAGGGGAAGAGAGAAGATCCTATATTGTATAAGTAACTGTTAAAAGATAGGAAACAAAATGTAGAAATGAAAGATCAGTTTTTACACGGGAGAAAGGTAAATAGCTGGGTCCACCACAAATCTGTTCTGGTACCAGTGCTGTTCAACATATTCAGAAATAATCTGGAAAAAGGGGTAAACAGTGAGGTGGCAAAGTTTGCAAAATTACTCAAGATCGTTAAATCCAAAGCAGACTGTAAAGAGTTACAAAGGGATCTCACAAAACTGGGTGACTGGATTATAAAGTGGCAGATGAAATTCACTGTTGATAAATGCACATAATCCCAACTGTACAAACAAAATGATGGGGTCTAAATTAGCTGTTACCACTCAAGAAAGAGATCTTGGAGTCATTGTGGATAGTTCTCTGAAAACATCTGCTCAATGTGCAGCAGCAGTCAAAAAGAACTAATAACGTTAGGACCCATTAGGAAAGGGATAGATAAAAGACAGAAAATATCATAATGCCACTATATAAATCTATGTTGCACCCACACCTTGAATACTTTGTGCAGTTCTGGATGCCCCATCTCAAAAAAGATGTATTAGAATCAGAAAAGTACAGAGAAGGGCATCAAAATGATTAGAGGTATGGAACAGCTTCCTTATGAGGGGAGAGATTAAAAAGACTGGGACTGTTCAGCTTGGAAAATGCAAGGGTGGTTATGATAGAGGTCTATAAATCATGAATGGTATGCAGAAAGTGAATGTTGTTGTGTTAGCAAAGTGATATAGAGTAAAACTCAAAAGCTGAGATTAATCACTGTGTAGTTAGCTAAATTTATTAATTGTAAAAGACATTTTTATGGATTCTGCATGTGAGTTACAAAGCTATGTAAAAGGGTTTCATTAGTAGTGTAGTAAAGTACTACTGGTATCAAAAAGAAATTTGTAAAGGCTGTTATTCAAATGTTTGAAAAGGAGCAATAAATGAAGGAAATGTAGAAAGTCTCTCTTTCCTGAGGAAGTCTTCTGGAGTATTTGCTTCTTTTGTGAGATCAGTTGATCTATTTCCCTTTTTCACTTCCCTCCCTGCATCCACATTATGTTTTAAGTGAACTATATTGTAGAGAAATCTGTATATAGAATCTGAGGGAATTATTTAAGGGAGATGTATAGATTTTTTTATAAATGATTACTAGGTGTTCAATGTGCATTCTTCTGCCTAGCCTTTAAGATGGGCGTTGCTTGCCTTCTGACCAGTGGGACAGAAGGAAAGGAATTCCTTCTTTCCCATTCACCATGAGAGGCAACAGTGGCCTTCAGTGCCATCCCTTCACCAACCTCTCCCCCTGTAGACCAGCATGCAGGCTGAGCAATAGGGGGAGCCCTGGTAATCTCATTGGTCCTGTCTCTTGACTTGAGGAGTGCCATGTGGAAGATGGCCACAAGAATACTCCTAAGGTGGTGGGTCCGTCCTTTACCTCTTTCCATCACTTTTCAATTTTTAGGGTCAGTTAATTTAGGAGAGCTAGGTACATGGCCTCCACAATAAGATGTGTTTGGGGGAACACAGGGAGTCACTTTTCCCATAGATTCCAGGAGAACCAACTGTTCAGGGACTGGGACAGGGCAGGACCAGAGCTCTTGGTATAAGAGCAGTGGGAGGCTGTGGGTGTATTGGTCTACTGGCCATTATGGCTCTATAGTCTTGTGTGTGAAAGCAAAACAAGGCTGATAGATTTGAGGTTGGTGTAAATTGGAATGGAGCAATTCCCATCCCAAAAGTCCATTAACATTCAAAGACTATGTCTTTTTAGGCATCCGGTGCTGTAAATATGGATACATTGCAACCAGTATAGCCCAAAATTCCTGAAAAATCATATATAGGCTTCCCTGTAGCTGTGTCAACAGCAAACTTGGTTTCAGCATATGCCTCCCTTTTTCCCCTAGTGCACATCAGCCTTACTTCCACAGTTAAGCAACTCTTATAGATGTATAAGTGCAGCAAGGTACTGGTTAAATGGTCTGGTTCTGATTCCAGCATCCAAGTACCATACTTTTTGAAATTCTCCTTCAAAATTGTAAGTTGTCCTTCGGAGAAAAAAGGGAGATTTATTGCATTTGCAAATCTGTCAATACTAATCATGATAGTAATGTGAAAGAGCATTCTCAGACTTCTCTTACTGCAATGCATATGGAAATTACAGAGCTTTGTCTGGTCTGATCTTGGTGGACTGTATTAGCAAAAATGTGCATGTCACTCGTTATTGACTTTCAAACCACACTAGCATAGTCCCCAATTAGAGTGAACATGTTCTATTGTTGTTTTTTTCATTTTTTGTTTAATTGTAGAGAAAATAAACAGATTTTTTCCAAATCTGCCCTTGGCCTGATTATCTGGCCTGTTTGTCTGTCTGTCTGTCCATCATCCATCCTGCCATCCAGGTTTTTATGTTAGTACCTATCACCTGAGAATATTTGCTAATATATAGGCCACATGTCCAAGCAGATTTTATACTTATCTCTACATTACACCTTTTAGCAGAGAAAAAGGGAGTTTTTCGACTTCTTTTTGAAGAATGGTTTTCTTAAAAATACACACGTACAAACACACACAACATAAGGGAACTTCTCTTGCACTTTCTCTGCAGGCAAAGCACTACAGGCCTTAACTGCTAAAAAGAACTAGGTCAAAATAGAGGCAGGCAGGAACGGAAAAAATACATTTGTTTTTTACTGCTTTACTTCAGTGAGTAACAGAACATGCTTATGAAAGTCCTGGTTTAATATCTGACATAATTTCTTCATCTAAAAGATGTAGAAGAGATTGATGGTATTTATCAAGAAGAACTGAGGAAACTTAAAAGTTTGCGTAAAATTCCTTAATAAGTGTATATATGATTTATGTGTTTTATATTGCCCCCCCCATCAAGTGCAAAGATATTCATAAATTAGTGAATTTAAAGAATTTCTGAAATAGGAAACTCTCCATACGAAAACCACTTGCACATGTATAGGTCTACATATGGTAGGTAGGTGGGAGTCTTCAGCTTTGTAAACGTCTTTCCATCAGAGTTATTGGCTTTTGTTATGTGTCCAGGAAGGGTTTTGTTAAGTAATAAAACTAGAACTTTTAAAATAGCACTTTTCCATCCATAGATTTTAAAGGACTTACAAAGGGGCACAAAGATCTTCATTCCCCACTGTAGAGATGGGGAAACTGAGGCAAAAGAGGTTGATAATTGCTTTTGGTCACAAAGGGCATCTTTGGCAGAGTCAGGTATAGAACTCAGCTTTGCTGACTCCCAGTCCAGTGTTCTGTCCTACCTACTTAGGAAAATAGTCTAAATCATTAAATTAAATTAAATTAATAACAAAGTTCACAGATCACTAGTGATCAGAACTGAGGGTAGGGAGGAGCAACAGTCAGTCCTGACAGATCTTCCTTCCTCTGTGTCTCTTTCATTGTTTAAAGCTGATGGATCAGGCAGGGGGAGTTTAATTCAGCAGCAAGTCCGTGACTGCAGTTATGGTGGGAGAGAATTAGCTGTGAATGGAGGAGTTAGAATAAGAGAGGACACTGCTTTTCTCACATCTTGCTTTTTCATTTTGTGAAGGAAGGATTGAGCTGGCCCTTTACCAGATCTCCCATAAGCAGAGGGCACCACCACATTCTTCTTCACACAGGGGACAGTGTGGAAAAGCGTGAGTGGAAAATCAGAGCAGCCTTTTCTCTTCATCCATGGAGCAGGGGCAGAGGAACAGCTGGTGAAAAAATCTCATTTCTCTTCAGCTGGGGAAGCTCACTTCTTGGTAGATCACCCCTATTTCTTGTCTGTAGAGGGCAAGACTTAATGAAAGGGGCCCCACCTGTGTCTTTCAGGGAGGGAGCATGCATCCAACACTGAGACGTGTTTTAAAGATGGTGTGGGCTCTTGGGGGTGTGAGAACAAATGTTTCCACTATCAGGGACTATAGGAAGGCAACATATGAGAAGGAGGAGGGAAGTCTCTACCATGATCTTGCTCTCCCCTGAAGGGATGTCAGCCATAAATGCCTGCAACATCTGTCTCTTGCAGTTGGTGTCAATTCAGTTATGTAACAGTCTTTTCCAACTCTAAACTCTATTATCCCCCATAGCACAACCTCATGGCATGTGTATTTGGTTAATATATTATCTCCGTAATTCTTCACAGCTGTTTCTGGAAGCCACGCATTATGTTCTAGAATTCTGACATGGTCTGTGCCATTTCTAAATTTGCCTGACTTTGTTTATTAATCCTATAACAATTATTGTTATGCCTAGTATGCTGTGAGGTTCCCCAGTGTCAGAATAAACAGCCAATATTCTCAGCAGCTGCAACTTGTCAAAAAGCCTCCTGCATTAGTTCTCTGATATCTTATTTGACTATATAATTTTAGAACTTAGTATGATTTCAGAGACCCTTTAGTTGTTTAGTGCTATCTGTACGTGATGTATATGTTATATCTCAAGCAAGGCAAGAAATCTATGGAAAAGTAGAGGCCTGTAGTCTAACCTGGGGAAACTGAGACATACGGTGCATTTACCTAGTATTATTTCCTAGATATGCTGTCTTCTCTGTCTTCAGTGTATCATTTCAGAGCTTTGGGTGTTCTAATCACTGGAAACCTTTGGATCTTGAGAATGCTAGACTTTATAACCTGTGGTAGCAATAGTGTGAACACTATAGTCAACAAGGCACTGATGGCCAACAGTGTACAACTACCCTGTTGTGTAGGCTTGCTCTGAGCAGTTGGATAACACAGTGGTTAATACGCCAACAGCTGATTTATATTATCGCTTTCAGATTTGCTACCACCGATGAAGATGCACCAGGAATAGCAATAGTTGGAAATTTTACAGAACAATCAAAAGTCTTGTGAAGACCCAGCCCAAATGGTCAGAGCTGTATGGCGCCCTAAGACAGCTTCTACAGCTTGCCTGAGCCAAACTGTGCAGTATACACCTGCCAAATGTAGTTTGAAAAATAGCTTTTAATGGTCAACCATTCATGACTTCTGTAAGGCTCAGGGCCATCCCATTATTCTGGAACAATAGGGCACTGAAAGCTTAATATATTTAAAGTGCTTAGTTTCATCTAGACATTGTGTTGGCTGGCTGAGACAGGAGATATGCTGAGGCCAACTAAAGTTCTTCTCTGAACTACCTACAATCTAACCCCCTTGTGGAAAGTTCTTTACATTGATGGGTACTGGAGCACTGTACCACCAACACAGGGGAGGAGTCCAATGATGTGCCCTGCGTGTTGTAGGAAAGCCTAAAGTTCACTTCAGATAGCTGTATGCAGTGTGGTTGTTGCTGTGTTGGTCCCAGGATGTTAGAGAGACAAGGCGGGAGAGGTAATAACATGAGCCATATAGTACAGCAGAATTCAGCTTTTAAATCCACACGTACCTGGGACTTTTGGTCATCCAAAGAAACTCACAGTTCACCAGGAATAAGTAGCAAAGCAGTAAATCTGGTGTCTACCTCAACAGAAAACAAATGGTCTCTTGTAACCTACTTGCACTAGAAATCTTAGAATCAGACTCTCTTACTTCAGTGCCCCTAGTAATATTTCACTTGTGTTGGCGGGTTAAGATGTTGTTTGCTTCCCCAAAGCAATGTTTTGCCACTGTAAAGCATTACACAGGGGAAGCACACACTGCTCTAGCAGTGTTTGCTGGTTTAACAGCATTCTGTCATTTGGAACCATTGTCTTCAGGTTTATTTCTCTGTATTTGGCTCCGCAGCAACCATTTCCCCAGTGCATGAAGGTTAGAAACTTGATTATTTTTGACCTGACAGGTGTCCCTGGACATCGAAGCACAGCAGAAAAAATAACAAGTTAATTTTTATGTTCAATTATCAATTAAATGCTTTTGGATTTTTGTAGTTTTGGACAGAGAAGAATATTATTACTGAATATTTGACTTGCTAGGCATGTAGAGGCCTGAAGTCTGAATTTCTTCATGATCATAACAAAAATAGGACTGTCCCTAAAAAGAAGGTATGGCACTTCACAGTGTGATACCAGCATGTACATTTTCCACTGTGTTTGCTTTGTCATTAGATTATGGTTAAGCATGATTAACAATCTGTGTCCACGGCTTTATATATATTTTCCTTTTTTAGCAGTAGTAAAACGCAGTAATAATGTATTTTGCTGCTGCTGTTGAAAGGGAATGTCTTTGTTCACTAAATATTGAGGTGAAAATGCAATAAAAGTGTTCATAGAAGGCAAGGAGACAAAACATTAAAGATAAAGAAATAATAAATAAATCATATATAGACATAAGGGTATGTAGGTATAAAATAACTATCTAGTTTGGTATCTTAAATACTAGTTCATGAAATTATCAAAATAAATAACATCATTTAAATTCAGGTTCAAACAGTATATTTTATGCTACCATTATATTTCTATACAATCAGTTAACAAAGCTTGGAATAGCCTAAAATAGGAAAAGTTAAAAATAAGAAATATCTGGCTGGTGTTTTCTTATATCTTAACACAAACAAAAAGTATATATCCCTCTAGGTACATGCATTACTCTAAGACACTGCATATTGTCCTCACTCTTATCTTCCTATACCTCCCTGACTACCCCATTTTGACTGTCAAATCCCCTCCCCCCCATTTTAATCCAGATAGTCAGCTTTTTGGGGCAGGCTCTCTCAGTTTATGTTTCTGTAAAGCACAGTGCACATCTACAGTTGCTGCCATGTATGAAATCAATAATTTTACAGCATTGCTCCACCAGTAGAAAGTCCTGGATTCCTTGACAGGTCTATCTGGTCTCTCGCATCACAGGCCACTGAGGAGTTGAGAGTCCTGTGGAGACTGCACCTCGGTAGCAGGAAAAGGAGTAAAGATATTCCTATAGCTATGCAGCAACCTGCCCTGTCAGAGAACAAGGAACATGAATAGGCCTTAGGAGGATCAGCTGAGGACTGGAAGGAGCCTCCAGGCTCTGGCGACAAGACATGGAGAAACAGAACTCCATGAAAGAAGGTATAAATTCTACTGATTCCTAATGCCTAGTAGTTCTGTTTAGGATTTCTTCCCTTGCTAGTGGCCACCTACAGAACCATAGGTAACTCCTAGGAGGTTAATATTTGAACTAATACTCTAAGACGTAATAATACCTCATATTAAAATACCCACTTGTGTGGTGGTTTTCATGACTAGCTCTCAAAGCACTTCACAAAGGAGGTCAGAATCATTATCCTTATTGTACAGATGGGGAAACTGAGGCTCAGAGCAGGGAAGTGACTTGCCCAAGATCACCCAGAAGTCCGGTGGCCAACCCAGGAATAGAATCCACGTCTTCTGAGTCCCAGTCCATGGCTCTATCCACTAGGCCACACTGCCTTTCATTGTGTAATTTTTCTTTTCAGCTGTCGTTATTTGATCAATAGACTATAGAGCTCTTTTAGAGCCATTGTGCATATCTTCTCTATACTATCCATTAAATTTCCTGCGCATCCCTAGTATGGAGGCAGAATAGGATAATACTATAGAGAGGAGTGTTGTGAACATCCTGCGCGTGTGCAGTAGCCAGTTCTCAAACTTTTAAATTAGGAAAAGGCCGAGATCCGCACTCTATTACTTGACAGGGTCAGGGACTCAGCTCATGAAGTAAGACTCAAAAAGCAAATTCTGCAGAACTGGTGGAGAGGGATGTTTGTAACTGCACCAGTTAAAATAACTGCTATAGCAGCTGCCCACGTTAGGAAATCTCTTTATGCGCTCAGGAGATGGACCCGTGGAAAGCAGGTGGAATTTCCACCACTGCCCTGCATGAGTTTTCCTGTGGGGCAACCAGCTTCAGCTCCTCCTGCGAAGAACCCCCTAGAGAGCCTGTTTACTGGCCACCACAGTCCACGATGAATGCTGCAAGAGTCCCATTTGCTTCTTGTAAATGATGCTGCAGCTGTTTTGTGCCACCGTAGCCTGATCTGGTGGAGTATGTTCTGCCCTCTAGAACCTCCACAAAAGTTTACACCAGCATAAAACGTAGACCCATGTGAACTAGATGGCCACAAATTTGTTTGTTTAATTAATTTGATTTAATTTAAAGGAGACGAGAAGGATGCACATGAATGGTTGAGACGTAAGTTACTGCAGCCCTGGGCCTGACTTTTGTTGTCCATTTTTCAGGCAGCTTTTTATGTTACTGCCTTTTGTGAGTTGTGGGCCTCAAGTACAGTTTTCTACAGCAAAATGTGAGGTTTCTTTCCGTCAGAAGGAGACCAGAATTCACAGTGTGCCTGTACTTAGATTATGTGTGCTCGTATGTGTTTTCTTGGAAGATCCATGAATTATTCTTTTGACATAATTTTTTTTTTTCGGAAGTAAAACTCTTAGTTTAAACAGATCAGGGGGTTGTGCTTAAGTCGAATCAGTATTCAGACTTGAATAAAATATTTTAATTACTATAGGTATGTGTTTTACAGTCAAGCTTCAGCTAGGAATTGTAAATGAGAATTCTAATCACTATGGCCTGGTTACTACAGTATATATGACTATAAAAGCCCTTTGTCCTTTGTACATACATATTTACATAATGTATTCTTTATGTTTGTGTTTCATTAAACCCAGGAGTTTAATAGTGATGTCTCTGGACCTCTTTCTGCCTTCAGAACCTTTTCACTTTGAAGTAAATAACTGATTTTGCTACACATGTCTTAGTGCTAAAGAGATCTGTTAAAATAATTGTACCTACACTTCTCAAATGTATGAAAAATGAGAATTCTTGGGGAAAGATTTTGACATCCTCTGAAAAGATGATAATGGCACAGGCTAACGGAGAAATCTGTACACTTTCCTTTCAGTTTGATCACTTATTTTAAACCTGTGCATTACTGTTTCTCTAATGCTCGCATATAAAATTCAGTTAAATTTTGTTCCTAAGAGCTGCAGGCAAGCTCCCCTGAAAATACCAACATAATAAACTTGAACCTGAGCTTTTTCCATCAAAGAAATCATTACACACAATGTGCTTTAGCTTTTGGCTTTATTTGGCTTAAATTTACATTATTTTTTTGCCTGTGAAAAGAAGAAAGTGCATCTTTAAGATGATATGTTTGGTAAATCAATACGTATGTTAGTATTGCTAAGGAATTGCCTTTCTGCTTTTAAATCTCTCCACAAAATACCTGAGTAGGCATAATGTCAAAAATGGAAATAATCAAAATGTATTTAAGAATCACTGTAAAAAATCCATTTAAAAAAGTCAGAATGTGTTTTTCAGGCATTTTAAGACCATAAATTGAAACACAAGTATTTAACTTATTTTTTTCAAATCTACTCAAACCTGTTTTTATGTATCCATACAGTGAACTTTTTTTTTTGTCATTTGCATTTGTGTTTTTTAAAGCAATTCTATATTTTAAGACTCCAGTGCCCATAAAAAAGAAAATACTCAAATGTTCAATTCCTTGGTACTGAATAATTCCCTTTCGTGGGCTTTGTTTTTATTACAATTACGGTATTTATTTGAGAGAGAGAGTAAGAATATGGGGGGAAATTAAAGAAATGAATGGAGGCCTTTTAAAGATGTCATTAAACAATCTTCCTCCAATCTAATAGGATGTAGTCAAACATTTAAAACATAAACACAGTGGGGAGAAGGGAGGATGTGGAGCCTCAGACCAAACAAGGTGGCTTCACTTTGAACCAGCCCTTCACTTTCCTTAACTTCAAGCATTTAACTATAGCACCGTTAATCTGATTTCATTGGCAAAGGTGCCTAGAAGGTAAATGTTGGCAATAAGACCAAGGCTTAGAAAATGAATGTTTTTCAAACTTCACCAACCAACGACCACAGAAGGCTCTCAGAGGCCATTTCCCGGTGCTCAAGCCCTGAGCTTGGAGTAAAATGCAGAGGAAAATTGTCACAAAGAACTTTTTTTCAGAAATCACTTCCATAAAAAGTGCCATCCTCCAGAAATCTATGATCCCTGAAGGCTATGATCTTGAGGCAATGACGATTCCCCTGGCTCAAGAGTACCTGTGGATCAAGAGCTGGTGCAGGATACTAATAACGATAATATCGAGGAAACAGCAACACCTTCTGAAGTTTGATTTATTTATTTAATTTATTTTCTTTCTCTTCACAATAGCTAAATAAGGGGCCAGTCACCGGCTGAGTGCCCTGCCAAATATTTAAAATTACAAAACCAAAATAAAGTACAAGCCCCTTACTTCTGTTATCAAGCAGCAGAACTTAATCGGATATTACCATCCTCATACATCAGCTTATACCTCTATCCTTCTGTTCAATGGCCAATTGATACAGATGGGCCCTGTGGCATGCCCTGAGAGACAACAAATCCAGGGTAATTCAGACCAGAGCTGGGAGGACTTTCTAGAACACTCTGCCAGCTGACTCTCTTCTGTTATATTAAGTGGGAACCTAGTCTCTGCCGACCACAGCTGTGGTAGTGTATCATGTGGAGAGAAATGGTCAATAAAGGAGGCTGTTTCCAAGCAACTTATGGCTTTATGGGTCAAAACCAGCACCTTAAAAGTAACCAGTGTAGATCCCAGAGCACTGGTGTCATGTGCTTCCTGTAGGATGCTCCACTCCTGTAGTTTCCACAGCTGGTTTCTATATGCACCAGTTCCAGCTACTGAATAGATTTAGGATGTACCACCGTGCAAAGCACATTGCAGTAGTCTAAACGTAAAGTGACAAGGTATGACTCATGGTAGCTAGGACAGCATCTGAATGTTCAGGCTGTCCCCATCTAACGAGGTGTAGAGAGCAAAATGCCTGTTTGTCCCTTTCCACCACCTGGTCTTCTGAACCTTTCAGACCTCTCAGTCGTGAACCCAGATTACGACCGGCAGTTGAATGTGCTCTCAGGTGCAGATGCATTCTCCACTGTCTCTCTGGTTGTTTCTTCCAGCCTACCGGCATCACCTCCATCTTCTCTGGGTTGAGCTTCAGCCACCTCTTCCTTGCCCCAGTATCTGCCATACATCCAGCTCCTGCTGGTTCAGTCAATAAGGAGGCAGAAGGCTTAATGTTATCAGCATATTTAAAGCACTGCAACCCCAAGGCTCCTCACAGACCCCACTAATGGCCTGATATTTACATAGCATTGAACAAGAAGGACAATAAATGGAACCATGCAGTTCTGCTTATTAGGGAGAACTTGGAGGTGATGAGCACTTGTCCAGTGGAACCTTTTGAGACCTCTCTGCTAGGGAAGAATGAAACCACCCCAACTCAGGCTTTCATTGGTGCCTCAGACCACAGAAAAGCCAGCAATACCTCATGGCCAATGGTATTGAAACAGGTCCAATAATATTCATATGGACACCTGATCATCTTCCATTGCTAGAAGTTATTGGATCAAAGCAGCAAGGGCAGTTTCTGTACCAAACCCAGGTCTGTACCCACACTGAGAAGAGTCCAGGAGATCTGAGGCAAGTGGATAATGTGAAAATTGTCTGACCAAAAACTTTCCATAACCTTACGCAAAATGGAAAACATGACATTGACCTACAGCCAGCTAGATTGTTTATGTTCAGATGGAATTTCTTGAGGAACAGAAGCACACAGGCCTCCTTCAGCTGCCACAGCATCCCGCCTTCTCTAACGGAGGCACTGACAATCTCCAATAACAACGTAACCAGTAATTCCCTGATGACCTTCACCAGCCAGGGAGGACACAAATTGTGGACTGAAATACACCTCCGAGACTTCAGTCAGTGATATTGATCAAAGCTCAACCAGATAAAATATTGCATCTATGGTGGCAAGATAGAGTAAATGCAGATAGTTTGACAAAATATACAGAAATTTCCTCACAAAAGGAAGGATTTGACTGAGCTCTTGAATGCAGATGGGCTGGATTAATCAAACTGTAGACTACTTAGTACAAACCTGCTGACTGAGATTTTGCAGATGCTATAGGACAGGCAAAGTATCTCTTTTTGCTTCCTGCATAATATTTCAAACTGCTTTATGATGTAGTCTATCAATTTCAACCCTAGACTTCCACCATTAGCACTATAGGTGTCCTCCCTTTCACTTCATTTGTCACATGCCATCTGAAGACCAAAGATACCCGTGGAAAAAAAGCCATTGAAGAGGATGCCAGGGGCCACATGATCAAAAGATAAATATAGAGTCCTATTAAACCATCAACCAAGTGTTGCTTTAGGGAAAGTAAAATCTCCCTTTGAAAGCCTTATGGCTCAATTAGCTTTTGAAGGCAGACCATGAAAATAGGCCTTTTGCCCCAAAAGAGGAGCTGAACCCCATCTTCCCAATTTTCAATCCCAGCCCAAACAGCAGATAAAAAGTATAACTAGCAAAGAACAAAACTCTGCAACTTTCTCTAGCAAAGCCCTGATTGTCTTTTGAAATACTCCCAATTCAAATGGCTGTAAGTTTAAGTGTTCCTCAAGGAGAGTACAACTACCCTACCTTTTATACGCAGCTGTGTGCTTCAAGAAACACTCCAAGTGGTGGCAAGCCAATTTGTCTAGAGTTACTTCGCAACACAATAGGGACCTCAAACAGTTTCAATGTCACCTATTTTATAACACCGCAACCTCTTCTCTCAACTCCCAGCTCTCTCGACTATGTGCCGTTTAAGCCAATGCTGTTTTCTTGGTTCTATAATCATTTAAATCCTACTTTTAGAAGATGTATCCTCTAGTGTAATATAAAATACTCATCACTATTCAGTTTCTATTTCTTTCCCACGTCTGCAATAGTAATATGATTCTAGAAGGGTGGAGAGAGCAACTTGAAAACATATTCTTTGTCATAATGCAAGGAAAATTTCCCGTCTGCTGGTAAGGAGACATCTGACCCAATATCATTTCTTGAGAAATTCAAAACATTCATTATAGAATGTAGGTGCAAAGCAGCAATAACCACCTGTGAAATAGGCTACGTTTTCTCTGGAGAGAGGAGAAACCTGGCAAGGCTTAGACTGGGACATATATTCGTGCAGATATGAGAGAGGGTGTATTAAAAGAAGGGGTGGAGGAAGATACATCAGAATTCTGAGCAGGGGGAAGGGGGAGTTTACAAAAAAGTGAAAAAGAGAAGAATGTGAACTGAGTGGGTTGGATGGATCTGACACTCATGGGAGAGGGTTGTATGGTAGAACGTAGCCAGCAAGGAGTTGGCAGGGAATCAAAATCCTCAACGTGAATAAGACACATACATGGTCTATTATTTTTACTCTCATTTATTTGTATACTGGGTAGCACCCAAAGGGCCCCAGTCAAGTTCAACGGCCCACAATAGTAAGAAACCATACTTTCCTTAAAGAGCGCAAAAAGAATAAAATGTTTTGCCCACAGAGAGAATTAGCTCCCTCTTGCCCATAGCATTGATCAGTATACCACAAGCTTGGAAATATGTTCTACCCTTGGAAATATGTTCTTCTGGTATCACCTCGAAGCCAGTCAATATTTGCTATAGGTATTCTCACACTTTCTCTCTCCTCATATACACACACCCCAACCACGTACACATATATGACCTCTATGGTGTTTGTTTACCACTGATTTACGAGGTCCCATTGCATACCAGAGAAGAAGAAAAATAAATATGCAAAGTACTAGTAGACTTTTAATGGAGTTACTAGCTCAGTGTTTCTCCACAGAAACTGACCTTGAAATTGCTTTTTTAATACACAAGTCAAAATATGCAAATTCACAATTCAGAGTGGCAGCTCAGAACCTGTATGCTCTTTGTGCAATTTCTCATGAAGGCCAGGGAAACTTCATGTTTTATAAAGGCTGTTCATCAGCTTCTAAAACTGAGGATTGTTGACCACAGAAACCCAGGTGGGTAGGAGTTGACCCTCTGAGTTTCCAGATCAAGCGAACTAAAACACTTAGGGTGAGATTCAGTGAAAGTGCCGTATTTCATTTGGTTTTGCTGTAAGATTCATCAGGGTCTGTTTATAACGTCTGGATGTATTGTCGTATTTGTGCAGTGCTTCAAATTTGGAACAATCCCCAAAACTGGGAGAATTCCCAACAGTTTCTTTTTGATTAACAATAATTTCTGAATTTTCTTCAGCAGCATTTGCTGTGCCACCACCCGAAGAAATTTCTGGGTTGGCTACTACAAGCAGAGCTCCCAGTGAATGTGAATTCCCTTGCCATTTTTGCTGATATTAATCATTTTATATATATAGAAAAGTATAAACATGTAGTGCTTCTACCATCACCTTTCTAAATAATAAAACATATCAAAGCTCTGTTAAAATATTTGTATTGAATGAGTTTAAATTTTGCTGGATGAAGCATTTTCATCCCAAATTCTGCTTCCTGATCCCACTTAACAAAAATACAATTTATTTTTAAAAAATATATCCACTGGTTCTCTTCTCAATCCCTACATTCTTTCAATAGATATGTAGTTTTCCCTTTCCCTCCCTCATCCTTTTTATAACCATAAAGAGTTCAGTATCATGAATTTCAGTTAAGTTTATGATTAGTCCCTGACCACAGCTACCACCACATTTGGCAAGGAAACCTCTTCTGGAAGCATTCTTGCAGATAGATAAACAAGCAGATATACTGAGCTGGTGGACAGATGAATAGGAAATCGGTTCCCCATGATAAATCTATCACGAGTGGGGAGAGGATTCATGTAAAAACATTTGGTTATGTGGTGGCATAGAGGATTAGGCACATGCTATAATTAATGCCACTAGCAGTAAAAGGACATTAGGGATGTAGTGCGTGTTGATTATTTCTTCATTTTGTTTATGCTAGTTTCCTCTCCTTCGCAGCTGTATGGCTATTGCCAAAGAAAGCCCCTGAGACCAAGCGTTAGCCGCTGCTCCTCTGTAACTGCATCATTACCTCGCTCCAAACAAAGTCCTTTTTTTTGTCAATAGAGGATGAAAACATTATTGGATTCAGGAGCTCATAGTAGTCCTATATGCAGCTAGGGACGAGGAGGATAGATTTATGAAATGGACCATTTCAAATGGCATTATCTTCCCACAGTGAGGAACACCTTTCATAAATCATGGGAGAGTGTTTGAAAAAATAGAGCATTTGTTATTCCTGATGTATTTTGTATTTGCATCCTCCACACTATGGTCTTGAGGGACAGGGAGAGAATCCTCAGTTTGTTTCTGTTCAGATCTGGCAATTAAGGCTTTGTATGTTGAAAGAAAAAAAAAAAAGAAAAGAAGATGACGAAGAGGAAGAATTTGGAAAAAATAATCAAATGTGAATTTTTAACTTAGCTTTATTTTCCAATTTATTTCAGACTTAATTTTCTAGTGTTGGTATAAAGCCAACAATTTATCCTTTACACTCCTGGAATATTACAGATCATTCTATGCCTCATTATGTTGCAGCCAGGCTAATATAGATGCTTTAGAATCAGCTAGGAACAGGAGTGCCAGTATAGCCCAAAGCTTTTTATTATTTGTTATATATTTATTTCTTTGTTTGTTTGTTTGTTTGTTATTAATACTGCTGTGTTTTTCTTCTATGATTCTCAAAGTGTCTACTTTGCTACATTAATAAAATGGTCTCTGATGCCTTTTGAACTTATCTGCCATCTATATATTGTACTGGGTGGAAAGAGGGCTCTTTTTGTGTTGTCAGTATTTCTTCTGTGTTTTCACAATCCTATATCGCAATAATTTAACCAGTGAGTCTGATGCCCTTCGGGATAAATGCAGGTCTCTATTAAACGTATAAGTAGCATGATGCAAAAAGTCAACATTTATTACACAGTTTATTTGTGTGGATGCTTTAAAAATCATCTCTCTGCTCTGTAGAGGCAAGTTTCTAGCATGTTACGTGGCAGCAACATGTCATTACTTGTAATGAGACAAACAGAGAAGCCTTGATTTGGCGAATGCATTTTGGCCAGCAATAATAGAGTAAAGTGAGGCAAAATGACCTGGTTTTATATATAAAGATCTGAGGAAATTGCATACAAGAGAACTACATTAAAAATAACATTATTTACACAGTCAAGCACACAAAAGTTTTCAGATTTATGGTTGTTTCTGCAATCTTTACTCTGCCTGTTTGTAAGTAAGCACTATGATATAGTTTTTAATTACATGATCACAAACTATTTTTTCCATAAGACCCAGCCTCATTCATTGTAGAATATGGATGCACAAGGGGACAGAATTAAAGTTACCTGAGCAACTGCTAACCTAGGATTTCATAATTTTCAAGTTCTTGACATTGCAATCTAAATAATGTTCTTTTTAACATTGGTTTGGTTATATTTAAATGTTTGCACATCATGTTGTGTATGTTTAGCAGGCAACCAAAGATTTCCTGACCAGCTCAGGTGGCAGAAGATTTGTTGTAGCCAGAGCCTAGATAAGAGAAGCTTGTCCCTGCCACAAGAAGTTCAAAAATTCATCTGCAGTGGAAAGTGAACAAAACCAAAAAACCCACAGTCAAGGTCAAATTGGCTATTTATTCCTGAAATTTGTGCAGACGTTGTTACTTTAGGGATATGGTAATAGGTGCCTATATAAGATAAAGCCTCAAATATCAGGACTGTCCCTAAAAACAAGACATCAGGTCACCCTATTCTCAGCATACTGTCCAGAAATCCTTTTCCATACTCAGGTGTCTGGACCGAGAACTTGATGGGTTGGCACATGCGATGTTAATTCTCTACAAGGGTTGTTAGCTTGATAGAGTGAAATGCTGGTCCAAACTTACTCTACCATTGGTGCTGCTATATCATGAGCTGAGAGAGGTAATCCCTCTTTATGACATGTATGCATTGATAAAGTTCACACATTCACTACACATTACCTGTTGTGCTGAGAGAAGATATAAATTATTTATAAGTCTGCATCATTCCAAAGACAGATTTAAAGTTGCAAAAGACACATAGTTCTCCCACGTACAGCACCATATTTTCTTCTGAGTAGACAGGAAATGTTCTTGTCTCAAAAAAATTGTGATCCTGATCCATTGAAAAGTGAGGAAAATGCATAACAGCTTGTTGAAACCAAATAGCTGTAGTTTCTTGCGAGGAATAATAGAATCTGATTTCTGTGACTTTAAGAGCTTGGTACACAACAATATATTGGTCATGTCACTGTGACAGAAGAATTGTTTTTATAGTTGATCTGTGATATTTTCTTATGTCTTGAACAGTAATGTATTATGATGGATAAAAATGGCTCTGTCATGGGTATGGCCACCCGTTTTCAGGACATAGTGTTTTTTTCTGTTGCTGTATATTGGTTCTGAGTATACCATTCTGTTTGCAGTAGTGTTGTAGCTGTGTCAGTCCCAGGATATTTGAGAGACATAGTGTGTGAGGTAAGATCTTTTACTGGACCAACTTCTGTTGGAGAGAGAAAAGCTACACCATTTGGTGTCAGTTTTGTCTATCCACTGGTAATGGTCTTTGCAATTCTTTACCTGTAGTCAGGATAAGGAATTTCCCATGTGCTGTTCCAGTTCAGTCAGTGAAGGGCAGATGGTATTTTATTCCACCCTTGGTATATTAGTAGTACTGTTTGTGTGTTTTAAGACTCAAATGTATTAAGCTATTGGGTAAAACCTAGGATTCATCTCATGTCATATAGCTGCAGTGATTCTGATTTACATGAGTAAGAAACAACTATGGGCAAATGAGCTTTCTGCATACAGAATTAATTACAATTCAGTACTGATGACCTTTTATGACCTAGTTAATTCTTTAAAGATGCTGTGAATGGTTTATTGAAATTTTTTAAAAGTGATAGCTTTCTGCCCCTGCTCTCGTAAAACCTGTCTTGCATTTAATATTGACCTAATTTAGTAAAAGATGCAAGTATCTCTTCTCTAAAGCTCCATTGTGTAAAGGCCAAGTCAAGGTTTCAGTACACTTCTTTTCAGGTAAACTCACATTGCTTCCTGGTGGGCATCCATGAGGTGTTAGATTGTACTAGTGAAGTAGCATCTGCTCTGCTCTTTCGTCCTTGAATGCCCTTAAAATGATTCCTTAAACAGCATAAAGTAAATTCTGCATCAGGTTACTAAATGCCATCTTATGAAGTGTTATGAATTAATATTAATTTTAAAACAGTACACTGAAGACCGTGTGTGTACAAAGTATTTTTATAGTGCAGACTATCTTATAAACCACTGTACCTCCTATTTCTGATTGCACAGAGCACCTAACCTTCAGTTTGAGGTAGACTATTGTCTTCCATTCACAATTGCATAATATTCCTGGGACAAGTACAGTAATTGCTCACATGGAAAAGTAATATTATGAAGCTATTTACAGTGGGATTTTCCAAAGCACTTAACATTGACTTGACTCTTCTCCCATTGAAGTTAATGGTCACCATTGATTTCAATGAGAGCAGTTAGGTCCAAACTGAGAGCTTTTGAGAATAACACATTAAATTGGTTTCAGATATCTGTAGGGTCATGAGTGTTTTGTCCCATCTGCCGACTCCCACAAGTCCACAGACCACAACTTTGGAAAACTTCTGTTTTATGCAATTAAAACTTGGTCAAAATTTTGCAGAAACGTCCTTTACTGACTTAAGGTTGCAGTTCTTTGACCCAGTTCACAGCATTCATCTTTTCTAAACTCATGTAGTTCTGTTGTTGTTTTAATCAGAGGATTCTGTGCAAATTAATGCCTCTGGACTTTACATTGCTTGTGGTGTCCATAGCAAACAATATCCTCATGAATCCTGCTTCTGATTTCAGTTACAGTGGTGTACAACTGGAATAACTCCATGGAATAAAGCATTAGGAGGGGAACTGTCCTTTATGTCTTAATCTGTCCCCTCAAATCGCAGCAAGGACATATAAAGACTTTGTGAAAATTACCTTTCTAAATGATAGGGGAGAAAGGACTAAACATTATTCTTTGATGAAAAATAGATTTAAAAAATATCAATATGAGAGGGAAAACAGTGAAATAAGAAATTAGGATGCCACCATCAAGGCCTGAAGATGGGTTTGCTAAACACTGTATTTTCTCAGGCTACTCAGATTTTAAACTTCCTGTCTGTGCCTGAAGCAATAAAGACAGCAACATTATCATTAGCTTCAAAACCTTTCCTTAAAAAAAAAAATCTCCTACTTGCATATTTTATTTTCCCCTTTAGCTAAATTTCGACATGTATTACAGTACAGGTGCAACCAGGATTTTGAATATTAACTTGGATGAGAGAGCAAAAAAAGGTATTCCCTTTTTTTTTCTTGGAGAGTCTTGCTGAGATATCATTCAATACAGCTGCTCCAACTGGACGTTTGCTTGAAGAATGTTAATTTTCATGCTTGAAAGAAGAAATCTCAGGTTTCCTGGATGAACTAACTGTTAATGGATTTTTTAAAAATGTACTACCAGTGGCGTAGGTGAGTGTGGGCTGTGCTAGGCCAACATACATAGTCTGTGATTAGATAACCTGTTATCATAAGGTAGCCGTGGGTAACACTTTGCATTGTTCAATAAAGTAATTGGTCTGCCCCCCTCACTTAGCATCTTGAGCACTACAAAAAATAATGGTGCACCTAACTCCCTATATATAACATTTTTTACACTCTCTAAGGTCTAAATTGGAAACCTAATTTAAGATCTGTGAAAGCTGAATATGTAAAAAGCCCCAAAATGAAGCTTTGAGCTGCTGCTCACAAGCATTTCAGGCCACTGTTCTCTGACAAAGTTCAGGTTGATTTACCTTGCAGTGCGTATATAATTATTGACAAAACACTAGCAATTAAATCATTTTTTCTTAGGGCACTGTGTTAGGACCAAGGACGAGCTGCAAGAAGTCAAAGGAAGGAACACAATGTACTGTTCCCCAGCATATGACAGTGAGGAGTGGGTAGTTATGTATATTCTTTGATATTATGTTTTGAGAGATATGGGGGGCAGGGAAAGAGGTTCACTCTTTAAAAAAAAAAAAAAAAAATCCTATACAACATAAGCCGATTTTAGTTATCTTTCTGTTCACGTCTGGTCAGTGTGTCTTCATTGCAGTTCTTCAGAAAAGAAACCCTAACATAGGTACATGTGTATATACAGATATATACATATTCCGGTATATGTGCTTTTGCATGTATATAGCTACACTGTGTACCTGCATTTAGATTTGTAATATAAGGTTTGCGTATGTGGTCATTTTACAGTATTTCATGATATCCATCAGGTTAACACCAACTTTCATAAGGATATTTTCAGTAATATGTTTTCACTTTTATGACAGAGGTGGTACCAACATTTTCAATATCATTTTTTCTATTTGATTATGAGCATGTTAGTATTTCAGCTTCGCCTAATTATCGCTTTTGACTCACCCCAACACATAATGTTGCATGTCATGCTGTATTACTTTTAATTTCACAGCTGAACACATTTCTATTGTTCTAATCCCCCTTTCCAAGTCTCATCTTAACTCCATCTGGAGGACATGCAAGGTGTTTGGCATCCTGAGGTAACAGTAGTAATATCTATGGATCACCCTGTGGGGAATATGAATAGAACAGTACAGTCCAAATATTTTCCCCTTCAGGGACTAAATGTGTCACTTTTATGGCACACACGGCCTCTACCAGAGGGGACTAGTGTTCCTGGGCTGCTATTGAATGTGGAAATATCATTCATCATCACGATGCTATAGGAGCACAGGACTTTCTCTGCTGAAGGCATAACTAAATAACAGTGCACCTAAGGAGGTAAGAAACAAGGGAGAGTTCAATATCAAATTTTAAAAATGGAGAGGCAGATCACAAACATATAAATAATATTTCTTCCTTGTTATCTTGTATCTATGTGTTTTTCAACATGTATGGCCACGAAAGAACTGATATTTTTAGCTCCCAAAGCCTTTCCTTTTGCGTTAGTCTTAGTGTCTTAGTGTCATGAGGTTCTGATGTGGCTTCTTCCTGAAAATGTGTATTGTTCATTTATCTGATTTTGGTTCATCTAAAATACTCCCTCTCCTCCCACCCCATTTCTCCATTTCTTGTTTGGGAAAACTCCAAAGTGCCTAAGTGAAGTGCAGTCAAATTTTCAAGGCCTATGAAAAATTCAGTCTGTGCTTTAACGACACCTCTGAAAGTTTCCTACTTTCTTACTCAGCCCACTTATTAACTTCTAAACAATGTGTCATCCTCTTCCAAATAAATCTGTTTCAGGGAGTAGCAAAAGTACATAGTATTTGAATGCTTAACCAAACATCTCGCCTTAATGGACTTCAGGCTTTTTCATAAATTCAGATAAGGGGAGACTGCTTGCTGACAGATTTAATATCGAGATTTTCAGAATCAGATTTCAATGCTTGGAACTTTAGAGGTCTCAAGGCAATATTTTCCCTCTTTGTCAAACACCATTGAGGAGATAGGCTTTTGTGTTTAAAGAAATGGTTTGTCTTAGACTCTGGATAGATGTAACCAAGTTTTTTGTGTGTACTATACCACTGGCAGCTGTAGGTCATTTTAATTGGGACACAGTAAACCTCCACATCTGGACATGAGCTCATTAACTAAGGACACTTTTACATGTTCCTCTGAGGTCTATACTATGGCTGCTGGGCTGTTCTGTGAAATGTGGGTACCCTTTCTCATTATATATTATACAGTGGTAGCAATTACAAAGTCAGCATTTACTACTAATTACCCTATAGTAATATTTGAGATTCTGCAGTTCTTTTATCTCAGAATGCTCTGTGGGGGTAATTGTTTGTAAATGTTGTCTTTTAAATTGAGAGTTCACCGTAGCAAATATAGTGGCAGGATATTCATAGTTGTGGCCCTCAGCTTTGGAAATTGCTTCCTCCACTGCTCTGAAAGATCCTGAGTTTGTTGCCTCATGGATAGGTTCCTAGCGTATAAATTTACAGAGGCCTTTACCCAAAGGGTCTTTTGAATGTGGGTTTTCTTCTGGCTCATGAAGTTTCTTTGGACTTGTCATTTTGTTAGCTGCGTTTGTTTTAATTTGTAATTGAGGCATGGAGGTTGTGACTTTTGCTACTTGACTAACTAGAGGCTGGATTCCATGTCCCTTATATAGTACCACACTTCACTAGTGTGGTCCCTTATATAGTACCACACTGGTCTCAGTAGGCCTATTCTGAAAAGTACCGCTCACTGTGAATAGGAGTGGCACTATCTGCACCAAAATGGCAACTGTGAAAAAGATTATTACAATCCATGTTTATAATCAGAAATACTTCACAAGGTGAGTGAAAGTCTGTGAATCACGGCTACTTAAAGATGTGTGGTCTGCACTTATAATAGGATATTGATCACAGGTTCTTGGAGCCAACATGGTAAGCCCTATATGATTTTGTGAGGGAACAGTACAAGTATGTTAACCTGCGTGTTGAGCATGTAGTTTATAACGTACTTAGCATTCGAAGATGTCTCTTTGAGGTCACAAGTAAAAACAATGTTATCACTAGTGATTCTGTGGTAGCACGCATGGTCTGGAATATAGCACTTATCTGCCCTGAACATGTCAGTTCCCAGTGATCTGGGTTTAGTGTATAGAGAAGAGAGATGTCACAGCTCGTTTTGGCTGAGGCAGTCGGGTTAATGTTTTGTCTGTGAGAAAGATGGGGCCCAAATGCTGCACACCTTTAATCTTGTATCTTCTTTCCTGTGAAGCCTTTGTAATTCATAACACAGTCACGTTACTCAAGAATGTTTCTTTAGATAGATTCTATCTCTGAAAGCTTAAGTCAAGGGATTTTCAAACAGTCACTTGATTTATGTATGTGAACGTGTAGCACATAAAAGGACTTTATTTTACAACTTCTGTAGTAATATAGGGAAGAAAACCTCCAGTAATAATTATAACTCAGCTGCTATTATTTTTCTTTTATTCAATGCAGCATCATATATTTGTGTGGGTGGAATTCTCATCATTGTATTCATTTTCAAAAGAAAAAAATTGCAAGGTAAGGAAGATGACTAATGCTTCCACCTTTACTTGAGTTTGTTCAACAATTCTGTTTTCTTTATTGTGACTATATCAGCAAATTTGATTTCAGTTCTCAAGGCTCTTTCTTTAGTTTCACTTATTATACTTTTACATCTGTTCTTTGCTGTAAGAAACATTTTTGTGTGAGTAGATTCACTATTTCAAATCATTAACAAATACCCAAGTCCTATAATCCCATTTTTTTCCTCACTTATATACCATTTTTAAGCTCAAATATTATTCAGCCTTATTTTTTCCAATTCATCACTAGTCGTTAGATAAGTGAAATACCGTGATGTCTAGCTGACTTAACATTCAACCACACTTGCTTTTTGGGGTTTCTCATCTTTATTGAAATAGTCCTTTTAATATCATTTTTAATTTAATCAGATAATGTCATCAAAATAACATTTACTCTATTACTGCAAATTCACTGCATTATTAACTAGAGTTACTAGACAAAAAGATGGTATTAAACCCCCTATGGAAATATATACTTACAGTAAAAATTGATACAATTCAGAGAGGCTTTATATTTAATTTGCAGTTTCAAAGCTCTCTCTATGGAAAGATTTTATGGTTCTGAAATACTTTGAAAACATGCTTTACTAAAACCTATAGTAGGTCTTCCCAGCAACCCTCCTAGCTGCGTGTATTATGGTTCTTTGTACAGTTGTAAAATAATCTCAAAAATATGTGCAACAGGACCACAGTTTAAAAAAAAAAAAGAACGTCTTCTGATAACCATCCTTTAAAATGGGATCTTTCTAAATTATAGAATTGGTTGGATGGGGAAATTTAAAATCAAGATTGGATGTTTTTCTAAAAGATATGCTCTAGTTCAAAGAGAAATTAATTCAAGGAAGTCCTATGGCTTGTATTCTAGCAGATCAGACTAGATGATCACAGTGGTCCCTTCTAGTCTTATAACCTATGAATCTATGAACGCTAGTTAACTAAGATGTTTGTAAATGCAAATATGGACACTTCATGAATGTTTGTTCCAGGACACAGGTTTATTCCTGTTTGTGGTTCACCCCAGGCTGAATATCTAAAATACATTTTAGCCATCTCAAATAATTTCTTTCCATCCTTGATGTTTATATTCTCTAAATATGTTTATATTCTCTAAATGTTTGTAAATGGCTATCTTATTATCTTTTCTAAATAATTTATCTTTGGGTTTTTTCATCTTTCTTCATATACCAATTACCCTATCATCTTTTATTACATGTTGCTGCTTATCTCTGAATTCCCTTGAAATCTGTGTTCATCTTTCTCGTAAGAAGGAGCCTAGAACTGAACTCAGTGATCAGTCGTGTAGCAAGCCTTCTGATTATATGAGTTAGTTGTAATTACATTTTGAAAAACAAAGCCACAGTGCAATTATACTTAAGTTGCAATGTAACTGCACTTTAATTAAAGTGCTCTCATTATAAATTGTGACCTTTGTTCCTTAGTAATGAAGGATGAATTGTTTAATATGAACAAACATGAAAAAATTCCAAACCAAGCCATTGATGAGGTCCAAAAGTTTGACTGAGTTTTGGTTCTCCAGTATTTTTCATGCATATGCATCTCTTCACTGTCTAAGTTCTAGCCAGGACTGGAAATAGAAGTGCTGAAATGCATCAGGAAAGGTTGTTCTTGTGATCTTTTCATCCTGATAGGAATAAAGGAGTATCAGAAATCTCATGAGAAATTATGTTGTACAAGATTTGCAGTCCAGATTTAGAGAGCTGGCTCTCTGGATAAACAGCTAAACGTTTGAGTTCTCATTACAATGAAATCTCAGAAGCTTCTAAAGTTTGAAGAGGAATCAAACATTGCAAAGACCCCTCGATGGTTTTTATGGCTCTGCAAATGCTTTGTCTTTTCAACATGAGTTCAGTGGAAGCATGGGACTTCTGTTTGTTATTAACAGTATCACCGAGAAAAAGGTGTGGTCTGGACTATCAGGCAACAGAGGAAGCAAATTCCAGAATAAGGGTATTTCTAATGAGAACGCCTTGCCCCCAGACATGCAAATCTAGGTAAGGTCCCCTTAACTATTCAATGATTAATTCCTGCTTCCAGAACATATGGAGAGATGACTATAAGATAGCTATTCCCCAAACCATAAAGCATTTTTTTCAGATCTAATCCAACCTTTGAAAAACACTAGGAAACAACTATGGAGTCTCTCAGGAACTGTATTCAAAATACCACTTAGAAATAAACATCTAACATTTCCATTTGATTTACTAAGATAACCCAATGTAAAGTACATTTCAGCAATTTACTATGGATGTGACAAAGGCATGGGCAACAGAAGCAAGGCCCTCATCTCAAAGGAAAGATGACAACCTTCTTGCCAAGCACTGTTGGAGAAGATTATTCTTGGACACATCTGCAGCATGAACATCTAGAAGCAGCTGAGGATCCTAAAGGACCCCTGGTTGAAGCAATTAAGCAGCTGTTTAAACAGCTGGAAGGCTCCCAACTTTCCCTTCCGTTGCCTGTGTCTTGCCCAAGGATGTGTCTTTGTCAGTAGAAATATTACAGCCTTTTATTGTCTGCCATACATATATGTTCAAAAATAGTTTTTAATCTGTTGAAACTGGGAAAAAATAACCATCTGATGTGCATTCTTTGTCATCTTCTGAAAAGTACCTTTAGCTCTATGCATGACTATGAACACATAAAGTATCTCTAAGGATATCTTTGGGACAGGAGAACTGCTTATCTGTAAGTTGGGTTTCTCAGAAAGAAATATCCTCCCGAAGCAGACCTTCACCCTTAAACCTTGGAGGAAGTGAGGTAGTTTTTCTTCAAAAAGAAGCTAAAGATCATGCAGTTTCTATGGACAAGTCTGATGAGATGGATCTCGGCACTAAGCTGAACCAGTATGAAAATCATGTCATGTTACATCGAAAACTGGAATGAATATCTGGCTTTGGTGAATAACACTAGTTGTGTGTCCCCATAAGTGCAAAAAACAGGTACATTTCGGCAGATTACATGTGGTAGCCAGGTATTCTTTATCAGCCTTTGTCACATCACATTCAAGCACATTGAGGATTAAGATAAGACAAACGTACGATTTGTATCTTACCTTTTGATTCAACGTGTGGTTTACAAAGACCCATAAAAGGTGAACAGTTACTAGTTTTGTCTTTGTAAAGCAGCATGAAATGTTTGGCTTGCGTGTGTATTTAAGGCAATCTGTAGCCTGGTAAAATCATTAGCGCACCGAGAACTGGAACAAAAATTGTAAATCTTCTTTCTTTTTTTTAAGCATAGTCTTCTACAATGTGGTGAACTTCACCCATAAATGCTTATGTGCCCAACTCAGAAAAGCACATAGGAGCCTGTGTAACTTTAAGCATGTGCCTTCCATGGGATTATACGCATGCCTGAAGAGAGACAGATTCTTAGGTGTTTTGCTGGCTTGGGGCCTTGCTGTTCAAGTTTGTACTGCATTCGCTTTTACCTCTAGTTACTTTGTGGAGCTGCAGTATCTAGAGACTTATTGGGTATGTCTGCACAGTGTTGTGGAGCTATCCTCCTAGCCCGGGTCTACAGAGTTAGATTAGTGGGCCTGGTGTGAACGCTCTAAAAATAGCTGTGTCGACAGCATTTTGAAGTTGTGGCTCAGGCTGGGACTCGGACTCTGAAGCCTAGGTAGCGGAGCAGGCTTTTTTTAGAGCGCTAGCACAAGCTTTGCTAGTTCAAGTCTATAGACACAGGCTGAGCTTGATCCAAAATGCTGTGTAG
This sequence comes from Mesoclemmys tuberculata, assembly GCA_007922155.1. Classification (NCBI taxonomy): domain Eukaryota; kingdom Metazoa; phylum Chordata; order Testudines; family Chelidae; genus Mesoclemmys; species Mesoclemmys tuberculata. Next base: position 20,827,964 of record ML675631.1, read on the forward strand.
ACATACCCACTGATTTTTTGTGTGTTTGTTTGATTCCGTTGTAGGTAAAAAAGCAGCATTTAGGTTCACGCTATTAGACTTTCCTAAAAAGTATTGCTGGTGTTTTATATGATTTTTCTGGACAAGTTGATCTAATTTATTCTCTATTTGCAGTGAGTTACTGCTAGAGAGAGGATGCATTATATCCCTGTCCCTTTTTCAGAGTCTGATTGTGAAAAAAAAGTCACATGCAGTATGTTTAGTATTTGTGTGCTTCATCAATTCCAGATTCACTTAGTTGGCATATTTAATCACTCAAGGCTTATATATTTTTCCAGTATCTTACAGTGTCTTTAAGCACCTTGATTACGTAACGTATTTCATCCTTCCAACTGAAATGTTTTGTTTATAGGACTCTAGCTGTAGGTTATCAGAAAAGGAATGTGGGAAGTCAGGGACTTAATGGTGGAAGTAATAGCTGCTCTTAGTATGTGAGCACAAATATGCTAGAGATTTTTTGGAGCAGCAAATGCAATAACAAATCTGAATGTGCAGGGAGGACCACAGACTTTCTATAGGGAAGCTGTTTCTTTATTTAATTCTTTCTGCTCCTCCCCTCAAAACCATATACATTGGTTTAAAATAGGATGAAAATAGCAGGTGGTCTGTCAAGCAGAAATAATTTTTAAGCTGACAAATATAGTGAGCTCAGTATAACTACACATAGTTCAGAAAAACATGATGCACCTCTGTTCAAGGATTCGTTAACGTGGTATAGATTGAACCCATTGAAGATGGCACAGATTGTTTCATTTTGTTCTGTTCGATTGGGTGAAATCTGTGCTATTTGCAAACAGCAATATTTACCACAAGAAGTATGGCGTATATGTCATGCAATATTCCCGTATTGAGAATGTACTGTTTTCTAACTTCAAATGGTAAAACTCTGTTTTCTTCTGTGTTAACTGCAGCAAAATATGATTACACGTGTCTAGCTTTAAAGCAGTTGAGTAACACAATTTCTGTGCCTCAAGTCTACTTGCTTAGTCCAGTAGGGAGCTTCATCTTCTTCATGATGCCAGGATTCAAGTCCATCAGCCTGCTGACCTGCTGCTTATACAGTATCCCAAATCCCATCCAATTTATATTGTCACACTTGCAAGTAAGTCACCGTACACTAAAGCACCCCCTGACATCCAGTGATCAAGCTTCGGAGGAGAACCATGGCTGTTTTCCCCTGTACCATGAGCTAGAAGGGACACAGATGCCGGCTGTGAAAGCAGCCCCTCTACCAGATGAAGAGAAACAGCTGCTATTAAAGGGGAGGTGGTCAAACAAAGAGCTAGATTTGAATTCATATAATGTTGCTGTTCGCAATGTGGAATACTTTAGACATCTGTTTAAAGTCTAGCATTCTAAATGAATGGAAACATTCCAAAGGAAATTTTATCAGGCTTTATCTCTTACGTTAGCGCTGCAGATTGTAAAGATGTATCTTAATCAAAGATTGCTTATATCTGCAATATTTCATCAATTGAATTCCACAGCAACACTGAGGAAACGAACTGAAGAGAGTGACAGAGTCAATGGAAAAATGGATGCATAAGAAAAAAAATATATACATGCTGCTAATTCTGTATCCATAAAAGGGCCTTCTAGTGAAAAAGCACAGAACAGAAGCAAATTTACTGTCATTGGCTTGTGTCTAAATGTTCCAGTTAAATTAAATGATAAATGTCACAAAGTAAGAGAGTCGCTGCATATTCCATATGATGTTTTCTGTTCCTGCTGCAGAATCTTTTAATTTATTTTTATACCAGGCTTTCAGGCTCAGCCACACTCTTTTCCAGGACCCCAGGGTCAGATGTGCTCGTGGTTTATTATTTTATTTTACTTTAGCTCATTATTTCTTGTGATGCAGTGGAAACATTAAAAAAATCTTAATTTTTAATTAATGGCAAATTTAGAACAGGGTCATGTAATAAGCCTCTTCTCTGAATTTAAGCATAGCAGCCTGAAAGGGGTAACTGTCTTTTTATTAGCAGCAGAGACTACTGATTCAATAGCTGAATAATTGACAAAAATTGCAGGTAGGACAGGAAACATTTAATTGATTCATAAGTATCCCTTGAGTGAAATGCACTGAAGAGTGGTGGGTTGTTTTGTTGTTTGTTTGTTTGTGCAGTTGGGACTCAGCTGTTATTTCCTCTGGGATTTAACAGCTGTCAGCATTGTTAATGACATCAAATTCATGCATTAAAATTCATTCCTCTCCATTTAAAATGTGGATGTGGAAACCGCTGCCACATCCCTCTTTGTGAAGGAATGAAAATCCAAGGAAAGATAACAGCACTTATTACAAAACCAGAGACCGGAGCTTCTGTTGATGGAATCTCGTAATGAGTAATTAAGCTACTTTGCAGAAGTCAGCGCTGTCACGTTTGCATTTGGGTATTTCCATTCCCCTGTGGATGCAGCTGGGAAAGGACTAGTAAGGTGATAAAGGAAGAAACATAAAATTGTTCTGGAACTATCTTAGTGGAGCTCAGAGGTTTCCACACAAAAGTAGCTACTAAAAATTAGCCTATCTGGTGTGAAAGACGCTCTTAAAACATTCATACTTATATCAGTGATAAACAAAAAACAGTGATTTCTTTTTACTATTCTACCTCTCTCAAGGGTATACCAATGGCAGTGGTTTTCTGTACCTCCTACTTTGTAAACAAAAGTTTGGAACCCTGAACATTCAGTCGTGATTTTGAAAATATGTCAGGTAGGGACCTTGCAGACTTTTAAGTGGAAATAATTGCTTCGTGGGGAGGGAGATCGGATTGGGCCAGATTCTTTGCCGCAAAATTCAAATAGTGCTTATGCTTTTAAACAGATTTATGAATCTTATGCCCCTAAGAATTCCAGTTATTGAAAATAACTCTGAATAGGTTGAATGACTCTTTCCTCTTTGTATTTCCTTTTGTGTCTTTATGGTTATTAAATGATTAACTTGGTCATAACTTGCTTCTTTCAAGTAGCTTTATATTTTCAGAGGCACAAATTAAGCACAGTGTTCTCAATGGTTGTATCCCTCTTCTAAGCAGTAGTTTTTGTGCAAAAATACCCTAGGTTTTTTTTACATTCCCATACAGCAACTGTTACAGGAAAATCAAATTAAATTAAGCCCCAGCAACGAAATTAACTAGCTAGCAAAATGAATTTACAGGGAACCAGTTTATCTGAAATTTCTGTGGGTTCTCACTGAAATGCTGTTAAATACACAGGAATAAAAGTTAATTGGAACAACCAACTTCCAGACCAGATAATGAAATATGAGTGTCTGATGTGTCACCTCAATAAACATATTAATTGAATAACACATCGAGTCCTTTCTAAAACATACTGTACCTGCTTTAGGACTATGACTGTGGAAAGAGTAAAACTTTATTTGCCCCAGATGATGTTTTTAGGATAAATCCTCTATATTAGCAGAACTAGGGGAAGATATAGAGCTACAGTTTTTTTGATTAGTTGAAATATCAATGAAATACCAGTGTTTCTCAACCCCCACATAAATAATAAAAACTAAATATAGAAGGTATATGCAGCAAGAATTCCTTAATATCCCAGTATTATGTTACATCTTTAGAGGATTCTAAAATTCAGCCTGGCTTGACATTTTTTATGTTGCCATAGGGTTTCCCTCTATAGTTAATCTGACTTTGGCTGATCCAGGAAAGGTCCTGGGCATCTCAACGATAATAACTTACTGCCCTGTTTCTGCACCTCTGGAATTCCACCATTCTCAGACTGATGAGTGGCTTGCTCACTTTGCGACTGAGAGGTAGTAACACAACTTTAAAACATTTTAGGGCTGCAGGATCGGCTTCTAATTTTGGAATTCAGGAGTGGGAACCAGAATAAAAGGAAAAGAAAAGGGAGAAACTACCCATACTTCAAGTACGAGTGGGTCCTGTAAATTTGAAGTACTCTCAGTCTACAGAGATGCTGACTTGTGCTACTTACTGTGAGCACTGGGTCCTTGCTCTTGTTATCTTCTTTCAGAGGAAGGGCTTGAAGGTGCTGAAAGACTCTAGGGATGGAATCTGAAAGAAGCATTTTAAATTTAGGTGCATCCAGCTGATCTTCTCTTATTTGAGATGCTCAAGCTGCAGGTATGTCCTGGTGCCAACTCTTCGATGCCCTGAAAGTATAAAGACAAGTTGGCCTAAGGGTTGAGGGCGGTTGCTAGGAAAATTTGACAGCATCATCTACAGCAGGAAACTTCAAAGTCCCACAACAGGGTAGGTGAAGGGTTAGGTGGTGGTTTCTTGCTCCCCACTCCATCCTACTCCTAGGGATCTTATTTCTGAACTATACTACGTGTGAGAATTGCCCGTTATCAGTCACTGATGCTGTTATGTCTTCCATCTATGCCGTACGCCTCCTCAAGCCAGATCTCTTCTTAGACAGTCACAGGTATGCTATTAAGCCCTTAGGAGATGCATCAGTTATCAAAACAACTTTGAGTAAATACTTAATCCCAAACCTTTCTGGAATTTGTTCCACTGGGGAGGAAGCCAGGAAGACAGGAAGCCTGAGATTGTCCAAAAGGAAACAGTTCTTGTTTAAGCTTGCTATGAACAGTTACTTTGGTTTCTGCTCAGAGACTAGAGCCCATTCTCCCAGACAAGCCGATGCACCTGCAGCTATCTATTAGTGTAGATCATGATCAAAGTACTGTTATTGCCATTTAAAAAATGGGGAATCTGAGGCTCAGAGGTGAAACGTTTTGCCCAAGGTCATACAACAGGTCAGTAGCAGAAGCAGCCTGGGTCTCCTGACTTCCAGGTCGTACTCTAGCTAACAGAGCCACCAAACCATGCGTGCTCCCTCCCACAGGGCACCTTCCTCTAAAAATAGTATTTTCGGCCTTGCCAGCTGTTCCCTCTCAATGTAGAGATCATTTTTAACCATGCCATGTATGAGTGTGTATGTGAGTTGAAGCAGTTCAGGCATGTATAAATTTTCCTTGGTAGATAATATTGTCTTGCACATCCTTCATTATCTCCAAGATCTGCGTTACACTAAAAGATGTGTATTTAAAAAGATGCTGGCCATAACTGCCACTTACAACCCACCCCATTTGAAGTAGGATCCCTCTGTGCTACTGTGTAGGAAAGGCGCTGCACATTGATCTATGGATTTTTCATTTGCTTTCAAACAGTCCTACTTGTGCGTATGCAAAATGTGAATAAGCAAAGTTTGAATCAGTTTGACTTTGGAAAGCACGAGTCTGAGCAATTACCTCAGGAAAATACACCACCTTTTGACTAAATAGATCTGTCAGAAAGAGCGAGAGTACAGTATGCCATTGCTGAAATACATGTATGCACTAGTAAACCGGACCCAGCCAATTAAACATCAAAATGTTGGCTGCATTCAATTCACAGGAAGACTTATGTAAGTTCATTTTCATAGTGTGTGTGTGTGTGTGTCTTTAGACTTTAACTGACGGATTCCCACAGTGAATAGACTAGGGAGTTATCAATTATATGGTTAGCTGTGCACTGCAATTGTATGCTCTGTAGCTTTCTGACAGAAGAAGGCAGAAAGAGATAGCAATAGAATATCTGTGGTTCAGCAGGACTGTTTGATGTTTAAGTAGAGGAACCTAAAGTCATTTTTAAAAGTCTGAGAAAATGGTCATTTTAAGCCTGACCACTACAATTCCTTCTTTTAAGAGCACATTGAATGATAATGACTTAGTTTAAAAGCACAGTGTCTTTTAACTGAGCTTGAATATTTGTGCTTTGCTCAGCAATTAGTAGTGTGATAGTAATTTCAAATCATTCCTCTCTAAGATCATTGAATAACATTTGTCTAATTATCACAAAGTATTTTACAGAGGATTCAGTCAATCATACGTATAAATCCCTGTGATTTGTTACAAAATAGCTTTTTAAATTGTGAGCATACTCCAAGCCCAACCATGAGCTGATATGTGTAAGTCTGAATGACTTTTATTGCTGCCATTTTCAATCCTCATGTACATCAATTTGGCAGGACGTTTAAATTCATTAAATGTTTGCAATTTCCCCAGCAATGGGGAAATATACTGCTGTTTTCTCAGCAATCACACACATGCTACTTTGCTCTTGACAAGAAACTCACACCTACTTTTGCAGAGTGGCTATCAGATGCATTAAACTTGTTAAGCCAACTAGGCAAGAGCCGAGGGCATCAATTTCCCTTTCAGGGATGGCCAGTGTCCATCTTACACATGTTCCTTATTTTATCCTCTGAGAACTGCATTTAGGCTGAGGAAGAAAAATATATAGAGGAAGAGGAGGAAGAGAAGCAACAGATTGCATCCATTCTTATCTATAATAGAGATACATAGCATGGTCACTACAGAGACTGCTATGCGTGTTCTGTCTTGAACCACTCCAGTCAATATGGATCATGATCTTTGACACCTGTAGTCTTCATATAAAGTGATTTGATATTATAGTGGGCACCTGGAAGGGATAGTGGAAAGAATATATTACCATCTATTTTTGGTTCAGAATTTCCCTTTTTCATCCCTTGTTCCCTGTAAGTTCTTTAGTTAAAAGCAAAGCCAGCAGTGATGGTAAGGTGCTCAAGGCAAATAGGTGTAGGGAAAATAACTTCCAAGGTTCACCAGAGTATTTGATGACTGATATATGGTTTCCAAAGTATTGTATGCCTATATGGAAGAAGGCAGTGAACAGTGTCAGTACATTTAAGAACATCAGAGTTAGACATGAAGGTTTGATGTTAAAAAAACTGCTCAGACAATTGCATGACGAGTTTGAATGCACCTTTACTGCATTTGCACACTGAGTTTGGGTACATGCACTAGAAATGGCGAGTTAGACCAACCAATGCAAACTATCAGGTTTTGGCCCAATCATGGTATTGGTACACACATTTTGTATGTGTATTTTTGTGTATGCAATTGCATAGGCTTTTTTTATACTCTAATGCTGTAAAATAATAGTTTTTGTTCCAGAATATTCTACCCTTTATTTTTGTTCTTCAAGCTTTTATTTTTTGCTTTTTTTCTCCCCCATATTATCTGAAGTGAAATGACAACACAAGATGTATGCATATTTTCAGATAATCCTTTCAATTAGAAATGGAAAAGTCCAATCAGGTCATCTAACACTTCCTTCTACTAGTGTATTAATAGAAAACCATCTGTATGAACTCCACAACTTTTCATCAGAAAATGTGGTACTCATCTATTTCCTAAGAATAAACAAGATCCCAAGTAGGATTTCCTAAGAATAAACAAGATCCCAGTATATTTCTATTAGAGATGACAAAATCAGAAGCCTCATATCCAAACTCCTTTGATTTTCAGGAAATTTGAATTTGCCACCAATGATTTGTGTTTTGATCCTTGTGAGATCTAAGGCCAGTAGGGGCCTATTTTCAACTGCCGTATTGAAAGAATAGAAAAAGTGGAGATCTCATAAGACTTCCACTTCTTTGGGCTGAAATTTCCTGAGAACGTTTTGGGATTTTTCGTGTCATTTAACTTGAATTCTAGCCTTGATGTGTGTCTGACCCAAACACTGCCCTAAATGTAAATCCAGATCTGGATACTTAACCCATCTCTAATTTTATGTACCTCCAAAAACGTGTAGCTGTTTTCCTTGTGTTGAGTTTATCACACTACAACCTCTCTTCAGTACGACACATGCCACTTTGGTACTCTTTGTATCTGTATAAAAAAATGAAAAGGATACATGACACGTGCATCATGAATTTTATATAATAAACACACTCACAGCAGCCCTCTAAAACAGGGGGCAAATCTTAAACCAGATCCTTATATGTGGGAACAAAATTAAATCTGGAGGTATAACATTTCAACCTGGACAATAAACCACAGGTGCACCAGATAAGAATTGAGAGTTAAGGTTAGGTGACAGTTATGTGCCCTTACTGTATTCATCCCAAGGTGCTCTTCTCTGTCAATTATGTATTTCGATTTATTTTTTGCACTTTTAGAGATATTATTAAACATTTCGCTGCTAGCCTTTTCTGTATTTTCCCCTCGTCTCTTGGTTGAATGTTATGGAAGGACACTCGCGTTCCCATATAGCAATCTAATAGTTAAGAAAGGGAAAAGCGAAATGAAAGAAATCACATCATACAGATGGGCTTCAAAGTGGCCCAAGAAAGATGTCTAGTCATCTTCTCCCTTTAGAAAAAGGCAGTCAGCATTCTAGGAGGTGGCAAATAAATGAACTGTTCATTATTAAAATTGTGGGAAGATTCTCTCATCACAATAATGTACTTAGTGGGGATATAATCCAAACTGGCTTTAAGAATATACACCACAGGTGAATATTTAGGAGCCCCACCTTTTGGAGATTCTCTCTAATCTCTATGGGTCATAGACCACACCCTATCTGACAGTGGGATTGGAGCAGAGGTCTTCAAAATGTGGGGAGTGCCCCCCATATGGGGTGCAGAGGAACATTGTGGGTGGGGTAAGGCTGGCTTGGGGCCAGCTCCCAAGAGGGTCAGGAAGGGAGCGCCACACAGCCCTACTCTGTCCCAGGCCTAGTTGTGGCCTTCGGCCCAAGCTCCCAGCTGAGCCTCAGCACCCAGGGTATGGCCTCGGCATCTGGCTGCCACCTCAACTCCCAGCTCCCCTGACCACCCAGGGCCCCCGACTGAGTCCCCATTCCCACCCAGGGTGGGGGGGCATGGACAGGGATAAGGGGGTGACTTTTTGAGGACTAGAAGGAGTTACTTCTCCTTGGCATCATATCCCACATCCCAGCAGTCTAGAGACCTACAAATACTAAGGCTGGATTTCCAGTAACAACTCATAAATCTGGAATTTTTAGTTTATGAAGGGCCTTGCCTTTGGGAAGAGACTCGTCTGAAAATCACTCAATAAACAGCTCTCTCTTTATCCATTTTGCACTTTATTTCGTGCTTTTTTCATTTATAATTTTCCATATAAATGCACATTTTCCCCTCTTTTTGGGGTGGAAATGTAACTTTTGTGAGAAAGTGATGTGTGTTCAAATGACATATTTCCCAAGCATTACGTTTGATAAGTTCACTCAGATACTGGAGGTACCTCCAAGCAATGAGTTAACGCAACAAAGAAAAATCAGTGTGTTTGCAGTGAGCAGAGGATAACAGTGCCTAAACTTTACTATTTGGGGTGGGAGGGGGGATGGAAGGCACTGAAAATTGCTTTTTATAATTAAAAAGGGAATCTCCGATGTTTTATATCTTGAATATTTACAATAAAACCTTCAAGTGCTTGTCAAGAGGGTAATGTGTCATTAGCAGGAGCCTTTGCCTCTCTTCTCCTCTTGGACATGACAGTGCAGCAGGATAAGAGAAGAGTAATTATAGTTCAGCAGGGCTGCCAGGTGTGATAAATGAGTAATCAGCACACAGGAGCCCCAGTTCTCAAAGGAGGACTATTACAGTGTTATCAGCTGCAGGCCTGGGTGTACCGGGGCCTCTCTCAGAGACGGAGACAGGGTCCTGTGCTGTTCAATTCTGCACATTGCCTGTGAGACCTTAGCTGTCTTTTAGTTTTGTCACTAGCTTCTTTGTGCTGCTGCCACAGGAGGGGAGGTGCGGGGAAAGGCTGTGGTTCTCGCATCTGCCTTTTGCTTATATTTATATAAGACGTTTGCATGCTTTCCCTGGTAAATCCTGTGTTTGTTTCTTTATGACTCTTCATGACAAAATGTTGCAAAAAGCCAGTCCATTGATGACTTTTTGTTCTTTTTCCTGCCATCCTGCTGTTTTGACCTGTGTGTGTGTGTGTGTTTGCTCACACAGAACTGACTGTTCAGTCTTTTTTAGTACAGCTGCACTGTGGGTAGAGATTTTTCTTGCAACAAACTTAAATATAATCAGCTTCCTGGTGATCTAAAAGTCTCATTAATGTCAGATCGCATATACTATGCTGCAATCCTGTTTCCTTGTTGTGCTTCTGTTCAAAGTATTAAAGTCTTCTTGGCATGATTCATGTGTTTATTACGGCTGGAAATGGTTACTTATCAAAACTGAGTAAAGCGTTTGATTAAAATTAATCAAAACCTAATTCAAACAATCAGTGGAACATTTTTATTCCCTTTCAAGTTCAGTGCTACCAATGACAATTCTCGAACAGGGATAATGTTTAAAAATAATTTTTAAAATTTTGAAAAAGGGACCTTTCTACAGCTCTAATAAATTGCTGTTAAGGAGAAGGACATAATGTGCCTTGAAGAAAAAATGTTGGGCCGACACTTTTGATGCAAAGGTTATTTTTACAATACTTGCATTTTTATCGGTTGATGTATTTTAACGGGAGCCCTGACAATAGTCGCAAAAAATTATTACTCCAGCATGGGGCTGCTTATCTGACAAATGCAATGTGAATGGTCTTGTTCTTATCAATGAGATCAGATTTCAAAAAAATGAATACGAGGAATGAGGCGTTGCTTTGTGAATAGATAACCTTGCAGGCATGAACTTGCAAACCTGAATAAAAGGATGTCTTCTATGAAATAATCTGTGCATAAGTGCAGTCAGGTCAGACTGTAATAGACAGTGGGGGGTGGAATCAAAAGGGGGAAAAACTCATTTCATCACAGTTAATGGCAAGGAAAAGAAGGCAAGGAAGGACTTTCTTTGGAGCGGAGCTGTTGCGACAAAGACCAGGGCTTCAGCGTGTCATGCACCATTTGCTGTTGCACTAGCGCTCTTTTCAAGAGCTGTGAAGCCATTATTGTAATGTAAAAAAGTAGAAAGAAATACCCGCTCTTGGTCATTGGAAGGGCAAATGAGGTACAAGGTTCCCCTCCCCCTCTCTCCCCCTCTCCCCCCGCCTTTTTATGCTATTTGTGCAGGGAGGTTTGTAGATTCCCTCTGGTAAAACTCCACTGGGATGCAGGAAAGATCACAGTGCCCTTATAAACAACACTTCTTGGCACTGTTTACCTTCTTTTATGACTTTGCTGCCTGGGAAGGAGGACATGACTGTTAAAGGCCCAACTGCAACTAACAGTTTAGTCTCCTTTTGTCTTTCATGAAGTGTAACCTTTAGAATATCCAAACTCTAAAGCTTTGGGGGGAGGTTTGCTTTGTTTTTAAATTAAAACATAGAACACTACCGTTTTTCATGGTGAAGTTATCTGTTGGTCAAAATAAATCCTATAGTCTCTGAATTTCATTTGTGTTTGAGGTGGGTGGTCAAGGGGGGGCACGGGGGAATCCTTTGTTCATTGGTATAATGGAAACTTGCCTTTAAACTATTCTAATTTGCAAGCCAAGTACTTTATAAATTATAGAAATCTGGTTTTAACTTGGAGGCTGAATAAAATAGGTCATATCAGAAGTGAAAGATAAATATAGATGTAAAATGGTGTCACAAATCTTTTAAAGAAGAAAAATCAGAATTGGCTTGTTGTATAGTTTATGGGTAAAGCAAGATTACACATATTTCCCTGCAGCCGATTCCTAAGACTGCTAAAGTGTGAAGAACAAGAGTGACATTCTAGTCTTCAATAAATCACTATAAAAATGTTTATGAACCCTGCAGTTTACTGTCTTTTAAATGCAAATTGAAAGGGGCATCATTGCAAGTGTAAAGGAGACCTGCAGTGGCCTAATGCATTTGTAAAATGTTGCAAAAGGGTTCAGAAATTCTGTGATCGGCAATGGTTCTACTTTAAAAATGATTTCCCATTTAGGTTTCTTTGGCAGCTTTGTTAATTTTATGAAAAAGATCTCTCTGAATTGCAGGAAGATGTTTATCAGCGACACAATAAGTTCACAGAAACTTTCGAGGAGTTACTTATTAATTTGGCAGGCTATGAAGTGAAGTTTGCCATTCAGATACATGTAGTGAAAAAGTCAAGTTGGTTCAAAAACATAAAACAATTATTTTATCTGTCAAAATATAGGTAAAATAGGAAAGCTTGTTTCTCCCCTCATCCCTCAAAGAGATTATCCACTGTGAAATTCCTCAAAAGCAGATATAAACACAATCCCTTGATAAGGGAAGGATTCAGTGGTCTTCCACTTGGGATTGTTGAAATCTGAGTCCATCACAGATATGGAATCCTTTGGAAGAGGAAGTAGCGATGACACCATTTACACTGAGTGTTTTTCAAGAACCATAAGTAAAAAGTAGAAAAAAGTAGGACTTCTACCAACTCTATAAAACATGGATGCGACAGTGTATGACACAAGCATGTAGTGTGGCAAAACCTAATAATATGTGCAAAATAGGGTGTTTTGCAACATCCTGAGCCTTTCCTTATTTAACAACATAAACAACAATGCAGGGCTCATATGATACGTACGCTGCTGCGTCTTCCTCCATACTAGCATTGTACAGATATATGTATTGTGTAGACATTAGATGGTATATCATCAGCTGGTGCTGAACATTTCTCTTGTGTTCCAAATCCTTGAGCTCTAGTTACTTTGAAAGGGGTGTGGATATGTGATTTCTGGCAGCTCTTGACTTAAATATGCTGTTTGGCACTGGCATCCCATCTAAATGTCATAAATGGTTGTAGAATTGGCTGTCAGGTTTCAAAGTCAACATAACATCAGCTTCTCTGGCCTTCTCAGGTCATCAGTATGTACATTTGATCAAAGCATATTTTGAGCCAAAAATATATAACTAACTAACTAGATAGAAAGGGTGAAGATATGTATGGGACTGTTGTCTCCTTCTACGGTAAATAATGTTGTCTGGTCCCATTTCATTGAAGATATTTCCCTTCACTAAAGGAGACATAATTTACATTGCAATGTAATTCGTAATATATCACTAGTGATACTGCTGTCATGCAAGAAGCTTAAAATACTGCACTTCGATAGCATCCATATATTCATCTGGTTGTTTTGTTTTTGTTTTTTATTGACTTTAATACGTAGCCAACAGTGTCTGTCAGGATCAAAACCAGAGAACGGTGATGTAGTCAAGAAAGTAAACTGCTAAATCACGTCAGGATACTTACTGCACTATGCTCTTTTCCAAACCTGATGTACAGCACGCTTCTTGGTTTTAGTGATCAGTGTATTGTATTTGAGATATTGTGCCTGATAACGAGGTAGCCACCCCCTGTGCTCCTGTGACCATATAATCTGTTCTCATATCATGAATCAGCATATCACTTGGGATGTGAATCCTACATGCATTCCTCTTTTTTAGATAGATAGACAGACAGACAGACAATGTAATTTAAGGAAGCATGCTGTATTGTGACTGTAAAAAATTACTCCCCCACAGGAAATATTTGACTGGGCTTTTGAAATCTGTGTTTTGGGGAGGGAAATGGAGTATTTGGGGTTTTTTAGTAATGATCCATACTCATTTGTTATCTGCCAATATTATCTCATTGCTAAGAGGCGGCTTTGGAAGAGCTGAGCTAAGATACAGGGAAAAGATGAGTAATCTGTCTGTCTATGCATTTCTAATGCACCCATTACTGATGCCTCAGGGCAACAAATGCAGATATTAAGGAATTGCACTAATTGTGTCTGCAATGTTGAGTTAACAACTTCTGAAAAATGTAAAGGTGCTCCAACTTGCAAACCATAAGAAATTACACCCATGTTCCTTATACCAACACTTAGAAATGAACAAAGGCTCACATCTTAGTATGAAAAAATTGAATGACACAGAATCAAATGACTTGTCATTTTCCCTTACAAACAGGCAAAACCAATGAGCTAGATGGGGGCAGTGGTTTGTTGATGTCACTACTGAACATTAACACACCGCTGCTGAATTCTGCCACACCACTGCTGAATTCTTGTAAAAGTTGTGTGAACCTCACCGAAGAGCTGAGAATATGACACACCTGGTTTGTGATTATTGATGCACCTGTTACTTGTGTGCCACAGTTAGCTTGTGACATGGTACACTGCAGCCTGAAGGAGCAGGCATATTAACACACAGCAGGTATGTCAGATTCTTTTCACTTGACTAACACGCATGGAACAAGGCAGCAAACACTGCAATACCTGCCTCTTGGTGACAGTAAATAACCTGACTGAGAGCCCAAAACAGAGGTTACAGAAAATGACCTTTACCTAGGTTTGGTAGATAACATTCATAGAAGACCTTTTCTGTGGTAATCCATTGTGGAAATATCTTTCAGAATAATTACTGTGACCCAGGTTTTCCCGAATAACATAAATATGTTTCACAGTATCTTAGTCCAGTTGTGATAACGATATGAGTGTATCCAGGTGAAAGGTATCTAAGAAACAAAGTCTGTGTTTGCCAGTCACAGCAAGGTACTTTTAACCAAGTACACACGTAACTCATGCCCCATTTTTAAGACTAGCTCCAGGTTGAATGTTGATCACGTGCCGGAGGGGTTGCTGTTCTGAAAACAACTCCCACACCCAGAAATGAGTGGTAAGGAAGGAAGATTCAGAACAAAATCCACTGCAGTTTCTCTCCACAAATGGTGTCGCTAAGAGATTCTTTGAAGGTTTATTCTCACCATGTTAGTCCATCCACAATGGGACACAATGTTTGCCACCCCTATGTATAAGCATGTACAGAAGATCTGGCAATGAAACCGTCAATTCCAAAGAGATTGCCATGTTCAGCAGTAGAGAGATTCTTCTGACATTTCCAGAATATGTCAGCATTCCATGTTTAATCTGTTGGAGGGGATGGCATTGTGGTTTAAGCATCAGGATTGAATTACCTCACCTTTTTGGAACCAGATATTCAAATGCCACCAGAGTTGATTAAATCCTTCTCCTTTTGAAGGTAGCTAATTTGGATTCCATGCAGTTTACTGTGTGGGGACTTTTAGGATGATTACTTGAAAACAAGGTCCTGCTTGCTTTCCATGGCCATTTACGATTCCCTATCACTTTTCATAAATGTGGGGGTTTGTGATGATGTCCTTGTTCCCCTCCTTCCATAATTTTGCAATGTACTATGCATCATTTTCTCCCTTGCTGCCGCCCTGTACTTCATAAGTGACTGTCCTTCAGTGGGGAAGTGATTTGTATGCATATTTTATAAAACACTTTGGGATCCTTTGGGATGAAAGTTGTTATATGAATGTATTTCTCTGGGGAAAGTAGTGGAAACCTCATTACTTGAAACATATACCACATTTAAAGTTAGACTTGTCAAAACACTAGAAAATGAAGGAGACAACCCCCAACTGGCATTCGGATGGGCTAAGTGATCTTTTCCATATCTAATGTCTATGGTCCTATGATTTTATTTAGTGCATTGTAAAAAAGGTGGCAAGGAATGCAAAATCCATACAGGTATAAAATATCCCTTAGCAATACTGAAGCTTGTTTTATGTATCCTTTAGCAAAACACTGTGGTTTGCTTACTAGCTAATTTATTTTAGGCAGTTCAGAATATTTCTGTAAGTGATCTCTTTGACTTACTTTTGGGGGTGCAATGGATTTCTAGCAAAACACAGCATGTAATATGTGTGTATTCTCTGAAGTCAGATATTTGGTGCCAAGCAAAATTTGTATGAGCAGCTTCTGTTTTAAGCAATTATAAAGTGTGTAATACACAGAAGAGAAATTAAGCAGAAGTACATTTTGCCCTCAGGGATTGCTCTAGCTGTTGGATTTATTTTAAACAAGTTTTGCCCCTCATACAGTAAGCTTCCTGTAATAAATCACTTATATGATAAACTACAGTATATTACACAAAAGAGAAGAGAAATGTCAAGTGAAAACAAATGGTAGAAGTGAAGGTGTGATATAGCAGTGATTATGTGTTGGAAGGAAGGTGGTTGTGCAGTAGTTTAGAAATATAACAAATAGAAGGCATTCGTAGTTGTACTCAACATAATGACTTTGCTGCAGCAAACTACTTATATAATAAACTGCAGGGGTGTCAGTGGAGAGTAACATAATCCATCTATTTAAACTGATTCTCAGTTTACTTAACTTAATGGTGATCTACTGTAGGAAGGGAAAAAACTTGTAAAAATACATGAAAAATGTTCATGCAGAAAGAAGTTATGAAATAAAATTAGAGTTGCCATTAGAGATGAGTTATTCATAAGAAGTGTGGAGAAAGAACTAACTTCTCATACACAGGCTCATGTTCCAGTAGGTCTAATTTAACAGCCTTTAACCATGAAAGTTTCACTATCAACTAGTTATTGGTGAAATAATAGTTGAGCAATGAAACATGTACTGATTTCCCCCCCTTGCTTTCTTTAATATAGGAGAGATGGTTAAAATGTATGGAGCTGGACTGACCCCTGCAATAGTCTAGTTTTAGGTTGCTGTAGCTCCATAGATTGCAACAGAAAAATGCTGCAGTAATGAAGTGGTGAATCTCATCCAGATTTTCTCAACTGAAAGGCATTGGGCCAAATCCTGCAGTGCTTACTCAAGCAAAACTCCCACTGTCTGCAGATCAGATCAGATCAGGCTGCGTCATAGTGCGCTATGTCAGCTGCTTTCAAGAGATCTTTATTCCTGATTTATCTTGGTTCCCCAGACTTTTGGGCTCTTTGATTTTAGAGACAAGTACCCAATGGAATTCCATTGATAATGTTGATGCTTCTTTTCTGTATGATTCAAATGAAAACAATGCTTTCCAAATCTTAGCAATGAATAGATTGGTATGCAAATATCAGTTTGTGATTTTGGTTATTATTATAAGTATAGTGGTTAGGAAATGTTAAAGGAGAAAAGTGAAATAATCATAAGAGCATGGCATTTTTTGGTCCTGTCTTCTGCCCTTTGAAAACCATATCACTATTTATCCATTAATTTTCACTGTTTCTTCCCAGTACAGACGCATGCTTCATTCAGAATTTCTCCTAGGGCTCAGGAATGGGAGTTAAGCAATCTAAGTTAGTTTCCTGACTCTGCCATTGAATCGTTGTGTGACCTTGGGCAAGTCACTTAACTTCAGGGTGCTTCCATGTCCCTATCTGTGAAAATATGGAGATGACAATGCTTACCCACTTTCGTAAAGTCCTTTGAGATCTATGGCCGACAGGTGCTAGGGATGAGGTTTATTGGTATTGTTATGGTTGTTAGAGCTTTCAACTGACCTGAGAACTTTTAAATAATGGTGAGGAAGATAAAATGGCAAAACAGCTGGAGGCAAAAACAATGGTGTTAGCATCCATAATCTAGCAAGCTCTGATTGGTTGCATTATTCATTTGGTATTCGTGGGCCAAGGACTTTACAAAGTTAAGATATTTTGCTGTGCAGACTGTCCAGTGTGTGGACTCCACGTAGGAAGGTGTAATGTATGTATGTGTAAAAATCAGATTTTTTTTCCCCTTAATGTGGTTCAGCAAAGTATCAAGAAGTTTAAAAATGTTTAGATTTTCAACAAAGGGATGTACTTGTCCAGTCAGGTGACATGAAAGGAGACCTAACTATATCAACCTTTTTAAAAAAAGAACTATTACAGCTGCTCTTATTAAGAATCAGATTTATTTACCATTATTAAATGTGTTTTAACTTGATGGCAGACCAACTTCTTATTTTTTGTTTGCAGTGTTGTAGCTATGTGGGACCTAGGATAGTAGGCTGACCAGGTGAGTGAGGTAATAACTTTTATTTTATTTTGCAGACGTTGGTCCAATAAAAGATATTACCTCTCCCACCTTGTCATCTTATTTTGTAGAGGGACCAAATGAATCAGCTGAGAGGGGTGAAGTTGAAATGGCCAGTGAAAAATCTCA
The DNA here is from genome assembly GCA_007922155.1 of Mesoclemmys tuberculata. Lineage (NCBI taxonomy): Eukaryota > Metazoa > Chordata > Testudines > Chelidae > Mesoclemmys > Mesoclemmys tuberculata. The sequence continues at coordinate 20,845,664 of ML675631.1, forward strand.
ATGGCCCAACAAACAACTGTTACAAAATGTTGGACTAACATTTTGGATACTAAAGGCTAAACACTCTACTGCTACAGAGTAGAGCATAGTGGAGCTGAGGGAAGGGGAAGTGGAAGTGGCCATACACCAGTTGTTCATCCTCACGTTCCTCCCAATCCTGTGGCTGGCATGGACCCAAAGCAATCTATAGAACAAGTTAAAGCAGCGCAACACCTTCTCAAACTTGTGTCAACTTGTAATGGTCCTCAAGCAGCTGTTGCATTGGCAAGGATTGCTGCAGGGCAGTTTGTTCATGCCTTGCCTTATCTAGCACTTAACCTACCCTCAATGTGCTCCTATTTCAAACGACTCAGGATGTGATGATGTAGAGCTGGCTTTATGTCACCTGAAAATTCCTTTGTATAAAGGCCGTCCCTGGTTGCCCCTTTGCGGAAGTTCTTTCAGCTGCTTTGCTTTGCTTGAGCTATACAACGCATCCTGAAGACAGTCACAGATCTGGCTTGGAGATTCTAAAACAGGGTTTTAGAATGGTTAATACAGAAACTAAACATATTTACAACCCAGTGTCCTCTTTGTGGTCAGAAAATAATAAAAATGCCAGAGACTTGGTGTATTTGCAGTATTTATAATTGTGATAATGGTCTACTGTGTATATTCTGGTGTCTTTAGAGTTTAACCATTCCTCCCACCCCTCCACTAATATTAAGTACAGTTGATCTAGTGGCAGACTGTTCCTAATTCTCTCACAACTGGATAGTGTGATCCTAATGTGTAGTAGTAATGATCTTGAGAGTTTCCTCTCCGTAGTTTAATAGCATCTTTTCCCCCAATCTTTTAAAGAGGTTATTTATGCAGTATTAAAGCAAAAGAAAAGATTTTGCAAGGATATTCCAGATCTTATTGATGCAGAGACCCAAGGAGAGTCCTGACTAACCATCATTTGATGTTTATTCATGTACTGCACCCTCAGTACAAAGATGAATTTCAGATTGTTTCTCAAAAAGAGATAGCACAAAAAACTGATCCTCCTGTGCAATTAAATGACACCCAGGGAAATGAAAACTCTAGAGAATCTGCACACAGTCACAAACTGCATGATGAACATGTACACTAAACACTGTGATGAAACTAGATCGCACGCATCGGACCAGTCATCCGTGGCAGTGACATTTAATAAGGAAAGAGTGATTGTCATGAATAAACTCAATGTAGGTTTTAAAGAAAAGCTTCTCTCTCCCACACTCGTTACCCCGCTAAGTCCACTCCATTTTTCTTAACTTTGTTTTTGAGGCTTTTGAAGTAGAGGTTTATGGTTAAATATTTTACAAAAATAGTCGAATCTCTCTTTTTTAGATTACATTAACTATTATGACCAGGCATAGAGTTAAAATAAACTTTTAAGAAACTGACGGCTGTGCTGGGCAAAATATTATTTTTAAGGAATGTTTGCTTTAACTTTGGCAATGAACTAAGTGTCATTAGTGTGATTACGCCTCTAGGGAACTCTCTATACTAGGAAGGTTATGGTTTTATTTATCTATTTTTTCTCTTGCTTTCAGACTGACAGGCTTCAACACTTAAGTCCTCTCTTTTCCCCCTGGCTAACAGCAGTACAAGTTTCATTCATGGTGCTTTGTCAGTGTTCTTCAACCCTGACCAGGACTGAGCCACCTCTTGGCAATCCATGACCTCTCTGCTGAAACTGGAAACAAAAAATGCCAGGCACTACCAGTTGCAGTGGTGTTTATGGGTGTGTGTTCACCAGTCCATGAAGAATTACACCTAGACTGCCCATGTCATGTAGGCTCCCCTAAATAGCCATCAGAGGTGGTTTTGTTTGCTGTCGAGGTCTGAGCACCTGGAGCTGGGAGGCCATCCAATCCTCTGATTTAACTCCTTTACTGAGTTTGGCCATAAAGTAAATAATCTACAAAGAAACACGTTATGAGCTAGTGGGAGTGCTCCAGACAGTAAGCTCTTAAAGGTACATGTGCACGTATCTCGAGAAGAGGACACATGAAAAGTGCACATATTTCCCGAGCACTGCTTTCAAACGTCCCACCTTTACACCAGAGGAACTTCTGGCAGACGTGGCATGAAAAGTAGTCTTTGGAAGTGAGTCCGTTTCTTGACCTTGCTGTGGGACTGTGGAACATAGGAGAAAGCGATTGAAAATACTCCACATTCACTGAGAAAAAAAGTGTGTCCTCTAGAAGGAAAGGGAACTCTTCACTATTAAAAATAGTGCTTTTTTTTGTTTTTAATCAGAGACACATTCTCTCAAACACCAATGTTCAAAGCATAACACAACCTTATTGTATGTCATTATGAAATAGGGGTCAGATTATTTCCAGCCCTTCAATGGCTTAATATTACATTTGGGGATCCACTGAGAAATATTGGCAGGCGCCGCTCCTTCTCACCTAGATAAAATAGGTAGAGAATGTTGAATGTCTGCAATCCTGATAACTCTTGTACTTGCTCCTGAAAAGCTTTTTTTTCCTTCTCCTCTCCTCTCTCCTATACAAAATGCAGCCTCATGTGAAGAAATTCAAAGTTTTCAGGAGTATGGCAAGGTCATTTAGGAGACCAGGCAGCATATTTGCATATTCCCATAACTGTAAACATTTATTTTATTTTTTCCCATTTGTGCTGTGTTGTTCTCCATTCATATTATAAGTGGGGAGAGCTTTTAGCTGTGACTGGGCCCAGTCCTCAATGGACGGGAATTGAACGTGCCACGTGGTATTTATTAATCTAAAAAAGTTGTCTTTCCAAACAGATATAAAAAACATATGGGAGTTATTTTGAAGCAAAGCAATTGCAAGTTCATTTGTTATTTCAGCAAGCTCATTCCTTATGATTTCAGTTGTATACTAGATATAGAACTATTTGCAGGTTGTCTGTAGTCATATATTTTCATTTGGTTTCTTGGACTAAAGACACGAAAGACTGAAACATATCATCCATCCCCTTGGAGGAATGGATGATGTTACACAATCTGTAGGGTTTTCCCCCCTCCCATTCTTTTGTCAGATGGCGTGTGATGTGCTTCTCAGGGAGTAATTTAAAGGCTGTCAATTCAACAGTGGCCACTGGGGACCAAGTGATCATCTGACTTGCCTCACTTAGCAATTGGGGTTCTTAGCTGGTGAAGACCGTAGGTCTCTATCTGGCACAGTAGTTCTGCTTTAGTGAATCATTGGGCTATGTCAGGTATGAAAGACTTTCAACAACTTCCTCAGAAGTCCTTTACTGGCCATTGCTGTGTGATGGCCAGTTGTGTTAGTGATTCCACAATGGATTCATGAAGTGTTATTTTTACACAAGATTTCTATTGTATAACAGCTCTGTAGTTACACATCAACAAAAGCATATTTTCCATTACCTCAGTGCTTGTTATGGGGGAGAGAGGAGCCCCACATGCTTGTTTCCTTCAGTTTCCAGTTTTATTTGCATTTCCTTGCTGTTTTTAATTTATTTGCATTATCTCCAGCCATTTTTCATGATACACAAACAATATATCTCACTAGTAATTTTGAAATCAAGAGGACTAGCCTTCTATGAACCTGTGTTGCCTCTTCTTCATACTGCAAAATGTTGTCTAATTTTAAATCACCCAACACAGTCTCCTCCCAACTTCTAAGAGCATCCTGAGGGAAGGATGAAATTAATCTATAAATAAATAAAACATGAGAAATCTGGTGGAACTAGCAGCCATGTTAAACGTTCACAAGTGTATCACATACCTTTGGAAATTTGTTCCAAATGTTTTTCAAAGAGGGAAGTACTGGACCCTCATGCGTTGATAGGCCTGGTCTACATTCAAAAATTAAGTAGAATTAACTGTGTCATTTAGGGGTGTAAAAAATCCACATTGCTGAGTGACGTATTTAAGCTGACCTAACCCCAAGTATAGACAGCGCTGGGTTCACAGAAGAATTCTTCTGTAATCTAGCTACTGCCTCTTTGCAAAGTGGATTACCTACACGGGAGAACCTGCCACTGTGCGGCTGTGCCACTATAGCATTGCAAGTGTAGCCTATGGTGTAGATACAACCACCAGAGCTCTGTAAAGAGATATGTGAATAGCGATTTCACGTGTGAGGCTAACAGAGTGCTGTAGAGATGCGACACTTTAAAATCCCTTTCTTCTGACTTGTGACTCTGGAACTGGAAACTAAAATGATGCAGATCATTATCGAGTACATTTGCTAATCTCTTTATTCCTTCCTGTTCACCACATTCTCTCAGGAGTTTAGGTTCCTTAGGTGCCTACTGGATGAAATTCATCTCTCTGGGGTCAGCATATTCAAGGCTCTTGATGTTACTAAGTGCCCATGTAGAACTCCATAGGTGATCCGCCCTTTTCCCAAATAAGATGGTTCAGAAGGGAGCATTGGAGGTGAACCAGGGGAGGGGCCGTGAATACACACTTCCATGGATCCAGTGGCTCAGAACTCTTCATATGGGGAATGAAGGCGCAACAGCTAACGTTCCAGCCCAGAAGTTTGTCTATAATTGTAGAGTATTTGCACTGCAGCTCCACTGTGGGCTGGAGGAAGAGTGGGGCTTCTGTGCCCAGCAGAAACCCTGGTTAGTTGAAATTTGTCTGTGATGAAGCATATATGCCACCTAACCTGCAAACTCAGACAGATTTTCATTCTCTTTATAGCGGTAGCTTTCAGGAGTATAATAATGGGATACATTGATAGAATATCAGCTTCTAACCTTAATTCTAACTCGGCCTGGCAATAGAGTTTACATAATTAGAGGTGGGGCTGGTTATGCTAAATATGGAGCACTGTAGCATGCTTCATCACCATCTGACGTGTGTCACCATAGGCAGCAAAGGTGAACTGACAAGTCTGGCTTGTATTAGAAACCTGGTGAAAGATATTTATTGCATACCCTGAGAGGGTTCTTGTTTAAGAAAAATAAATATGGAAGAATAGAACCTTAGCGTGATATATCATACCCCTCCGAGCTCATGTCTTCCTGGAAGACAGTGTGTTTCATTACCTTCTACCCTTCACAGCAATATCTGAGGCAATACAGATTTTTCACTGCTTTTATTTTTTTAAGGGTGATAAAATCTGATATTTTTCACATATTTCATTGCCTTTTATTTTTTAAAAGGGTGTCAAAAATCCCATATTTTCCACAGACACTCTAAGCCTATGGCTCATGGTAGCCTGCCAAATCTCTTTGTCTGGTCCGTCAGCTGTGCTGGGCCTGACATGATATATTTCAGTAATTCTGGTGATTTAAGATGTGAACAACCATCTTTTAAAAGGTGGAACTGAACTATAGGGATTAGCATTTTAAGTCAGGCCTTGAGACAGACCAAAGGCATACTGTTGCTTAAAAATAGCTGAAAGAAACCATGGGAGCTGAACAGCCAAATAGTAGGTGTCACGAAACAACAAACAAGCTTACAACTCAATTCTTGTCCACAGAATAATCAGGATCCTGTTGTCATTTAGTCATGAGAGTCCAGTGCCTAAGTACCATAACTGCAATGCAACATACAATTCTTCCCTGTCATGACATAAAATCCACCAATCTTTAGGAAGCGCACAGGCGAGAGAGATCTAACGATGGCATTCTGTTTCACTGAATCTTTTTTTAAAATTATTTTTCAGATTAAACTGTTCCGTTCTATATTTGCATGATCACCATGGCCTGAATATATGACTGAATGAGTGCTTAGAATTTTGCTGCTATTCACGTTAGCTGAAATTTTATGACATCAAAACAGCCCCTAAAAGGAACGACAGCCTTCTACTTACATGGAAGTTCCCACTACTGACCCATATGTAATCTATTTGCCTTTTGAAAAGTACGGAGTTTTTAATGCTGCACAAAACAAACACGCTTAGAAGTGTGCCTCAGCTTTTGGGATGAGTAGTTGGTTATGTTTGCTTTTCATGTGTCTGAATTAGCATTCATAAAGGTCGTTGTGGTATGAAAACATCCACTACAAGCAATCTGAATATTTGTTTGGAACTAAATTTGTCTGTTGAGACATTTCGGATGAGGCTGCTTTGTTTTTTTTCCTGAACTTTGTTGTAATAATATTACCTATTTGTTACATTTGAATGCAACAGTTGATATAAAACAACCTAAAAAGAAAACAAAGAAAACCTAGAGACTGAAAATGCTCTGGGTCTAAGGTCTCTGACTTGTTCAGTCCAGGAGCAATGACAAAAAAAAATTAAGGACCATTTTAAGGATGATTTTAAGTGAATAATCATGGCTACAGACAAATGCTTTTATAGCAATGGAAGGCCTGAGATATTTCACTTCGAATTTTGACATTTGATTACCACCTTTATTCTTCCACTTAGTTGCAATATGTGTTAGCCTCTGGTAATTCAAGTACTGTTTGGGCTACAAGCCAATGAAATAATCTGAAAAAAAGTGTGGAATCCCATCTTTCAAGTGATAAAAAACTTTAATTTCTAAATCTGCCAGTTTTTCTGAAATTTTAGTTGCTAGAATCATGGCACAACAAGTGAGGGAGAAAAAGCAAGATTATTATCAGAATTAAGTGATGTTAAGGTCCATTATCTCACAACCAACCATAGCTAGAAGCACTTAGGCATACAAGGGAACAAATCAGTTCAGGACAAGGAAGCTGTTCCAAGAATTGGTTGTGGGTCAGGGATCAAAAAGAAAAAAAAATCACTCTGGAAAAATAACGTTTCCTGTATACGTTTCCTATGGCTAATGTTATACTGAATGACTATTGTTGTGCAAGCCAAACTTACAGAAAATGAAAATATTTTTACTTCTGGAAGTTAATTTAAAAAAAAAAATTATTTCCTGCCAGTCCTGACAGGAAAAAAATCGCCAGTCAACTCACTATATTTTACAAACCTTAAAGGACCTGATATTCAGAGGTGCGGAGAGCACACAGATTGTATTGATGTCTCGTGGAGTCATGCTCAGGACCTCTGAAAATGAATCCCCTAGTAATCAGTGTAAAATGGGCATTCCTATACCCTTCTCAAGAGGACTCACCAGGTTTAACTAATGGACTGGCACAGATACGCTCATAAGCATTCATTAGCAATGCTGGAATGCTTGGAACTGAAGAGGGAGGATTTTCTTCCACTGACAGCTGGGCTAACTCAACCGTAGGTCTTAGGACTTTTATATCAGAGCTGGATGTTTCCTACTTCTGTAGCTAAGTGTTCTTAATGCTGGAAAACAGCCAGGCTCAAGCGTATCATAAGAAAAGAGAAAGAATGAATGAAAAGAAAACTAAAAACACAAATGGAAAACAAATCTGCCAGTAAATGTCATTTACTCTACTCAAAAGACAATGACAAAACCTTAACAATTTGCAGGAGTGAAATTTTCAACCTTTTAATAACAGAAATCAATACTGTGGTCTTTCATTTTATGTATTCCACTCAAAATAGTTTTAAAATGTACTTTCTAATATGACACAATATTTAACAGGCAAGAAATATCCTAAAATTGGTGTAAAAAACAGAATGCAGCCTTTTAAAATGCATAGTGTTGTACTGACATATAAAGTTGTACTGGAACATCTTTGGGAAAGGTAGCTTGCCCTTTAAACTTTTAGGCATTTATGGCCTTAATGGTGCTTTTCACCAAGATTTTGCATATTTAATATTTCCTTTTAGAGCTTACAGGAATCTCAATTATTAATTCCACTGAGGATTTATAGGTCCTCTGACTATCTCTGAAGTATAAAGATTGTAGGCTCATCAAATACTGTTTTCTTCCTGTAAATTGTTATAATTTCTTTATCAAATTGGTTTCTGTAGAGTTAAAAACTGAATATTTATCACTTCATCGTTTGGGGCTTTGTTCCAAATCTAGGCAATTTCTCTGTAATTCTTATCAAAAACTCTATCTTCAATTAGTGTTATAAACTATGGAGAGGTGATCTCTAATTCACAAAAGCAGAAAGCTATTTTTGACATTAGACTGCTGAAAAAATAGCATCTCTCCTAAAGATACTATTTATAAAAGTGAACTGCGCTAAATGGAGAACAGTGTTAACCAGAAGCCTATGAATAAGTAATGGGGTCTAATTTTCCATTATTACAGTCATTGTTTAAAAATGCATGTCTACCAGGACATTGTAATGATTTTGTATTACTTAGGAAAACTTTTACAGTTCTTTTTTCCCCTCAATTATTTCATTACTTCTTTATTAGATTTGCTCTCCTCTAATGTTTGTGGAACTTCTGAAAACCAAGCTGACAAATGTTTTTTTGGTTTTTTTTTAATTCCCCCCCCCCGAGACTACCAACACTTTAGATATTTTTCGTGCCCCTTTCTTCAAATGCTCTCGCCATGTTATGTTTTGGCCTCCATAGCAAAATCCATTAGCTGTGACAGGTTAAGATGCCTCTGCAGACTTCACCACAAAGGAACTGAATCAGTGCCAACCATTATTCCTTACAACACACTGCACCATCTAGCAGAAGAAGGCCAAATCTATAACTCTCCTCTTAGGTTTTCTGTCCTGTGGGGGCAGCTTCTCTGAAGAATGTACTCAGTTGCATGGTACAGTATTTTTCCGTCCTGGATATGCCATGGTTTCAGTTCATTAAACAGTAGGCAACAAGGGCATTCTTCAACCAATCCACAAACCTGTGGTGCATATGTAATTGTTATGGGCTTAGAGAGTACTTGCAGATGAAAGGCACTGTACACTAGTTAAATTAAAATTCATTGATTGTGGAAACTCTGCAATCAATACACACCAACCTGTGCTTTCTGCATCTCTGTGTAGTGCTAAACAGTCCTATCTAATGTTCTAATCAGTGCCCCATAGCTCCATCGACCTCTTGCCTGATGTTACCACCTAAAGTGTGGTGGGATTCTTATTCCATATCAAAAGATACTATGTAAGGGAGTTATTCTCCCTTGATATGCACACACAATTTCCATTAGTGTCATCGAGAGGTATATGAATGCAACATCATAGATCATTACATTGCTGATGCCATAATAAGGTTTGAATTGTACATTGATCCAATGAAGACATAGAAGTCTAGTCTAGTCGAGTGTATGTAGGTTCGTATAGCCCCCTCATCACCACAGTAGCTGAGAACCTTCCAATAGTGCATCAAGTGACATAACTAGCATATGTCACGTTTCCTCCCGCTTGGAAATGGATTGTATGTTCTCACCACTAACTGCTGGACTTTAGACCATCCACTGATTTCACTTTGCACACTGAACAGCTGGACGGTGGTAACAAATCTTGGTCACTACCAGTTTGAAGTGGAAATAACCCATGATTCCCAATTCACACATTGAAAACTGCATTAATATGTAGTCACAATAGCTGTGAATAGATTGCAGTATTGCCTTTCAGAAAATGTTAGGGTTAGAAAGACAAAACATACTGGAAATTCAAGAGGTGTGGAGTAAAAATTACATTTCTCAAAGAGATCACCCAAATAACCTAACTTTGCCCCTGTACGTTCTGTGCGTGTATGGTACTGACCAGGTGCACCACAGAACATTGTTCTTTCTAAGTTGTTTCTATCTAAATAAAGTGGATCTAGCTTGACAAAATGTCTTTTTGCATTTGCAAAATCAGGTTTCTATTATAGATTTAGTTGCAAATTTAATAATGGAGAAAATGCCATAATTATTACTATAATTATAAAGAATATAATTTGTTATAGGGCTTTGTAACTGTAGATTTCAAAGAACTTGACAAAAGCGGATAATATTCTTATCCCCACTTTAAAGATGCGGCAGAGAAAGCATAAGTGAGTTCTCCAAAGTCACACAGTGACTCAATGGCAGGGCCAGAAATAGAAGTCAGAACTCCGGAATCCAAATCCAATTCTCTTAGCCACTGGATCATGTTTCTTTTCAAGACTTTTGTATTCAGTGCCTCTTTTTCAAAGGATTCTTATTTATTTCCTAGCTCTGATCATTCATTCTAAAAATGACCGATGGATCTGTGATTTTATAGATTTTGTTCACCTTTGCTTCTTGTTATATCATGTAGCTATAGGCCTTTGCACTTTTCCCTCATTATGAAGAGAGCCTTCTGCCTTTAGTTAAGAATTCAGTTAAGGTTCTCTGGCTGGCTATGCCCATGGAAATGCCAGCTGCTGCTAAAAAGAGGTGATCTCAATCAATTCTAGAAAACATGAGATGTGTCACTTTTTTCTAGTGTGTACCTTTCCCTGAATAATAAGGAAAAGCTAATTAACATGAGATGGCAAATGAATTGCAGTATCTGCCAGTTCACTGATGCCGACTCTTCTTTAGCATTCTCTTGGCTTCCATCCGCTACAGTAAATTCAGATTAGATATCGAAACATCCAGTTGAAAAATACCTTTACTTTTAGTGTTGCGTAATTTATTTTCTGATACATTGTGTAAAATTCTGACGCAGCATGCCCCACAAAACATTGCAGAAATGAAAGGAGCCCAGGAATTAAAGCTGGGATAGCCTTTCTCCATTCTGAAATTTGGATAAATATGTAATACATTGGGTTTCCTCTTTAAGGAAACCAATTTTTTTTTTTTAAATTATCCATCCCACTAATATAATTAACTGCCTTCACAACTCTAATTCTAACATCCTTGCATTACTAAAAATCCAGTTAATTTTAATTCCATTTTTCAAGTCTGATAGTGCTCTGTTACCTGCCATAAAGGGATTATTTAGTAGCATTAAAATTATATTGCTGGAATTAAGTTCCTGGAGCTGGGCCCTGGCGTTTTAGGATGGACAAGCCAAGCTGGAGTTCATTAGCATTTAAAGAATTACTCACTAAGCCTAAACCAAACTAAAAAGGGCCACTTTGTTTTTAAGACCTTTTACTTGGTGCTCTTTACTTTCAGCTCTGACCCACGCTTGATAAATATCTTTAAATGAAAAAGAAACGGTGCTAAAAAAAAGAGAAGTGAAAAATAGTTTCCACTGATGTTTATAAAGGTTTGTGGTCTCACACAAGAAACTGACACTTGGACAATCCGAGTACATGTATATCAAGAACAAAAGTTATATGGAATTAAGGGTCTTTTTCTGAAGCTGCCACTGTGAACTCATCCTATTAAGTGCAATGGATATTCCTGTGGGTCTTACGGGCAACTCAGTTCTAAAGAAGAACATCACTTTAACGTGTGGTACCAGTCTGAAAAGTGACTATGAACATGGTAACTTCTTACTCTGCAGATCTGCTTCCTGTCATATCTGCTTATTTTCATGATGAAATCCTTTGCTCCTACTTGCAGCTGAGCACTGCCTCCGAGAAATAAGTCTCTAAGTCCACACAACCTTCTGAGAATTTGATTCTCATGAAACTATGGCTCCACTAGAGAGTTTATAGCAGCACAGCTGCATCGATGCAGCTCTCTCCCATCAATTTAAATCATCTCCAACAAGCAGGCTGCTGCCCTGCCGACATAGCGCTGTCCACACCGGCACTTAAGTCGGTGTAACTTATGTCGCTCAGGGGTGGCTTATTCACACTTTGAGCAACATGTGTTGTACCGACATAAGTGGTGGTATAGAGTAGCCTCAGAAAAAGTATAGTCAGAGATGTAACTATTATAGGATCCTACATAATACTGCACTGTGAGATTGCAATATTATGCACCATTTATACAACAGGTGAGTTAATGACAGAACACCCTTAGCCATGAATTTCCTTCCATTTGCCAGTTCTCTTAGATGTTCTCTTAGAAAGGTAATTGTATCTAATGGTCAGAGCAGGTGACTCTTGGGTTCTATTGCTCTGACACTGTATGTCCTTGAGCAAGTCAATTAAATTCTAAGTTCATAGATACAAAATGGGCATAGTGATCTTAACTGCCTCTCAGGAATTATTTGATGCTTAATTCATTAATATTTGTAAAATTTGATGAGATTCTTTAATTCAAAGCACTGTATAATTTCATGCTCTTTCAGCTAATACTTTTCATTTAATTTGAACACTTTAATGTTTTAAATAATATATATATATATTTGAAAAATATTCCAGTGACATTGTACTGAGTAAGTGGATCTTTCATGGCCAATACCGTGGCAGGAATGCAGATGATTCACACAGACTTCAGTCATCTGTAGTCCATGAGTCCTGAAAAATATTGAGTCCATTTTGGCTTGGTAACACTATCTAAAAGTTTTCAAGGTGCGAAGCATTTCTCACAATGTATATGCTGAGAAAGGTGTTTGAAAATAAAAGTAGCTATTTTAAGTCTGGCTTCATTTCAGAGGAAACACTCTGCAGATGAATATGGCAGAAAGACTGTTGCAAGCATATTAGCCGTTTACAGCATGCAGAATGAAGGAAGCTGTAGCTAGCCCAAGATGTTTCTTTAATGGTACACTAGGCTGTACCACCTGCCTGGCGATTTGCCAACATGCTATCTTTCCCACAGCACTTCTATACAATAGTTAATCATTTTATGTTGGGCAATAAGGGAGCCAACACCCAGACCCTACAGCTCATGCTTACAGTTTATTAAGCCTTTGTGCTGTTTTCTCCTTGTTCTTCAAACACTGTTGTAGCTGAACAGTGGATCCTGGCCTCCCTATGAATTAAGGGTCATCCTCATTTTCCTTAAAAGACTTTGCCCCAGGGAGAGGCTCTTGTGACCCTCCATTTGAGAAATGCTAGCAAGGCGTTAAACTTAGGTGTTCCTGCTTCCCATTCCTTACATCACTGCAAAGGGAGCAAATAATTCCTGCTGACTCCTTGAGCTTTGTTTGTTTGCTGCCTGGTGAGGCTTTCACAGCAAAATGCAGTGAAACCAAACTGGCCATTTTCACACAGTATCATTTGAATTTAAAAGCTGAAATAGAAAATAATTGTTCTGCACAGCAGCTTGGCAGCTGGGATCTAGCTAATCCAGTCTGTCTCTAGTGTGCCAATCAGGATGGCATCTAGACACAGAGCACAGGAAATAAAAGTCTCAGCGTTATCCTGTTTTCAGCATCTTTCCATTTCAGTTCTGCTGTCTTCGCTCTCCATTCTATGTTTTCTCCTTCTCTTTATCCTCCATTCTTTGAAAGTACATATTTTTGGGAGGTGGAGAATTTGGTAATATCTCACCGCCTCTACTGTGAGGGATTTTGCCGTATCTTAACAAAACATTTCCCAGAGACGCACAAGCACTATCATAGTATTTTTGTTCCAAGATTTCATGGATCTTGTGATGCTAGACTTGTCAGTTCAAAATCACTCCAGGAAATGACATTACATATTCATGCATGAAATTAGCTGCACTTAAATAAAAAAATCAGTGTATTCTGAACATAGCGTAGTAATAATGTATAAAGAAAACTGAATCAATTGTGATGGATTTCCAGGTTTCTAAATAAAAAATGAAGGGTTTGACTGGCCTACTGGCCAGAGAATCTTAGTAGTTAGATGCAGAAAATTCTCATTAGGCTCAGCATAATTTAAATGCATATGGGCACAGCAGTATTTGTAATTGATGAATATTCTGTATATTCTCAACTGAAAAAAAAAATCAAGCAAAATCAAAGTTCCTATGGAGGGAAAATGGATATGAGCTACAATACCTAAGAGCTGTTTTATTCCTGAAATAACTATCAAAAGATGCTGTCTGACTGGTAGCTAATATACAGTCTTTTCCCACAAAGTTTTGTCCATGTTTAGTTGTTTCCTTTTTTATTGGCTTCACGAGGTGACATCTGTCTCCACTGCTGTTTGTGTGTACCTCAGCCACGAGAACAAACTTCAAGAGTCCATGTAGTCTGGTGACAAAATCATTTTTGCAGCTGAGGGGAACTTCTGTGTCTGACCTTTTGCTCTAGGACATGGAAGTTTATTGACTTTATTTCCTAGCAATAGTTACTAGCAGGGCCTTCTTTTCACCAGTCAATCCATATCATTTTGCAAAGAAACAGAGCTTTCTGCTGTTGAGATTGATTTACACATTGTTTATCTTTTTCTGCCCAGTTTAAATTGGTCAGCCTGATCCTATTCAAGATAAAAATCATGTCTCAAATTACTTACTCAATAAACTGTGGGTTTGTCTATTATTAGTGATCATTAGTGTTATAATACAGCATGGAAATTTAGAACAAATTAACTACATATGCAAGCTGCTGGGTTCATCTGCACTTAATCATAAGCATACTGTTCAAGTGGGCAGAGGATTTTGCAATAATATTTCCAGGAAGAATTTGTGGGAGAACTAAATATCCTTGGTTTGTTTTTTCTCCTAATCTGGTTCTCCCAAATGAATGTTTATCTGACACACTGTCAATCGCTGAAAGTACAAAAAAAGAATCGCAGCTCAAATTAAAATAGCTTCAAAATGCAATTCCAGGGCCCCAAATCTTTATCGCCATAAATAATGAATGGAAGTTCCATGTTGGTGCAACCCCCGCACCCTCCCCTACTTCCTTTACCAGGTTTTCCGTTAAATAGTTGCTCTTTAATAAAGGGCTGCCTTAGCCCTTTATACAATAATGTGGTGGGATGCACTGTCTCACGTGTTATCAGATGATGACACAGCACCAAAAGTTATCACTTCCTGTCACCATTATTTCCTAAGAAAACAATAGCTTTCAGTTACCGTAGGCTGTTGCGATTACATGCATGCTAACGTAGGTTAAAAGTGAGGGATTTCCTGATAATTACTGGTTTGTCGGGCTCAACAAGACACACACGAGGCAGGTTTAATGTAAGAATTCATCAGAAAATAGTTTTGGCTTTTTGAAATTAACGAACAGCCATTCTTCTTTAAATAGTATGGTGTATTTGAGATGGAATTTAGTGCTGGTGAAAGGTGCTATAGACTGATTCACAAAATAGGTCCAGCACAAGCAGTCATTCAGGCCTGGTCTGGGCCACTCAGGGCCCTGCATTGACAGCAAGACTGTTCTATTCCCTCTTCTCCTATAGCCATACGCAACTGCAGATTGCAGTTCCCAAATCTTGTGAAGCTGCTGTGCTAAACCAGCTTATTGCACACAAATCTGGCTGACTTTTGAGCCCCTCCACCTGCTGGTGCATGGAGCCAACTCACAAAGCAACTGCTCTTTGGTTCTTCCAGCCCCTCCACACCCAACAGCCAGTGCAGCAGCTCCTCTTTGGCCTATTGCCCTGCTCCCCTCTGCACTGGCCAGCAAAGTTCTCCTTGCACAAGAAGACCGTGTGATATACAGGGCTCCTAGTTGTCCATGATAAAAACCCCAACATTCTCTGACTAAAAAACCCATAAAAACCCAAGTTTTTCCGTGATTAAAACGAAACGCTGAACTTTAGTTTCCCTAGCCACAGTATGTATAGTATCAATTGAATACAATGTTTTACTGATATATTTACAATTTTTAAGCAAGTTCAAAGCCTACCAGAGCCACTAATCATTATAATAAAATAAAATTACTAAAATCGCAATTTGTATTTCTTTCATATACCAAATAGTTCTATATTTTCAGGAAATTGGGGTTTTTTCAAATGCACAAAAATGCTGGAAGGATCCAGTCACAGTGCATTGTTTCTCTACTGTTGTCGATGGCCCTGCTGTTTCAGCCTCTTTTTTAGTTTCTTTTCATTTAGTTTATGTTTAGCACTTGCCATGTGTTCTACAATTGTCTGCCTTTGAATGCAATCTACAGCCTCGCTACAGCACAGAACAGCACATTACCCTCAACATTAAATTTGCCGGTGCCAAACTCAGTGACGGTCTATGGGGTGACTTTTAGTTTTTGACATCTTTTCTTAAGTTTAATTTCTCACGTCTGGAGGCTGAAGTGAAATTTGAGATTAAAACATGAGCCCCTCTATGCTATTGAGTAACCCCGAAATGCCAGAAGCAGTTTATGGGAGTACATTTAGCTATGTAAATTTAAAAGGCATTCAAAAGCCAACCACAAGAGAGGGAAGTTGAATGCATTGAATAAATGACACTGGTACTTTCAGTAAAATTAAGTTAATACGTTTTTATTTTTTCCACAAAATGTAAAAACTAATGAGTCTCTGTAAGAAAAGAAAAAAAAAGTGAACTCTGTGTTTTTCTGTGGAGAATGGATTTCTAGGATCCCGGGTGATGTATTCCAGGGCCAAGGACCAGTGTGCCTTTCCTGCCCTTCTGCCCTTGTTGGCAACTCCAGCTGCCCTCCCCCGCCATGAAGATCCTTACTGTGTCAAAGGGATGCCCTGTATGAAATATTTCATTCTTCAAAGAATAGGGAGTATATTGATGGCAGAACACCAAGTCAGTTAGCTTTATCTCTCAGCTTCTCACATGCAAACCCTGTAATTTTGTATTTCATCAAGAGACTCCCCTCCCTCCCACTGCACTGTTTATTTGAATCTTGGTGAGGCTGGCTGAAGGGCGGCTACATTCGGGTAGAAGGGCTGGGCCTCTTTCTTCATTTCATTTACTTAGTTTAAGCTGAGGGAAGCAATCTGTTGTGCTGTTTATTTGGTTACACAGATGGAAGTCCTCAGCTCCAAACCCCTTCACCAACCCACACACACATGCTGGTGCACCTGGATAACAGCTCTACCTGTTTACAAATTACCCCAATTTTCTGCTTGATTCAGCAGTAACTGCTTACCCTCCCCCGTGATGTAATTAGGCCTTCAGAGTTCATGTGCCTATTATGCTCTCTCTTGTGTTTTGCCTTTTTTTTTTCTGTAGCAGTAATCATATATATATATGTGTGTGTATTAAAATTTCATATCAATTGTTCAGCTAAATTATGCACAGTGGGCCATGCTAGCCCGCCATTAACATAAAGTATGCTAAACAACGTGTTTTCTTTCTGATAATTATACTCTAAAGCATCAACTGCTTATTCTAGTGAATTTTACTTTCTAGTTTTTCTTATTTCTTCAAACTTTTAGCTGTCTTCATGGCAGTTGACACGGACCAAGTGCTCCTTCTGCTGTTGGGTGAACTAACCTAATTATCTTTCTGTGTTGTTCTCAGAACCTACCACTGCCTAATAGCTAGCCACTCTGTGCCCGGTTAAGGGGATTGTTTTCTAATCACGTAAAGAGTCTTCTATCAGCTGAAGGAAAATTAGCAGCCTCTTTCCCATGCAAGCGGCCAGTTGCACACTGTCTCCAAGATATTTGTGAGTTATATGTTTATATGATATTTGTGAGTTAGATGTGGCTGGGTGGCCTGTGATATAAGAAGGTCAGGCTAGACGGGCTGGTGGTCCCTTCTAGCCTTGAACTCTGTGACTCTATAATTCTATTATATAGATATAGGAGGTTCTGTTATGAAACAGGCTGTGTTCTCATGTTCCTAGGGTGTTATATGTCTCCTCTTTCCCCTCCTAACTGACATCTTTAACTTTGCTTCCTCAAGTTTCACTGAGTCAATATAAATTCCATAAAAGCAAAGCAGTTAAGCAAAAAAAGCAAAATTGCAGCCCAATTTTTCAGATTAGAAGGGACTGGCTAAGGTTTGGATAAGTATCTAACTGTTTGAACTTATGGGCCATCCGAATTAGACACTGGCTTGCTCATAATGGTAATTTTCTAACTAAAAGTGAACATTTTGCAAATAGATTTGTCTTTAAGTTTCACTGGATATATCATAGACTTGGGTGTACATGAATACTATTTAGGGTTTTTTAGTGCCGTATTACTTATCTGGTCATACTGGCCAGTGCGTAACTATACTTTGATACAATGCGAGCTGCTTTTAAAAATCTCATTTTACTTTCATAACTAAAAATAGGCATAGCAATTCTTTGGAAATCTGCTTAAAGCCATGGGTTAGATTCTCCCCTAGATAAGGATGAGTAACAACCCTAAGAAACTAGAATATTCAGTTTCTTTCTTTGCCCACAAACTCAAAACAGAGAGAGAAGACCTTTGATTTTTTTTTTTTAAATAAAGTAGTGAGTGAGCTAATGGAAACGTTCTATAAAAATTATGCTCTCTGGAGCAATAATATCATGAGAGGATTTCAAAGGGAGTTGAGGGTACTCAGCACCTCATAGCAATGACCCTTAAGTTCCACCTCTTCACTCGAGCTCTGGTTGGAAAAATCTCCTTTTAGATCCCCGTATGCTCCACTGAAACTGGTTTTGCTCTAAAAAGAGTAATTTTCCAAAGATAATGCTATTGAGGGCACTCAGCATCTCACAGCACTCGGCTTTGAATGAGTATTCACCTAGTTTGAGGAGGATAGAACAAACATAACAATATACTGTACATCGGAAACGGTGTGCTCAGACAAGCACAACAACAAAAGAGAGAGACTGACACTATCTTTCGGCTTTTTGAATAGGCATATTTCAGTGTGTTTCATACGTATATAGAGATAGATATACTCAGGGACTACCTTGAATTTCCTTGGTCTTCATGGATATGACTAAAAAATCTTTAGTATTCTCTTTATAAACATATTTTGAGGTTTAGTTTTCACCAATTAGAATAAACAATTTGTAGATTGCAGGGACATAAAACAGACTCTCACTAGCCAAGAAAACAATGTGGGAGTGAATTTTAAATATCTAAAATGGTTTCAGAATGTGAATGTAGAGCCAATTCTTTTCTTGTGAAACTTTAGATTAATTAGTTTTATGATTTGCACAGTAAGGTAATGTAAATATGTTGTCAGTGCTTGACTTTTTACCTAATCCTTTGAGTGGATATTTAATCTTTTTTACATATATATTAGAATCAAAGCACCTCGGAAGATAAGAATAATTAATCTAATTATATGGCGATCACTTTAATTTCTTTAATGTTTTATATTAAAAAAAAAACAACTTTACAAATTGGTTTAGGTTGGAAAACCCTTTTAGAGGATTTTGTGTTTCATCGGTAAGTGCAATTTAGAGGATACAGACTCTGGAAGTGCTACATTAAGTTTACAGTTATGCAGATGGGAACAGTTAATCCGGGAGCTCTAGTGACCAGATTTTCAAGGTGTGCTTCATGAATTTGCAACTTGCATTTAGAAAGTGAGATTTGCCAGCTAGAAAAGATGAATACGCAAACAGCTATAGAATACCCTCGCCATGCAACATACAGTGCTATGAAGGACTGGTGACGTCTTATAACCTGAAGAACTTTTCCCTTTCTGTAATGGCTATCTAGGCCAAACTAATAAGAAGAGTTCATTTTCCCACTCTACGTATATTAGATATTGTTTGTGTGTGCCAGTAGAAATTATCGGGAATGGATATGTGCAAACAAACCTGTGTGACTAGGTGTAACTCTAAGTATTTATGACATAAATGTGAGATTATATATAAATTGGGATCTATATAAATTTGTGTTTGCTTGACATACATGCACACAGGGCAGATTGTTCAGTTTACTATGGAGGATGTAAATCTATAAAGAACATCACAAACATCAGTAATTCAGGCCCCTTCACCCTGTCATTGTCAGCTATTTTTGCCAGATATCCAGAGGTGCCTTGTATTTCCTTGGCATTTAGCAGGAGTTTTTAAAAATTATGTGTGCTTCATCTTTTGTCTGGGGAATAAGCAGTTTAGAGCTGACTTCTTGGCTCCTTTCCTACAATCTACCATTCCCTATCATATGACTTTGCCTTCTGCTTTTTCTTTGTTGGTTTACTGAAGGAAATGAAAGTACTAATTACTACAGTAGAATTAAAAATAGCACCTAACAGCTTAGCTCAAGACATAAAAATAGGCCAACTTGCAGCTCATCCTGTCAAATATGAAGGGAAGGTATCATCTATTAAAACCACATCCTGAGTTGTATTGCTATTGTTTTTCTTTTTCCAAAATCCTTTCCTTGTGTTTGGGTAACATAATAATTGAATCAAATCAGGTTGTTTTTCATTACACACATTCTGCCACTGAGCTGTCAGAAGAGGTCATTGGTTTTAGAGACTTAATTTCCTTTTGCTTTGCTATTTCATTTTATTTACATTTCATTGCGAGAAGAAAGGGGATGGGAGTTATAGAGAATCTTTAGATGGATAGATAAATATAGACATGTACATTTTGATAGTCTCTGCATGTAACATTTCCATATGTCTTATCCGTTTCGGTGGTATGGTGACAGAATATTTGTTATTCATAGAAATGACCTCAGATTTTCTGTTCTCTTGCTGTTGGAGACTGGGCTATTTTGTCCACTGAATGTCCACTTTTTCAACATAGGAGTGTGATAGTGCAGTCTTCACTAGGAAAAGAGGGTAAGGAAGGAAGGTGTTAAGTGAGCCTAACATGAAGAAATTGGTAGTAGTCTATGCTCAGATCCTTCAAAAACTACATCTTCAAAAGAAGCGTAGTACAAATATTTTGGTTCTTATTTTTGTCCCATAATAAGTGCAGCATAAACATGAATGACCTTATTTATAACGATGTGGAGGATACCCAGGGTACCTTTGGAGCCTGATTCTGGCAGATATTATGGTGTTATTCATAGGCCCACTGCAGAAAATATACTCAGCAATGGGAACATGGGTATCCCAGTGTAGTTCCTTCCAAAACACACAAAGGGGACATTGTGCAGATCTTCCTCAGTAGCAGGTGCAAAGGGATGAGGCAGATTGAGGCTTATGGGTCAAAAGGTACGGTCTGCCTATTTATGCACCTCTGACCACTTATCAAGCAATGGCTTCAAAATAGAACACTGTTAATTTTTTTCTGCTCTTGATAGGAATCGTCTGTTCAGAGCTGGGGTCTGGACTGAAATGAAATGAGGGGCTTTGAGTAGGGCTGTCGATGGACAGAATACAGACACATGCCAGCACATAATTTTGGAACCTAAATATTCATTCTGGAGATGTGTTGCATATGCCCTTAACCTGAGGTGTTGAATTGGCAAGAACTTCACCTAGCAACCTGTAAAAACAACCAGGAAGGTGGCTCAGGAAAGGGTACTGCTGCTGTTCTGCTCGTAATAGTTATGGTGGAGGTTCATGCCTATGAAAAAGTCCTAACACTTTTTATAGGATGTGATAACCTTTATCTAGGTGGGGGAGTTTTAACAACTGTGATGAAGTGACAGAATTTCAGAGGATGGTTTAAAAACAAAACCTATAAAATTGAAATTATTCTTTATTTCAATTATCTAGGTTTTTAAAGTTTTAAAGGTTTTTCTATGGAACCACATTAAAATCCATCCCTATTAAATTCTATAGGATTATTCCATAGGGCACTGTGTATGTATTAGGTCTTGCTATGACAATCTTATGTTGTCACCCTGGCTGAACCCAGCATGAGACTGAACTGCAGTAGAAATCAATGGAATAGCATTAGGATGCAATTGTCACAAATTATCAGAGAAGAAAGACAACTGTAATTTACTTGTAACACTTTACCAACTGCTTTCACTAAACATTAGTTTAGTGTGTTATCAATTTCAAGACACTTTTTGCTCAAATACTTGGTCCATAAAGACCATTATTATAGTCATCCTAAAATTTGTGGAATTTACCCTAAACAAATTCTTCAAAATTTGCCCTTAGCTCTGATTTGATCCATTATATCTTCCCCCAACTTACATGGTACTTCACTGTACTGAGAGATTCAAGCTTTGTACTGTGCCCATGGTATGACTCACAAAGAAAGCTGGAGATTTGTAGGACCACTGTATTCTTTGAGTTTAGACAGTCAGTGTTTGTGTGTCCTCTTTTGTTCAGAATATATGACATGACAAGGTCACTGGTGGATTTTACATAGCAGTCTTGTATTCTCCTGCATTAGTAGAAGCCATTAGTAACTAAGCTTTTGTTGCATTCGTATAAGCCATAACTAAGGTTAAAATATCACTGACAACCCAGCAGTTCTTTTCACCCTCAATTCTTTACCTTTTACCTCTTAGGTTCTTTTCACAAGTATTAAAATTATCAGAAGAAATACAAAATGAGAATTTAAAGAACAATTTTATATCTAAATATTACCTCATTACAAAATATATTTTTTCTGTCAAAACCTTAGTTATATCTCTAAATATTTATAAGGCATCTTGGTAACTGTCTCCCTTACACAATACAGTATTTGTATTGTGTCACTAATGCAAAAATATGACAGAGTAGAGGGCTAGATAGCTCATGGGATTGGTTATGTCTTTTACTTCTTGGCTATCAATTCAATCCCTGCTTGTGCCAGCAATGATTTATAGCTATGATCATCTCAGAGTTTGAGGGCTTGTGTGAAACGAGTAAGTGGTGTCAACTTCTTAGTGGCAAGGCATCCATATCACAAGAACCACGATCACAACTGGCACCTTTGTCAGTGGTTTCATTAGAGGTGGCACGAGCCGAATGAGCACTGAGGCAGAATTATTCTCTGGGCTAGAACAAGGCTGAGGCCCTTTGGGGATGTGCCTGTGTGAGAGCATCCACTGACCCTACCTGTGCTATACATTTTGCTGTACATAAAGGGCTTGCGCCTCCAGGACTATAGATTCAGACCTTTCATGAGCAGTAAATCCCCTTAGAAAAAATTATTTAAAGTAAAACGAAATGCTTTATATCTGATTACAAGCTGTAACTGAAGAAGAATTAAATGGAGAGAACAAAATTATAAAGGCATCAGGAATACTGGTACAGGGGTCAAGTTCCAGGGACAGTACCTGAACACAGGTAAGCGATGGCTCAAGGAATAATATTTGTTTGTCTGTGTTGAAGAAGGGGTTAGGAATCATAGGCCAAGGAAAAAGATGGGATTTGTAAAGTGCCAGATAGACATAGAGAAACCCGGAAACAATTCCATCTGATAAAGGAATTGGGGCTCATGGATCTTGCTGTGAAGACACCAGGAGAAGGGACACACAGAAGTCTGGGAGAAACACACTGGATAAAAGGAAAAAAATTAAAAGTCTGATAAGTTGGGGAGCAATCCAGGGAGTCCATCCTTTTCCCACAGAAGACCATTCCCTTCAATAGCTGCAGAGTTGGGGCCCCTTGAAAATTGAAAACAAATTTTGTTTTGAACTCTACAATGGACCCAGGAAGCCAGTTACTAGAAATGATGGTGGATCCTGGAACTGATGAGGTTGAGTCAGGGTGAAAGTCAGGAAAGCATTAAATGGCTATATAGATTTGGATAATATCTGGATAGAAGTGATAGCAAAGGTTGACTTAATAACTGATATATCCGAGAAGAGGAAGAAGACAAGAACTAGTAATGGAGAAGTCTAGCAATATCCATTGCTATAAGAATTGGAAAGATAGGAACAAAATTCAAATAACAAAGGGCCTGCAATTCTACCAGTTGTGCTAGACATTTGAAAAGTTGAATGTGATATGAAAAGTATCATGCAACTTAATGTATGGCAAGTTTTATTCTATACCCATCCAAAACATACTAGATCTTAGTTACATAAAGGGTTCATATATAGGCCTATCCTATTTCCTTTCAGCTTATTTGCAACCCCTTGCTATCCATGAAGAGCTTGTATAATCATAGGACAGCTTGGTAATAACAACGCGCCAATAATAGCATTCCTGCTGGTTGATGAATACACACATAATTTCATCAAGGAAAATGTCTTTTTTTTTTTTTAAAAAGACTTCAGTTTCAACATTTTAAGTTGCTTAATTATAAAATATATAGTGCTTACGCAAACACAAAAAGGTTTAACAATTAATGCAATTGATTAAGTTTTGCAATTAAGTTTGCAATTGATGCAAGTATGTTAGGTACCAAAACTGGCTATGATTGGTGTATGTAGATAACAAATTAGCATGAGAGCCGCAAACTTCTAATTCATGGCACAAGTGATTAATGTCTTTTCACAGCCCAGATGCAAGTAACCAGACTTCTCTGTTTCTGGAGCCTTGCATGGTAATAGTTTCCTTAAGCACCCTGCTAAGATTTAGGAAATTAGTCAAACAGGATCATATTTAGGTTGAGCTAATGTTGGACAGCTGAATTTACCCAGCATTATCTCTGGGCATAATTGGAGACAACTGTTTTTCAGACCAGCTGTGCAGGTCACAAAAGGATAATAATAGGGGCCCAGCCTTGTCATGTCAGATTGATAAATGTTTATGATATAACATGAGTAGAGGAGCTTGTTTTAAGCAGGTACAGATTTGGGATTTAAAAAAAAAATAAAGATGGTTAGCACACCAAAGGTAACTGTAACTTACACATCATTTGTACCCAGCGTGGGTTGGTGTAATTTACATGCAGAAGAGAGAGAGGTATAGTTGTAACAGGAAAAGGCACCTCAGAGGAGGGTGTAAGATAAGGTTGTCCAACTGCACACATTTTATCTTACACCTGTCTGTTATCTGCTTTTCCTCTGTATACTCACCGTTCCATTACTTTTGGTGTGTAAGCTACATCTGCTTACACTGACAATGTGAAACTTGTTTTACCAATACACCTCTGAACTTGGCCCACATCTTTAAAGTATTTAGTATTTGTTTCTTTTCTTAAGTCTAACTTACTTAAATGGCTGTCCCTGTAATTTTGACAAATATTTCTTTTAAACATTCCATCAATTCAGAGGAGCGACCTTTACCATTTATTTTATCTGTGCATATTTAAGCAGACATTACAAAAGAGCATTTGAAATGAATGTGAAATGTATTTAAATTTAATTCACTGCTCATAAACAGGTAAGTGGGGAAAAAACACATAATAATTTCAATTGCAAGAAATTGGTTTCATGCTAAATCTATATGGATTGTTGCAATTTCTTTCTATCTTTAAACCATCTTTTACATTTACAGATTTAATGTATGTACTCTAATACACAGTGGATTTCCTTAAATAAACATATTAACGACATTGCCAATTAAATGTTTACTTAGCTAGTTTTTCAGATAACTAGGTTTAACATAGGAAATAAAGTAAAAGTAAAATAATGTTTCTGTTGACAGTTCTCACTATAAAACAGGTCTGGGTTTAGGCACAGCCATGTCTAGTTTTTCTCTTCTAAAAATTAGCAACAACGATCTCTGTTCTGGCTAGTTTTCTTGAATTTTATAGGATTCCATCTGCAGCAGTGGCCAGAAATAGTTCTGGAAAACACAGCATACTGCAGTGGTAATTCTGCCAAGAGCACAGCTAGAGAAGACTGGCACCAGTTCATAGTGCATTCTCCTTTTTGATTCCACGTTTGGCCTGCTGACTGTTGATCTCTGAGAGTCTTGGAAAAATAAAGAGATTATCTAACAGAGAAATCTTAACCTACTGATGTCATTGAGTAGCTGGCAGGTGAACTTTACGCTCTGCAGGAGAGGCCTGGCTATTGGAACAAATAGCAGAACGTGGGGGGAGGTGTCGCCATGTATTTATTTAGTTATTTTTGCTTTTCAAACTTGTGTGCAGTGCAGTCTGATTGTTCTTTGCAATAGCACATTTGTCTGGTTTGTGACAACTGTGCTCATTTTTGATCTCAAGCAAAAAGAGAGGCAAATTATTAATGCATGAGTAGCTTACGTACAGTAGGCCTGATCCTGAAACCCCTACTGACACAAGTGTTTTTAACTTCCCCGTTCGTTTGATTGACATCAGTGTGGCGACTTGAGTGCTGCATGGCCAGTCCATTGTTGGTACAAAGAGGTACACACACACATGCACAAGCCATCTAAAACGTAGCAGCAGAATGGTTAAGATGCTTTTGGTTATCTAAGCAGTTGGTGTGCTTACCTGTTCAACTCCAGACAAGGGAAGGGAATGCGCAACCCATCAGCAGTTATCAGTAGGCTAAGACTGCACTGTCTGTATCTGTGGAGAAAATTCATCTTTTTGAAGTCACTGAGGCTTGTCAGCACAGGATAGGTCAGTCGCACTAGCCATGTTGTGTTTATTAATGTAACCTACAGTCTCCAAAACAAAATTATCTTGCTTTTGTCCATTCAGGACAGGACTTTCATTTAAAACCTGAATCCCATGCAAGGTAGCAGAAAAGATCACTCAGATTATTTCTATTGAACTTTCGAAACTGGGTTTTTTTTCATGAACGCAATATATGAAACATTTCCAGCCCATAAAAAAACCAACCAACCAACCAACCAGAAAGTTGCATGATTTTTCAATTAAAATTTACAGTTGATTATATTTGAATTCCCCCATTTCCGTAATTGAAAAAGTCACTGTGTTTCAATTTACGCCGTTATTCTGCATTTAACATGCCGTATTGCGAGGTAAAAGAGCTAACCAATGTCTGCAGTGTTTTGCGAGGGTTATCTGAACTTCATTTAAACATAAAGGGAGCAGTGCATCTGCTAAGGAACCAAGCCCTTTCAAAGTTTAGGACACTCACCAGTGCCACACAGCATAAATCACAGTGCAAACTGTGTGATTATACCCTGCAGGGAAATAGACTGTGTGTTTATGGGGCTCTTCACCAAGCACTTAGGAATAATCTGATATAAAGCAGCAGGGGAGGAGAGTAATGACAACTTCAAATTAGTTTAATGAATGTTTACATTTAAAAAAAAGGCTTTTCTACAAACCTGAAAATACAAAGTCACAGTTTCCTCTCCAGACAAGAAAGCTTTACTTTTCCTTAAAGGACTTGCGGTGGGAAGGGCTGTGTAAAATTAACTCTTTCAGTACCATTGATCAGTGTGCACTGTTCTCCCTGTTCACTCTCATTTTACTGCCATTATCGTCAGGCTCGGTAGCATTTCCATTATGAACACTGATTTCCGGTTGGTAGTTCATCTGGTTTAAATCTCTTTGGGCTTAGTGCAGAAAAAAAATGGGCCTGCAAATTCCATTCTCACAAGAGTGCTGAGATCTCTTCAGAATCAGCTTTCTCAGTCTTGGGTGGAACAAGCATTTCATGCGTCTTTGGCCATATTGGGTCAAGAGGCTAATGTGGGAATAGAGATGCCCTTTTCATTTCAAGTTATATTTTTAAAGTTTAATGACAAACAAAGCAAAAGTAATGCAGCACTGTTTAGGGTTTCAGTTGTTAGGTAAATAAAGCTTAATTTTGCAAAATGCACACGTACACACAAGGGAAAATGCAATCAGCATCTTATATATATTGAACTTTGGGGTAGTTAGAAAAAATATCATAGTTTTGCAACAGCTGTGATCTTTCTGTTTGAGAAATTACTGAGCATTTTGGCTGCTGTCTTGCAGTGTTTTTCATTACTGCATAATATGTTTATTATGCATTACTAAACCTCGTTTTGCAGGAAATACATTGTGACTATTTCAAACTGTATCAGGTGGAAATTCAGTTTACAGCTTCCCATCCCAGATGCAAAATTTTCTATGAGGTATTATGTAAATAAGCAAGCCTTTTTAAAAAATGAAAAGGTTTTTTTCCCCCCAAAGCAAAATTGCTATTGTTGTAGCCAAGGTCCAGGTTAAAAATACAAGTTTTAAGGTAGAATAGATAAAATCTTCCAGTGTTTTGAAAAATCATCAGCAAACTTAATATTCTTTCTCATTATCTTTCTGTACAATGTTGCTACATTTAATTGTTACCATATAAAGTCTCATTGAAATGTCTTTGGTGTTCATCAAAGGAGTGAGAAATTAATAAGGAATTTTATGAAGGTGTATGCTTATTACTTATGTAGCCAGAATAAACAATAAGAAAGGCCTAATTTTAGGATCTCATTTGTCTAGTGCCATAATTTAACAGCACTGAAAATATAGCAGTAGTCTGCTTCAACCCTTAATACAGCATGCATCGCCCGGTGATGGGTACAGTTAAGACCCTTACATAAAATGAACTGAAGTATTTTTGTGTATATTTCACTCACACATACACAGAATGAGATATGATCTGAATTCTTCCTGGGTATTTCAGATGTCCTTGAGATCAGGATGAAGCAGTAATTTAGCACAGTACGATGCTGGAAAGCAGATCCTACAGTTCTCTAGAAATTGGCAAATCCACGCAGCACAGGACAAGTGAAAATCCCAATAGGTCTCAGAACGACTTTTCAGTTTGTCAGACCCAAGATGGGAGGAGAGGGAACATGGAATTTCTTTGGAATAGGCCAGTGATTATAAAGGGCCAGATTCTTAAATGATTACATTGTATATTCACAAGTGGCCCCTTTGAAATCAACAAATACTATTGATGTGCGTAAAGTTATCAGAATCTGTTCCGTATTCATGAAAACAAATTAATGTGTCATTCCAAAAGTAGTATTAAAAGGATCCTGGATCATCCTTTTCAATTTAGCATGATTATGAAAGGTGCTCAGATACCAGGGGGTCAAATGTGGCATAAAAACCTCAGTAGATTAGAACAGAATTTAGACTTTTTGCATAGCAGGGAGGTGTCATGACATGATTTCCTCTTGTCCATGTTTCCAGTATAATTGAAACTGTGCTTGCAACAACTAAAGTTAAATAGAGTCCTAGGCCTGGTCTACACTTACCTTTGCGATTCGGCGACTTTGCAGCGTCTCCTCCGCACGCCGTCCACACTGAGCTATGTTGAAGGGAACAGTGTTCCCTTCGACACAGCGCTACGCCACTTACCGGGTGGTTTTCGTGCGCCGCTTGCTGGATCGACTGCGCGGGTCTACACAGACCGCTCAGTCGATCCAGAGCGGTCGATCTGACGGCGGCGAATTTGCCACCGTCAGTGTGGACCCAGCCCTGGAATGTAAGGCCAGAAGGGACTGCCAGATAATCTAGTTTAGCCTCCTCTGTATCACAGGCCACCAACACAATGCGGGATCCACACACTAGACCCAACAACCAAAATTAGGCTAAGCTATAAAGCCCACAGGAGACTAAACCATTATGTGTCACTGGCACAGAATATGAAGGAGCAAGCCCCTGCAATGGTTATTTATTACTATAGGCATGTCTTTTACTCCATGTATTTTGGACAATGTAGCGTACATATTTACCCATTATATCTTTTTATGGGCTATTGGATGAATGTGCTATAAAACAGCTCATTTTAGCACTATTTCTTTTAGTGCAAAAAAGGCTGTGTTAAATCACTTTCTTGCTCTGGGTCAATATCTGAAGTGACTCTGTTCCTCTACCCACATGGGGCACATTTATATTTTGGTTTGTATTTAACTAATATTTTGCTATTCATCTTTATGCCTTACATGCTATGCCTGTTCTAAATTAAAACTGCCTATGGATATTCAAGCAGTCATTTTAGCCAAAAATCACAGTGATATGAGAGCTATCTGGAAATAAGTTCCGTCCATACATCTACTTATTATAATGCCCCACCATAAAGATGGGCTGTTTTTACTAAGTGAAAGGAGATCTGTCCATTCTTGTTGGATTTCTACTTGAGGGAGAACACATTCAAGGATACAAAACCTCAGCATGCAGCACCTGCGTGATAGTAAGCATGATTAATATCAGTTTGAGTTGCCAGTACTTTTACATACTCTGTGTAGACACTGTAAACTTTACATTAATCATTTCCAAGCTGTGGCAGGACCAGCAAACACCACCTTTAGTGAAAAGAGCCGAATGATTGGGAACATATTCAAAGCAGCTTTATTTCATTGACAGACAAGACAGCTTTTTCCTTTTAAACTCTGATTTAAAAATCTTTTACATCTGTCTTATTTACTCCCTCATTATTGTTGTCATTCATATTTATGTAAACCTGAGCAATTTGCAGTTGGATTATTTATCACAGTTTATTGGCAGGATGTGGTCACATGAAAAAGATCCATTCTAATAGCCTTTTTCATGTGATTACACCGTGCTAATGAGAATTACTCGTTATCAGCTGAGAATGAAATGGTACAGAAGAGGGATGTCCTTAAAGTTGAACATTGCCCCCCCAAAAACGTTCTTCCAATTAAGAATTTTCTGATTGCCAGTCTACAAATTAAAAACAAAGCAAACAAACAAGCAAACAAAAAACACTACATAAAAGTGGACTGAATAAAACAGATTCATTTGCTAAGCAAGTGTGGCCAATGACTGTGTAATTTCAGGAATTAAAATCGGATAAGATTAGGAACTAAGTAGTTTAGTGTTGACCCATATGTGTATTATAGACTGTAGCTAGTTAGTGCGAACATAAAAGGGAATTCTTCCTAGACCATAAAGCAATTTTATTCTCTCTCTTTCATCATTATTCTGAAAACTGCTTAATTAAAAAGAAAAACATATGAATAAACTGCCTTTATCTAGGGTTTTGTGAACATTAATAATTAAAGTTTGCTGTTTTTCTTGGTTGATTTAGTAAATAAGATAATAACAAACTCTAATGCAGAAAGACAAAATCAATCTCTTCATGCAAATACACTAAGTACGGCAATGTGGCACTGTCCTTTTGTTCCCTGCACCTGGGCTGTAAAGTGCTTAGTGTATATTAAATTCATAAACCCTGTAATTAACACCTACCCCAATCAGCCACACTATATAGATTTACCTTGAGGGCTCCAGGTAGTCTGGATAGGTCACCACTATTCTGCTGCTGCATCCAGAAGAAAGGTTGCTAGCAGAAGTCTGGACCCTGATATAAATAACATGATGGATTGTCAGAATACTGAGCTGCAGTTTTAAGATCTCTTTTTAATAAATTTGATTTTGGGATTCTATCTGAACAGGGAACATCTTACTCAGCAATAACCAATTCATACTTGTATTTTATACACCTAAAGCTCAAACTTCACATTATTTGAAGTATAACTTACGAACCATTCAGATGACACTTATTTAAAGCACTAATAGCCCAGATCTTTGGCCCCTATTTTAGCTGCTTTGTACTCTTTAAGCAACACAGAGCCACTGAAAGGTTTGCCTAGTGGGATGGTCTCCAGGGCAAGTTAGAACTACTATATTAATTTACAGTACATTACACCTATGTACCATTGTCTCTATTTTGTAATTTTGCTGTCCAAATTATAGCACGCCTTTCTTTTTCGTTTCCTCTCTGTGTTTATGTCCCCTGCATAAATACACGCAAAAACGTAATAAACCACGATGGCTGGTACTGCAGTTAGAAAATGTTTCACTGTGGTGTATTTAGCACAATAAAAGGATTAAACAGTGGCTCTTCCTCAGAATCACTGATTACTAATGACAGTTGTGATGGTAGAAATTTTTTTCAAATTCAGTTTTCCTGTCAAAAATTGAGCTTTTTTTTAAAAAAATGAAAATTTTGCAAAAATATTTTTATTCTTGTTAAATTTTCTGGATTTTTCTGGTGAAAGCTGAAGACCAAATTTGGGCGGGAATGCTCTGTCCCCCCTCTTCCTTTCTGAGTGGGAAAATGGGGAAGAGGAAAAAAAAAGGAAAAACTGAAAATAACCATTATTATTCTGAAAATATTTTGTAAGCCATTAATCTGGTGGTTTTCCACAACCTCATGGCCTCTTATTCTCCACATTACCAGCAAGCTATGGATGGAGGGACAGATAAATATTTATCTACTGAACGCTCAACTAAAATGCCACGGCTGAGATCACCTTCCGTCTGACCATATCATCCTTATTTCTAAATTATCTCTCTGGTTTCCTCTCTTGTCTTCTTTGGCTTTACGAATTCTTCTCCTAGTTGGGTTTCTTTTCTCATTTCTTCAGTTTTAATTTCCTCCTTCACTTGTCTTCTGTACCATGCCTCCGCCAACTCTCTCTTCAACTTCTCCCTTAGTATTCTCCTCCTATTGTCAACCTCACATCTTTTTTCACTCCATCACTTGCTCTTTATACACAACTGGCCTTGTCATTGACTTGAATAGGGCCAACATTTCACCCTATTTGTCAAGATCTTTTTCTAGAACTATATTTTGGGTTGGTTAATCACTTCTTTGTTTTCCAGGATAAAAGTCCTAGGTTGATAAATACACATTCTAGGTTCTTGCTTTGTTTTTTTGGGACTGGAAAGTTTTAGGTTAAAAGAGTGTTCAGGTGTAATGGTTTTGCATCTCACTCCTTTTTGTCTTAGTGAAGTGCCTGAAGTAAGCAACTGAACATTTGAAATGCAGGCACAAGACAATTACAAGTAGCCCTAAAGATGTTGTACTTAAAGAGAGATCAACCTTGTGTGCATTTAATAGACCAACATTAATAAAACACTTAAAATAACTTCATATTAAGGAATTAGGATATTTCTTAATGAACCTCTTCGGCCATTTTATCCAGACAAAGTGTTACATTTTGTTCATATAATAGAAATCCAGATAAAACTATCACATTTCTTTTGTCACTGTAAGCTGGGAATTTTAACAATCCTGTTAATGGTTTTAGATAACTAGAAATGTAGACTTAATAAATCTTAAAAAATTCAATTTAGAATTTTAAAAGCCAACTCGCATGTTCCCTTGTGTTTTTCATTTCAGCTTCCTAGTGGAATGAGTATATTTCTCAATAGGCCTGTACTTTCATCTACCTCTGTTTCGTTTTGTCTCTTATCTCTACCTTCCAAATCTGCAAGTCAAAACAGAGAGAATCAGTCTTGGTGCCACATGCTGCCCATGACCAGCGAATTATGTGTCTAATTGCCCGTTTACATGACAGAATCCTAGATAGCTTCCTGTATATTCCATTATCTGGCATAAGATACAGGTATGATTCCCACGCTAGTTCATAGCTTCAGAAGATTGATAGTCTTCAGACCAATTTAACCAATAGCAGCAAAGTAGTTTATCTCTTCAAACCCTTTAGTGCTACCCACTGCCAAGGTGCTAGCTGGCACAGACTCTCTGCAATCAGTAGGCCCACAGTCCAATTTTTAGATGCACTGTAGGGTACTTACATTCCAAGGATCATCCTGCAATGAAAACTTCATTAAGTATCTCTGAACTACTTAGTCTGAAGAATTAATAGTAATAGTACAAAAAAAAAGATTTTCCAAAGTGCTCAGTGTTTGTCTAACTCTGCTACTATGGCAATTAATGGTGGTTTTACTGCTGACTTCAGTGAGAACAGTTAGGCCAATGCTGAGTGCTTTTGTGAAAATGGGAACATAAAAATAAGAACATAAGAATGGCCATATTGGGCCAGATTAATGGGCCACCTAGCCCAGTATCTTATCTTCCGAGAGTGACCAATTCCAGATGCTTCAAAGAGAATGAATAGAATGGGACAATCATCAAGTGATCCATCTCCTGTCATCCAGGCCCAGCATCTGGCAGTCGGAAATTAAGGGACACCCAGATCATTTTGGCTAATAGCCTTTGATGGACCTGTCCTCCATGATTTTAGCTAATTCTTTTTTAATCCAGTTATAGTTTTGGCCTTCACAACATCTGCTGGCAATGAGCTCCACATGTTGACTGTGTTGTGTGAAGAAGTACTTCCTCTTGTCTGTTTTAAACCTGCTGCCAATTTATTTCATTGGGTGATCTCTAGTTCTTGTGGTATGTGATGGAATAAATAACACTTCCTTATTCACTTTCTCCACACCATTCATGGTTTTACACATGCCCCCTTAGTTGTTTCTTTTCCAAACTGAATAGTCCCAGTCTTTTTAATCTCTCCTCATATGGAAGCTGTTCCTTACCCCAATCAGAGGCTATAAAACTGTGA
Organism: Mesoclemmys tuberculata; assembly: GCA_007922155.1. Lineage (NCBI taxonomy): Eukaryota > Metazoa > Chordata > Testudines > Chelidae > Mesoclemmys > Mesoclemmys tuberculata. Next base: position 20,879,015 of record ML675631.1, read on the forward strand.
GTGGGACCACTCTGCTGTGTCCCAGAAAGTCTCATCTGTGTACCCCTCTGCCTCCCTTATCTCCTCCAGTTTCAGCCACTCTGGTCTCAAAAGCCCGTACACGGTCTCTGAAGGCCATGAGATCCTCGCACACACATTGCACTGCCCAGAAGCAGGTAATAATACATACTGCGTTCACTGAAATAAGCTGTATAGCCCCTACTCTGCTGCTAGACTTCAGGCTGCATTCTGTTTACTCCTGCAGTCTCGTGTGTGTACGTGGGGGGCATTATTGGCCTAAGCGTAGAGAATGTAAGGTAGTCTGGCCCTCTCACTCCCTTGCAAAACTCCCGTTTCCTGCTCCTATTCACTAGCTCCTCTGGTTGCTTAGGAGCTGGATTTTTAAACCCCTGTTCTCCCTGAGTACCACCCATCATGACCAAGGAGGACACATTAGCATTTGATCATTGTTTGTATTTGATGTCTCTGTTGTGTGGACTGATGTGGAATGTGATGGTCATTGATTAGTATATAAATCCTTTGAAAATTATTGCAAAGAAGTGATAAATGCTTTACAGGTAAGATGTCCGCTTTTATTATCTATTGGTTAAATCAATGCCTTAGTGTTTCGTGGGCTGAATATGTTACAAAATCAAAAAGCAATGACATTTTCCGTGTTTATATTGGCCCACTTTAGACTCTTTATTGCATCATTAGCACAAAAGCCAAAGTATTCTGCCTTATGATAAAAGAGCTCGACCTTCCTTTCATTGTTATGAAAACTGAGAATACATTGTTCTTTGTCTGAGGTGGGTTTCCTTTGCTTTCAGTTTGTATTCTCACAGAAAGAACGTACATGCTGATCAAGCCGTATTATGAAAGCCCACCCTTGCACTTTCTGCGGGATTTGGATTGGTTAACCACTCACTGCTATTATAAAACACCACATCTATAGCATCATCATTAGCAAGCTACTTGATTTACTTTGTGGTGGCAGAGTGTGAGAGAAAGAACAGGAGAAATTGCATAACTGGTATTTGAACAAAAGACGCTAGGTCACCATTCTCTGCCACACAGAGAAACACCCTTTTTTCTCCTTTGTAAACAATCAAGGCCAGATTTTTAAAAGTAGCCTCAAAATATGTACCTGCAAGTTTTCACATCCAGTGTGAGATTTTTGATTTGAATACACACCGCCTCAGATGTTTGTTGGCATCTTCCTGTATGTGTGTAAATCAGGGAGTTACACCCCCAGTTTACATCACCTGCAAATCTACGGTTTTTGCGCACACAAGGAACTGGAGGTTGAGAATTGTGGATGCAGAGATCTTGTTGAGATGCCTTGGAATATTTGATCCTAAAGTTGTTGAGGAAAGATGATACTGGTTAGTTGATTATATGTAAGATACATTTTGTTTCCTTTTCTCCAACCCTTAAAAGAATTTGCTATCAGTATATCCTCCTGAGGTATTGCTATATTAACATCTGTTTTAAAATAAACAATATAGTAGCAGAGTTTCAGAGGAAGTGGTTGTGTGTTCTGCCTTGTACTGTGGGTTTCTTTTTTCCGTGCTTGAGAAATAAAGCTTCTTTTAGCTACTCGATAGTTTAGCATTTACCGTTGTTACCAAACATTTATGTTTCCAGACAAATCAACAGACCTGTGAGCAGTGTCTTGAAGAACCGCATTCTGAGCCTTTCCTTTGATCCTGTACTTTTGATCTATTGGAAATAAAATTCCATGGAAGAATGGAGGAAAACAGAAAGTGCAGTACTTAAAATAGTTGCATCCTTTTCTTTTTAATATCCTCTCCTAATTTTTCTATTTTGATTATAGCTAGCCAAGAGCAGAGTTACTGTTTTGATGTAACATAAAATCTAAATGGAACAATTGATTTGTGGGTATTTTACAAATTTGTTTTACGGGATGACAAATCAGTTTGTCTGTCAACACAATAAATGCTAAATTAGCAGCTTTATCAGCGTGCTAAAACCTGCTGCAAAATTTGAATGGACGTAATAAATTCACCAGCCTTGCTAGAGGTTGCTGTTGTCCATGCTGTACCTGTTCTGTGAATAAATGGATGATGTTATTGCCAATCTCAGTATCTTCTGAAGACACTGAAACTACAATTTTATTTTATCTATTCTCTTCTCTTGCTCCAACCATCACTTCCTCTCTTCCACTTCTACTCTGAATGCTCACTCAGGCTAACTATTTCTAAAATAAATTAAACATACATCACGTAACTTCAGCTTGGTTACTTTACTTGGATATTCTAAACCCAATCATATGCTCTTCCACGCAGGGACTATGGTCTCCCTACAAGTATGTGTTAACAATGAATTGGGACCTTTGGGTGCTGCCATAGTATAAATTAGAATAATAAAAGTTGCCTTCTGCTTCAGAGAATATAGAAGATATATCAGTGCTAGGCAAGCTCCTGGCCAATTATTTTTGCACAGTAAGCCAGATTGGCCACTGATGATGGGCACATGGAAGGCGCTCTGTGCACATGGCTCTTGCTTTTCCCAGTGTAGAAGTGAGAAGCCCCATCTCTGCAGTTCTGCCTCCCCCACCTTTGTGCGTAGCAGAACTGGGGACCTTTTTGTTGTGAGGGGATGGAACAGACAAGAGCAGTGAGAAACAACCAATGGCCCGAGGCTGTATTCACCTTTGCTCAGGATTCCTCAGCGCTGATGTATTTCCAGTGTTCCAAGGGCAGTGGTAGACAGTGTAGACCCTGATAGTGTAAGACAGGGTCAGGAAGACCGGGAGATAGCACAGAGGCATAGGGTCTTCACGCTCAGCTGATCCTCTGAGTTTATTAGGACCTGAGGGCTGAATCTCTCATCCATTCTGAGGCTAACCCCAGCCTGGCAGCAGAAACTCCATGATGTTTCCTCCCGTTAGACTTATCCCATGGGCTTTTCTGTGTATGAGGAGGTCATCTAACCCTTTTTAAAAAAGAGATTAGCAGCAGAGATCATCAGTGCATCTCACAATCAAAGGTGAAGCTGCTAACATTAGACAACCAGAGGTGTTATCAGTGGTTAATCTTTGTGAGAAAGTAGATTTATGGTCTGGCTTTGTAGTATTTGAATTCATTGTTACAGCTAATGGACATCTCGTATTGTCTTAAATCACTGGTTCTTTACTGTGCCAAATAGTAATAGAAACCTTAGAGCTATCATAATTTGGCACCTATGTTTTGAATCTGTTGCCAAAGGAACTTAGAGGGGGGAAAAGGATCAATTGAAACGTTTTCCAAGTGCTCTCTCTCCGAAATGTGTTACAAGGCTTGTATTTGCTGAATATGTACTTTATGCAAGCTGCATGGTTACTATGCCACATTAAAAGAGCTAACCTGGTAAGCCAACAATGGAGAGGAGGATTTAATTTAGAGGAGCAGCAATGACCAAAAAGCACACTATAGCTGTTCCTACAAGCGTGATACCACCTGGCTACTACAGTAAAATGGTTTGCTCTATTAATGAATGATCTCCTGGGAAAATTCCCATTGTGGACATGTGGTCAGTAATTCTCGGCATGATTTATGTGTATATCTCTACATAAGCCCTCTCCTGCATGCAGGTACACAACACTGTAACCCATCTTCTTCTATGTGAGAAATGAATGTGGAGGGTCCTGGGGTTTGAAATAGGGACATCCATTTGATTTGGATTGTATGTGAAAATGACTTGTTACAAACAGCAGCCCTGTCTGCATGGTGCCTATAGATAAAAATATTATACCATGTTTCCAGCAGTTGAAACTTAGAGGTTTTCTGATCATCGGCAGGGAGAGCATGTTACCTGTAGTTGCCTGATTCAAAGAGATTTTAATTGGGTTCTTTCCCCTGAGAGACCCATTCATCCATTGCACCTCTGGTTCCATCCTATCATAGCTTATGCTCTAGAAAAGCACAACTGTCAAAAGGCTTTATGGTAACATACAGGAATTTAAATATAAAAAGAAAGGAACAACGTGAAAGTGTTTAATCTAACTTTTACGAGATAATCTGGGAAATTCTGCATGAAACCTATTGTTTATCTCTTCCAGCTCTCTATCTTTGACAGGATAGATATTTAGCTATTTAAGAAACACCTTTTCTTTGTTGTGGGAAAATACCAAGCTGATCATTGCACTGTATAGCAGATTTTTCTCTTGAAAAATTGCTTTGTACATGATTAGCTTTATAGTACATAAAGGAGAGAAAGCTCCAAGGTGATGGTTAATGGCATTTGAAAAGCCATTGTTAACCTCAGTGTATAGAGATTTACAGAGAGCCCTTAATCCAATTAATATTTTGATTATACATGTTTATGAATAGCAGTACCCTTATGTAGTAGATAAATATTTAAGAGATGTATCCAAAAACCTCCATTTTCCTACTCCAGACCTATAGAAATTGGGTGGTTTGCTGCCTTTCTACTGAAAAGTAGTTTTTTTGTTGTGAAGAAAAGTTTTCAGAGTGAAGTTTTGTTGAGAGAGAGTTCATTCTGCTTAATGATTGTGGGGGTGGCTGAACTGGGCAAAGATCAATGATAAAGTAAGGTGGGAAAATGCAAATTAGAAACACAGGGGAAAACAATGAAAAGGCACGAACACTGGAAAAAAAAAAAAGGGGCAGCCAAACAGCATCAGGAGTGAAGTGGTTAAGGACCGTGCCGCAACAGGAAGTGGGTGAAACTCTGTTTTCAGCATACTCATGGGAACCGAATTGGAAAGTGCTGTGGTAAAAGTGTGTGGAAAAAAAAAAAGTCTTGAATCAAGCTATAAATATCTGTTCTTCCTTGAAGTTTGGTGACCAACAATTAATGTTACTGGAAATCTCATAAAGAGTTGTTGTTTCATGAACTGGTGTGGCTGAATGGTGTGCACAGTAAGGTTAGGATTAGCTCATCTTCATAGACTTCTTTTATAGACTCAACATTTCTGAAACTCTTAGGGCAGGTAAATAATGATTGAAAACAGCTTGCATTCTATTCCTCTCCCCAGTGACATCAGCTACAGCCCCTTGTAGCACTCAGGCCTCTTTTCAGCCCAGTAATGACTCTGAGAAAAAGGGATGTTTCTAAAGTGTGTGTGTCAGGAACCGGGGCATGGGCAGTCAGGTTCAGTGGTTAGAGCTGTAGGTGGCTGGGCCTGAGGGGGTTGAACTAGAATCAGCAGCTGAGGCCTGAAGCCAAAGGTCATGCTAAGATCAATAGCTTGGGATTGGAGCCTGGGGCTGAGCTGGAGTCAATAGCCAGGAACTGTGGCCCAGGGTCAAGCTGGAATCACAGCCAAGAACCAGAGACAACAGTTGGACAGAGTCCTTAGTCAGGAGCCATAGCCAAGGATTAAGCCAGAGTTGCTAGCCAGGAACTGAAGGGCAGGGCGAAGAAGCATGGACCAGGAACAGGGCTTGGCCCACTACAGTGAACTTACAGTGTCCTTGGTTTTTTACGCCTCAGGAAATAAGGTTTGCTCAACTATATGATTTTTGGGTGCTATACAAACACACCAGAGATTCATCTAAATCACTCCAGTGTTCTGACACTGTACACCTCCGGCAGGACTCTTGGTCCTTAGCCTCCTTGACTTGGGTGCACAGTTTGCAACCTCACTTTCATGTAAAAGATCCACTCCAGTGCAAGTGCTGTTTGCTCAGTTGGTCCTCAGTCTGTTCACATTCAGTCTTCAGTCTGTTTCCAATAAAATAAATTCCAGCAGGGTCTGAATTGTGATATAAATCAAGAAACAGATCTACTGTATTCAACTTTCGATGTGCTGCTTGTTGCAGGGAACTATATACAAGTGTCAGCTATAAAATGCCTCTTTTGGACTGATATTATTGTTTAAATAAAACCCATTTCTGATTGGCTTACCAAAAACTCCAGCCCACCCTGAAGGCTCTGTTTTGCACTGAAATTATTCAAAAATTAGCTGGAGGCTGTGTTTAGATTTTAATTCAGTCCATCCCTTTGCCTCACATATGGACATGTTTCTCCCTACAGCTGCAATCTGCAAAAAGGAGCTGTAATGCCGAGACACACTGTACTGTAGCTGAATCAGCCTAAAATACGTGAAGGGACTCTGAATTTGAATGAGACATCAGGATGGCAAGAGTTTTTTTCTTTACTGAATTTGAGATTAATTTGCAACATGGCACATTTCAATGTGGTAATGTAGAACAGGATTTAGTGAAGTAAAATAGGTTTGGAACCGCCTTCTAAACAGGGCACCTATTTTAGGAGCCAGTTAGAATAGGCCTGTGGATTGTTCTTAAACATATCAGTGTTTCCATTGCTTTCTCTGTTCATCCAGGAGAAAACCTCTTGAAGTAGTTTGACAGGAAGGAGTGTATGAGTGAAATCAGTGGGAATTTTGTCATTGTCTTCAATGAAACTGGGATTTCACCATATATTTTAAAAATATCCTCCATTGCTTGCATCTCCTCAGTGCGGCAAAACGTACCCGTAAAGGAAATTTGTGTTTAGAATGAAGAATCGGGATGGAAGAATTAGGTGCCTAGATGCTTTTTAAAATCCCACTAGGCACCATCTGCCCCTCCGTGTATAAGAAATTAGTAGAATATTACGTTATTTAGACAGGACTTGGGAACAACTGTTTACTTTTCAAATTTTACTTATCACCAAAAATTGCATTTTTGTCTTTCAATATTTTTTTTTAAAAAAAAGAGCTAAGATTTGATTTCCAGACAGTAACTTTTCTTCCCATTTCAGACTTAGTAGTGTTTGAGAAGGCATACGTTTAAATGAAAAAACCCAAACAAATGCTGTTTCTTCTCCAAAATCCTGGGGTAAGATGATTTCAAATTTGCCATGCAACAGTATTTGCTTCAGGACAGTTTAGCACAGTGGTTCCCAACCTGTTGCCTGTGGGCCAAAAGTGGGCCGTGAGGGCTTTCAAAATGGCCTGCCACTCCTCTCCTGCTGGCTGCATAGGGAGCCACTGCCTAAGGACCCAAGCTGAGCCCCTTGCCCTGGGGCTAAAAGACTGGTGCAGGTTCTCTGCTGCAGCAAAGGAGATGGGAGATAAGCACTTCCCTATCCCTGGCTGTAGCAGGGAGCATGGCAAAGTGCTCTGCCTGGGTCCTTAGGTGCTGGGCGGTACTCGTCTCCCATCCCCCTGGCTGCAGAAGGAAGTCACTGTCTAGGGACCCAGATGGAGCGCACAGGGCTATGGGACAGTTTCTCTGCTGCAGCCAGAGGGATGAGAGATCAGCAAGGAGGGAAACTGGCTGCGGGGGAAAATGGTGGCCCTTCAGGGTTGTAAAAATGATATCTATGGCCCTCGAGTAACAAAGGTTGGGAACCACTGGTTTAACACATCTATGTGTCCCCATCATGTACATATTACTGAAGGCAATGTCTTTAGTGCAAAAAGGTGTGCATTTACACTGATAGCTAATTGAAGCTATCTTTTGCAGTGCAGAAAAAAATCTGACTAACAGAATCCCAAGGTATGTTAATGCAGGTTTGTAATATTTTCAGCATCTGTTGCTTTTTCAGCAGTTGTTGGTTAATGATGTCTTTAATTCTCTGATGCTTATCTTTAGGTCTTTTCTTTGTCATTAGCGCTGCTTAAAGTGCAGGCCAGGCCAATTGGAATTTTGACTGACTAAAGACTAATAAAGTCTAAGGTTCTCTGTCTGTGACAGATCTTATTTGTATCTACTCCTAAGGCTGTATTTTCTTGGCATGTGTCATTGCAACTGAAGGCACAGGATCCTGGCAATTAGTAGGATCCAAAGTTATAAATGAGTGTGTCCAGCTCTGTATGTGATATGATCATTACTCAGTGTAAAATAGAATCCATACTTTTGTGTCAGTCCGACTGCAGTGGTATAATGTACTCCGCATGCTTTTTAATGTCCTTTGTTTGCATTAGGAAAAACATAACACTCTCCCACTGAGAACCAGAGATCGCCTCAGGTTCTTGTGAATATGACATTCAAAAGTATAGCTTTAGAGAGATTTTCTGTGTTGGCTGGGAACATGAAGGGGGCATTTCACAATGTCCCTACACCGTCCCCAGAAGAAAGAAGAGGCGCAAATCCTGGAAACTTGTTATCTAAATGTATTTGAAGCCATTTTAGTAAGTACTAGGTAACTAACAAATGGCTTACCTTTTAAAGGATTTACAGCAAATTAGCTGTTTGTAAATACCGATTGGTCCATTCTCCTGAATGCAGGTGCATAACTCCCATTCCGAGTTATGCTCTAGTAAGGGGAGAGCAATCAGCGTGTCCCGGAGACATGTTTCTGTGCAGGGAATCTTAAAACACAGTTCTCATCTGTCTTAAAATATACACAAGTCAGTGACTGCCATCAGAGTTGCGGTTCTGTATTCCTTGATAAAGCATGGCAGCCTAATAGTTAATCCATAATCTGTTTAGACTGGGTAGGAAAAGGGGTAGTGTTGCTTTTATTGTTTGTCTAAGAGCAGGAATAGTAATTATTGTTCCACCACCATTGTTTATGCTATAAACCAAATGTTATGTTCAATCCAGGTTAAGATTGTGAGTCAAACTGACTAAAGCAAGGCTATTCTAAGTGTGTGAGGTGTAGATAATGAGCTGGCTAGAGCATACATGTACTGCTCTCCTCATCTGAAAAAGGGCAACTGTGTGTCATAGACTCTATATTACCAATAGCTACTGGACATGCTGCTTTGACTTATGTGCAGGAGTAGGTGCGGCCCTAGCTGTTTTGCTGGCCAGGACGGAAAACGTTTTTGCAGCTCCCCTCCCCAAAACAACTGAGCCAAACAAAAACTGGAAAAAACCAACAACCCTGTGACATGGCTGGCCAATCAGAGTGGAAAAAAAACAAAACAAAGCCAAACAGCACAGCACCCCCTAAAAGAAGGCACCCAGAGCAAGTGCACAGCTTGCCCACCCCTAGAACTTGCCCCGAGGATCTGGTTTCTGTCCCTGATGCCACTATGTTGCTCTGACTGGTCACCGATTTTTTTCACACAACCAAACATGTCCTGAAAACCAAAATATATTTAAGCTTTCCTGAACTGGAAATCATAATCCCTCTTGCATTGCACCTGGTTGTTAATGGCCAGCATGTATTTTTTTTTCAAAGGAGCCAGACACCAAACTTATAAGGTCAGAGAGCTATTCTGATTACCCAGTCTTTGCATAGTACAGGAGCAGTCATTATGAGAGCCTTTTACAAGTTTAATTGTTTATAAATATGCTTAATATCTGCACATCATGTTTTGGCAAAAATTAATTACTGAACAATAATTGTATAATCCATGTTATATCTTACATAATTCAATCTGCACATTGCGTGGCTGGTTTTAATAAAATAAATGCAGCCTGTTTGACATGTAAATGAGCTAGTTAAAAGAATACACTAATAGATCGTTAACCTCTTCTGCACTTCTGTTCTAAGTGAAAACCCCATTCAGTGAATATCACGTAATGACATAAACCCATTAAAAGAATCCCCGTAACTATGCCAAATGAGGAAAAAAAGCTGTGCTAAATAAATAAATCATGTTCAAATATGTGGATGAACAGGTTGACAGCAAGACCAGATAGCACCTTTGGTGGCCAGTTGCAGAATCTCAGGGTTGGTTAAGCTCCAAGGTGGGTTGGTCTGCTGTCCTTGTGGCTTGACAGCCAGATGGATGTGATAGGGAGTGGTTTAAAATGAATGGGGCGAGCCAGCATCCATATATGGGGCATGTTCCCAATAAAAATATAAGACAGACGTGCAAACAGGCCTGGTTCAGAGATAAGTAATACAAGTCGGAATTCTTACCTCCTGCATCAATACTATACTATGGAAGCATGTTGATTGGATTTCCTCGGTGATGGAAGGTGAAAATTCAGTTTGGCTCATACACAGATGTTTGTGGTTAGCTCATTAACAACTGACATAGATCAGTGCACTAGCCCCTGCCAAACACAAATCTCTTAAATCACAGATGAACTGAGTTTGTAAGTCTTCACATACTCTCTGGTAGAAACCAGCAGACATCTCAAAACCCTATTGGCATTGTCTGCTCAGAAGAGGCCCGACAGTGGGATTGCACAAATTAGAACTAAAACACATTTGCCGAGCTGTGTAAGGACGCCTGCATATCCCTTGCGCGCTCTTCTCTGATTCTAGCCAATGTTATCTGTCTTTCAATGTCATGAATGCTAGCTTTTACCTCTTAAAATAACTAAAAGAGAATCAGAAGGATCCATAGCAAGCGCAACAGCTCTAAACCACTGTGATCGCAAGGTGCAATTGTGTTGCTATCAGACATTGCTTGTACGTATCATGTAATTTTGTATTCCCAGAAAGCAACTGCCATGCATAAACAAAAAAGGATATGAGCTCTGGTGATCTTCTCACTTGGACGCACGTTCATAAAAAGTGCCGTCACCTGACATGGCGTCCGAAAGGCAAAGAATCTGAAATGCAGTTATTTTAAACTAAAGCCATATGTTACAGAATTGCAAACGGCTGCGTAGATGGTTTTCCTTATTTAAGTTCAGGCTTGTCTTTTTTGAATTTTCTTGTGTTAAAAACAGCCATCTGATACAGGACAACACCTCTTTCCTCTTTTAGGAAATACAAGTGGTGGGGACCACTTAACTGTGGTTGGCTTTGCAGCTTTAAATGGCTTTTATTACCATGGCCATAAATAGCAAACCGCCCCAAATATTACAGGAGTTTTGTTGGCTTTGACCAATGAAGTAGAACAAGACCTCTGAATACTCCATTAGTTCCAGTGCTGTGCTTTGACGACTTTGCATCGGCAGCTCTTTTTCTATATAAGTCACTAGCCTCACCCGTGTCTCTTAACAAATACTGTTGACAGGCACCATTGCAATTTTTCTGCATGTTCTAACAGTTTATTTCAGTACCTCCTGGCTAAGCAGCCGGAGCCTGAGGGGGTAATTCAGCACCTTGGCATCGCACTGCTGCAATTAAAATAATTAAGGGAATTGGGATGGGGTTGCAGAGCTTGCTTTCTTCTGCAGCTTTGTACAGAAAGTGCACTTTCCAGTCCCCACATGGAACGAATACAGGATCTTCCTTTAGAGTAGACGGTCACGGAATTTATTAACAAGATGTTTACATCCGGGTACCGAACCTGTTTGAATTTACACCAACACACTTCTTCCACCTCTCTCCCTCGTGTTTGACATCATTTCTTTTTGAAATATCATTGACCAAAATCCTGTACATCCCTGGTGTAACTCCTTCAACTTCTTTTGCTAACAACAAGGCTCCAAAACGGCAGACAAATTTTGGGGGTGCTTAGCAGAGCCAATTGAGCATCCTTTGCTACTAAAGTATTTCTACTACAATATAAATGTCAAAAGCATTAGCTTACATTTCTACTATAATGGATGAAAGAGAAATAAGACACCTATTTTACTAGTTTAGGCCAGCCAGAAAATGAAAAACAGAAGGGACAGGCAGACTTTATTTTATTTATTTATTTATTTTGTAAAACATTTATTGGGAATCCTTTCATTTGATTTTGTATATATATAAAATACAGATGGGAAAAATACACCCATTTTTTTTCAAGGCCATGTACTCTCACTACCTATACATTTTAGGGGTAATATCCTGCCTCTGTTGAAGTCAATGGCAAAACTTCCACTGACTTCTTTTGCCAGGATTCCATGGTGAGAGTCCATCGGATAAGAAATGTGAGTAAAACTCCTTTCTTAATGTATGATGCTAGCCATTTTAAAGGACCTGTGACACACATCAAGCATATGAAGTGAGCAAAAATATTCTGTTTTTGTGTTCAGCCCATCTGCCTTCAGCAGCATATAACAACGTACAGGTATAGCACACACTAACCTGAGAGTTCTTATCTGCGCTTACAGAATGCGTGCGCCTGTTGCAACCGCTCTCTGGTTCACTCATCTCACGCTCAGAAATGCTGCTCCTGTGTTTTGTCAAGCACTGTAACATTAATCATGAAGGTGGGGGTGGAGGGGAGAATGTCTCAGCCAAAATTATGCCAGGGGAGATCTGCCCGACAAGCTCAGGCCATGTTCTCACACATCAGGAACTGGGTGCAAAAATTGTCTTTACATCTCCACATTGTGTCAATTCAAGAGGGTCAAAGGTGCTAGCACATTAAAATCAAGGCTGAATAAACGGCATGTGGACCTAATCTTGTCCTTTTTGGTCTTCCACAATTCAGACCCTTTAAACATGCTCTTTCTGGGCCTAGGCTGCCATGCTTCCTCCCCAGTCCCCCTCCTGCATTTCCTCTGGATTTTTGTTTTGTTTTCCTCTTCTTACTGCTAGATTTTCCACTTTGCTCTTGATTTCATCCAGTACCATTTTAAGTACCAGTATTAGGAAGAATTTCTCCAGTGTGATAGATGGTGGGGTGGGTTTTTCACCTTCCTCAGAGAGCATGATAGATTTGGCTAGGCAGGGGAGTATTGTACTATTAAGTTATTTGTACAACTGTATAATAGGTGTCCAGTGCTGGCTAATGAGATAGAATTTGCCTCAAATCCTCAGTCATTCCTCACATGAGGAAAGAGGAATGGGGGATCTGGGCCTTCTTGGTCCTGATCCTGGACTTGGGGCGGAAGAGGGAGGAGTGATTGTTTGCACACTTCCCTGGACTTAAGGGTTGTTGGTATAGTGAAAAGCAGCCTGGCAGTTCCTCCCCTAGATCTGTTATGTTGTAGCTACTAAAAATTGCAGCCTTTGCTTTAGCAAATCTCGATGTGTGGTGTTTGAATTCATTGTGGGGTCTGGACCTAACTGGTTTCTTGGTTTTCAGGAAACTCCATGTACTTGTTCTGTTGTTTTGGTCTGACTTCATCTACATCTTAATTGGCCACATGTATTGGTTGATTCCTGGTTTGCATGTATGTATTGGGTGCTTACATTCATACAGTATGTGCAAATGTATGTGCAGGTTGCACATATGTGACTTTATAATGTGGCCCTTAAATCTGTCTAGTCCTCTGCGTCCCATTGTTAAAACTGGCAAAATACCTACCTTCTACAGGTGTTGTAAGGCTTAAATCATTAATGTCTATAAAGAATTATGACATCATTGAAGGATAGGTTAAGTGGTGGTGATGGTAAGGATAACACTGACTTTCTTCAGGTTGGCGGGTAGGCAATATAGGATTTGATATTCCCATTCTGGCCTGTGTTGAAACAAGGTGTGTTACCAGCCAATAAAGAACATCATAACTAATGTCAGATCTGTTAGGTAAGTGGCTCGTAGTGGTAGTTATTGCAATTAAAAAGGTTCTTATCAGAGACAATATCTATCTATCTTGTTATGTGTGCGGACTTCCTATTTCCGTCTACAATACAATTGAGGGTAGAATTTGCCCAAGTTTATTAACTTGAACATTGCAGTATACCCCATAATTTTCATCTTTGGTATTATCCACTATTTGTCTTAGTAATTCAGTTATTAAATAAATCACATCCAGGGTTGAAGAGCTTGACAACAGTTGCAACTGACTTGTATATTTCTGCCATGGTCTAGGATAATAACTTTTATTTATGCAGTCCTGCTGATACGTTGATGTAAATTTGGTCCAATTCATTAATTTGCCTTCATCTGAACTTGAAGTTAGCCAGAGTATTATGTGGTAGAGTAATAGATATATTTTGAACTCCGTGCATAGGGACATGTATGTACACTGTCAGAAGCTATTTGCACTGTCAGAAGCTATTTGCATGAACTTTGCACACACAGACGTGTGCATACGCACGTTAGTTAGATTTTCCTTTTGTGTTACAAAAGGTGTGTTTAGGAAATGTTATTTCAGTGTTTCACCTGTTTTACCAGTAACGTCTTTTTATACATTTCCTGTATTCTGAGAATCATCCATGGTGTATGTCAGCGATGCAGTGAAAAGAGTAGTTGTCATCCTGATGTTCAGATCAGGCCTCTCCTCTACAGTGTGTCTCGAATCCAGGCAGGCTGCTGTAACTTTAAAAAAACGTAACAAAGAATATACCTCCAGTAGCTAAGCTGAAATAAGAATGTCTCATGAGTTTAATGGATCAAACAGTGGTGATGGGTTTTATGGCTCCTTTTCACTTTAGGGCAAAGGCAAGAGAGAGCAGGGCAGGTTGGTTTTAAATTCAAGGATTTATGTTGTTAATCCTCCTGGCTAATTATAATTTATGGGAGCCTGATAAATTAATATGCAGTTGCTATTCAAAAGGAGAGAATAATGTGAAGCAAGCATAAACAAGTCTTGTTCATTTTTAATTTCTTTCCACCAATGGAGAATATTAAATGAAATGAACACTGGGGCATTTCACAGGAAGTTTCATTTTCATTATTTACCTCCAGATTTATGGACTTGATATAACAATGTTCCAAATCCTTTTTTGCCCCACAAAACAAATAATGTTTAAAGTTTTAGCTTATTGACTACAATTTACGATCAAAAGTTCTAGGCGTAGTTTTATCTAAAGTAGTCATCATGAGCTTTAGGATCGGCAGAGAAGAGCTCTTTATTGGCTATTTTTAATGCTGTGAATTTTAGCATTAATTAAAGTGAGGAGTTGACATCAGTGGCACTGCGCACGTTTCTCTCTGCAGCTCCATGACTTTGCCTAAATCCTAATTGGCAGATTACCAGCTCTGGGCTCTCTCTAGCAGAAATTGCTATAGTCCTGAAGTGTGTGTGTGTGAAATTATTTTTATTGAGGGAAAAAACTCGGGACGAAAAATCACAAAGAAGCCTTTACAGTTCTGGAACATAGATCAAGTAGACATCCAGACTTGCACTGTCTGCACCTTAACTTTAAAAATCCTGGTTATTCATTGTATCCACCGATTTTCCACACGAACTATTTTTATAAGGTTGAACAAAATCACTGTACTCTCAGATAGAAAGGAGCATTCTAATTGTAAAACCTGTAGTCTGCCACTTACATTAAACAGCACTTTTAGAGATTCAATACCATTCTGTGAAAAATAAATTATTACGAGGCAGCGTCTGCCATTTTGGATGCAGAGAAAATAGCTGAGCAATGATTAAACATATGCTCCTGCAAAGATGTTCTAGTTTCTCCCTACACCATTTTAATTGCTTGTAATCAATGCAATCTAAAACACTTGTGCAGACTTACACCAATTATATGTAACAAGGATACATTGTATGAAAGAGGGTTGTGTTGCCAAATACATAGTGCATGGCGCATAAATCTCTACTCTATTATGTTGGCTTTGTGCTGGAGATAAATACTGTACAGTGAGTTCTGTTTCCATCCTCATTCATTAGCTTCTATACCATAACCCTTGCCTTGAGCTATGCATTGGATCTTATCAAGTAAATCCAGCTACTGATGTCTAGTCCCAGAAATTTGTGATTTCAAATGTGACATGTTTTGCCAGATAGAGACTGACGCTTTTTTACCATAAATTTTGCAGAAGATTAGGATAGCAAAGTCTAAAATCAAACCTTGTTTTGCTAGGTTGAGGTTTGGGGGAAATAGTGATTTGGCCCCTTAAAAAAGTCCTTTTCTCTTATATTATGCGCAGTCTGCAGAATTCTGTCCTGATTCCCTCTGATCACATACAATTATGTTGATGACGCTCCTTAGGAGTTTCCGTGGGCTTCCTCATTGGGAATGGGGTTAACGTTTTCTAAATAATAAGAGCTTCTTTTGCATCTGGATACAAGACTTTTGGCATAAGATTTTCATAACTGAAAGTAGGTGTGAGTCACTTCCTGCTGGAGGGGACCGAATATAATTATATTGCTGGATCTCACTTGATTTTCTAAGTGTACTAGAAGATGGTCTACTGCTATATTGCCCTTGAGTACATTTTTCATGACTGACGGGCCTAAATCCTATTGTTGAAAGTGACTCGGGTGCTAAGGAGATTTAACGTATGCTAGAAAACGTTTGCTGGCATAGCTTTACTAGTGAAGGTATCCTGCCAAACCCTCCTAGGATATATGCAGCTTGTATCACCAAAAGAGCGCTTTTGCCACTATAGTTTATAGCAGTTCCCTGCATGCCATTATAACTGTGCCTACAACAGGCTTTTGCTTGCATATATCTGTTGCAAAAAATCGTGCCCCTAATCAACATTGTTAAACCAGCATAAGGTTCCAGTGTAGACCTAGCCTTAGGGCTCCTATTGGTCTAAGTTGCTTTGTCACTTTTGAAAAGGGAATGTAGGCTCCTAAGTAATTTTGGCACTTTGGAAAATGTTGCTCCTTGCTTAATTTTGTCATCGGCCTGTGTCCTTCAGAGATGCAGTTTTAAGATAACTGGATCTTGCTATCCAAGTCCTGCATGGTTTGTTTTCCTTCCATCCTTCTTTCCCTCCCTTCCTTCCTTCCTTCTAGTTTAGTAAGTTGAGCAATGAACAAGATCCCTGCAATTTTTGATTTTCATCCAGAAGATAGCAGTTCAGCAAATATCTTGTTGGGAGTTAATCTGTTCCAGCGTTCTTTAGACTCAAAAATCCTATTATCAGCCTACCACATGATGTTGCCTGGGTTCAAGGAAATCTGAGTGATAATTTTTAATTTTGCATTTATTGGGCATGTTTGGTATCTCCAGATTTAAGGATTTTGCTGATGCTTTGCATTCTATCATCGGTGAAGGAAAAAACCTCGCTGCGTTGGGTGGCATATACTGTAGAATATGAGTCTTGATTTTGGAATAGCCAACTAAGTACAGAATTAGAGCCAACTTCTTAGCTGGTGTAAATTAGTGCAGCTCCAGTGAAGTCATGGCTATTTGAGCTGGCTGAGGAGCCCATCAAATTAACATGCAGGTCCCTGCCCGTATGTATAAAATTGCAAGATAGTAGGTGTAGTAAAGTGGTCATGACTGGGTTAATTGGGTAACCAGACTATTATGGGATAGCATTATGCTCCACCCATCCCTGTCTTCTTGTTTAGTCAGTGAGAATTCCCTCCCCTTCCCCCAATACACAAACACCCTTGAGATGCAGTTAAGTAAAGCAGCGCGTTCCCAGGCTGCAGACGTGTAAGTAGACTGATTGTGGTGTTGTCGTTGCACTGAACGGTCCCTTTACAAATGTAATAGGGAAGTACCAAACAAATGTGATAACAAAATTTCTGTCCCTTTTTAAAAAGTGCTACAGCATAAGCAAGATTCCCCTAGCGCATAAGAATTGTAATTTTCCTAGGGGTCAGTTGGGTAAGTGAGGACTGAGGAAGAAATGTAAAGTCATCTCAGCGAGGGTATGCTGGGGTGGGAGGGTTTTCTGGATTTGGGAGGTTTGTTTTTCGGGTTAATTGAATGTAATTGTTTAGAATAGGCGTTTTTAATACATAGTACACACAGAGTGTGAGCCAAGCAACCAGCTCAATCAATAAATGGCTCCAAACATTGAATTGAGTAATTTAACGCTGGCTTTTGGGGGTAAAATTTCAGTAAAGATGCTGTGCTTTGTGGGGATTTGGGGGGAAACCTTGCTGCTGCACAGAGAGGTAGAACAATTTGGGAAGGATCCAAGGGGGTATGAGTTAGCCTTGCCCTGAAAAAGTGATGGATCTGAATCAGCCTCTGGTCTGTGTGCAGAGAGAGGATACCAACAAAAGGGTTAGCGCACACAAAGAAACTGCAGTAAAAGAAATCTGTTGGGGCTGGCCAGTTTCTCAGCTCACTGTAAAGAATTAGTGTGAAAAATGGCCATGACCAGTCAAAATTTTTGCTCACAAGTCATTATGTCATCTAATTCTGGCTCAGTGTAACAAAATCAGTCAGGTGAATTATGGGACCTAAGAGTGTAAGGGTTCTCTGCCACTGCTCCTCCGCTTCAGCCACCCGCTTGGTCATGAATGACTCCAAGACCCACTGGTTTAGCAGTCCAGTGTAATTTATTTACAGTGTGCAATCCCACCACCTTCTTACAACATACAACTCATCTAGCTGCCACGAGCGTTTCGGCAGGCAGGCCAAGCCTCTGCTCCCCTTCCACTCCTCGGCTTCTCCTTCTTCCTACTTCCTTCACCTGGGCCTGGATATAGTCCCTGATTAATTAGGCAGACAGCTGCCTCCTCTTCACCAACCAGCTCCAGTTTACCTCGCTCAATTGGAGCTGGTATGACAGTGGGCTGGCTAAGGGGAGCTGCCCAGCCCTCTGTCACACAGGGCCATATTTTAATTATTGTTGGTGGGGGGGAAGGTCCTGTAGGAAAATGCTTCCAGCAGCTTTGGACCTTGTACTTTTTAGTTAAACTTTCTGAATACCCCCATGCCATAAAGGCTCTTATAGACTTGACAAAGTGTATCAGATAAACACATATTTAAGATTGAGTAAATACCTGTTGGGAAATCTAGGACAGTATTTACCCAGCAGACTGTAAAAGTTCTTAGGGATAAATGGTTCTATTTGAGCACTTGGGTAAATAATGGGTCTTCAAAACAAAACCTGTAATACCCATTGGAAGATTCCTAGTCTGAAATATCGCATGACAAGCTTCGACACTGACCCTCTTAGCCTTGTAGCTCCTCGCATATGTGTGTCATTTAGGGGTATTGGTAGATCAGGTTTTGTGTATTTGGGATAATTGCAGTTCTGCTGTCTTTGGGAGTTGACTAAAAATCGGGTTACACTGGACCACACCCCCAAAAGTAGGCAGTGTTGGCGAGCCTTTGAATTTTCTGCCTTGAAAGTGTCCACTACTCTGTCAGATTTGGGGGTTAAATTAAGTGCTGTGTTTCTATGAATTAATGGTAAAGCTTATTTCTCTCCCACCCCCCACCACCTACCCTTTTCAACTTCCAGTCCCCATCATTATAATGAAAAAGACTCGAGCTGCTGAATTCCATTTTAAGTTACACAGAAAGGGCATACAAATCTATTATAATTTTCCCCATGTAGAATTAACATGAAAATTTAGCGGTTCTCTGCTGTGTAAAGTATGTAAATAAATACCTCTGTTGAAACTATATCACATTTATTTAGTATAATGTTTTAAAAAGACTGTTTGAACCTTCCAATAAGAATAGAGAGCTCTGAGCAAAAAGGGGCAGGGGGAAGTGGGGGGAGAAATACCTAAGGCTGGGCCTGTTTCCAGAAAGTGTTGAAATTGTGAGGAAGAGTTCAGTTGGGAAAAGTAGGTTAAAGCAAGGGAAAGTCAGTTATTCACTAAAACAGTGCTAGACTTCAATAATAAATAATATTGAATGTTGGGATATTAAAACTATTCATTCTTGGCAAAGCAAAGGGAGGTTTTTATTCCCTCCAGTAACTCCGGGTTGAACAAAATACTACTTATATGCTGCAGATTTTAATATAGCATCATGTTCCTTCAGGTACAATAAAATAAAAAAGTTCAGTGTATTAATTCCTTTAAAAACACTGATTAATCCCAGATGCGAGCTGTGCATGTAATGCTGTGTGTGAGTGTGTGTGTGCGCGCGTGTGCGTTAAGCGGGTACAGGTGCTGACAGGGCTGTTCCACAGCACCGCACATGTTCCCGGACCACAGCTGTTTCTCAAATCCTTTGCCAGTTGCTCCAAACCCTCTGTGAAGTTGTACTGCCTCTGGGCACAATTAAAAGCTGTATACTACATTTCATCAGGTAGTGTTAGAAATTTAGGCTGAGCCAAAAAAGGAAGAAAAAAGCCCCTTGTTAAAGAAGCATTAACCTCTTTACCTTTCTATTGAAACAATAAAGCTTCTAAATGCCACATAGAAACTCATTTTCAGAGGAAAGAAAAAAAATGGAGCTACAAAAAGGTACTATTTCTATTAAATATTGAGGGTAAAATCTGCATTCCCCTTTTTGTCGTATTATATTGAAAATTGCCCTTACAGTTGTACATGGAAAATAAGTGATTGTCTTCCTGAGGTTTATACACATCTTGAAAATGAACTCAGAATAAAATATTCAGAACATAGGACGTACAGTAAAAAAGAGTCTCTTTTTTTGGCCTTGAGAGCTTCCACCTTCAAATCGTTATGCTCACATTATCCTGGAAATGGAGGGGGGAGAGGGAAGAAGGTTTATATTTTTTAAAAGAAGAATAGGGATTCAGAGTTGCATTTCTGTTTTTATTTTAGTCTGACATGCACATATTTTTCATTGTCCACCCATTAAAATTGATGATGTGTAGCTAGAACGTGAATTTGTGTGTCTGCATTATGTGTGTGCTAGGAGGGAATCTGAATTCCCAGCATTTTGAATCACACTGTAAACAGAGAAGCTGAAAATGTTAGTCGAAGAGGCAGCCCCTGAGTCGCCCCAAACCTTCACAAAGCTTCATCTTACACAAGCATGCCAAGAGCTTGGAACTTGTCCTACAAATCTCACTAGCAGTAGAAACTATGACATGCTCTATGACTGTAGTGTGATGAATCTAAAGGGCCTAACTCTCTTACTGCTGATTTACACTGGTGAGAGAGAAGAGAATTAAACCCACAGTGCCTCTTTTCTCTGCCAAATCGTATTTGAAAGCATGGAAGTGTCCCATGAAGGATCATTTGGGGAAGTGAACAAACAATGTCCTTATATAATGTTTACTTTTATGTTTTGAAAATATGCAAAATTAATCACGACTCTAAAAATATTAATCTCTTTGCCCTGGTGAAGGTCTTTTATGCTGCAGACAAGGCTGGGAGGAGTTCCAGTATTCCTTTTCCCCTTTATCAGAATTTGCACTGCAGTTCCTAACCACCACCCAGAGAGAAATGGGTGAAATTCATTTCTACCTATACGTGATGTTCCTTCAGCTGACCATTTGGAGGTGCAAAATGAGGCCAACCTCTTACTCCTCACTGGATTTGTCTGGCTATTCCAGCTCCACAGTGCTTCCAACCCCCAGTATACTAGGGGGAAATCAAAGAATCACACCACTAGATATCTTAATGAAATGGCAAAAAGAAACATTGTTTAGTTGCTCTTCTCATGGCAATGTTACCCACATCGTACTGGGCTGTAGAGCGCAGAGTGCCATCTCCAGTGTATGTGGCTGAAACTTCATCTTATTATTTGGGTGGCACTGAGTTAAAATTTCAGGTATAAACTCTGGTTTTGAGAGCTGAACGTTTTCTCTGCTTCATATCACATCTGGCTGAAAGTTTGAATGTGGTATTAATTGTCAGTTTAGGTGTGAAGTTTCTAGGAAAGTAATGGGGTAAATCAACATTTTGTAGCTAGAAAGTGGCAGCATTACATTTTTGTATAGCCACAGGTGGGGTTTTTCCCCCATCATGTCTATGTGAAATTTTAAGAAAGTTTTAAACAAATGAAAAATACAGTTCTGAAGACAGACCTCTGTGCGGAATGATTACAGACTTTTAGTACTTTAAAAATTACA
Source organism: Mesoclemmys tuberculata (assembly GCA_007922155.1). Lineage (NCBI taxonomy): Eukaryota > Metazoa > Chordata > Testudines > Chelidae > Mesoclemmys > Mesoclemmys tuberculata. The sequence goes on from ML675631.1 coordinate 20,900,298, forward strand.
TGTGTTTTAAAATACTGAAGATATTTACTTGTGAACAATAACAGCTGTTATTCTGTAAACTCAAAGCCCATTGAAGCAAATAATAGTGTTTTCATTGGCTTCTGTAGGCTTTGGGTCCGGCCCAATATTCATAACTTTCATTATGAAATGATCTTGTGAATTTAAACTTAACATAGATTATTTCTATGGGAGAACCTAGAAAGCTACTATGATGATGGGAAATAATTGTGGGGATCTCATATTATGTGATATACCGTAACTAAGGGCTTATAATATTGAAAGTTCTTTGATGTTATAGTGTAACTCTGGGCATGATATGCAAACCTAAAAAGAATGTTGTGATACATGAGCTTATGAGAGGCTTCCTAGGGATGTCTATGGAAGTCGTTCTCAAACTACGGCCTATAGGCCACATATGGGCCAATCAGCGCACAGCTGCAGCCCATGTGACATCCTCAGTTAGTATATATATTGTGTGGCTGTGGCCCATGTAACACGGAAAGTTGCATACATGGCCCACAATGGTAAATAGATTGAGAATCACTGATCTATGGGTTATACAGTCAAACTTAAACAATAATGTGACCTGCCATCCTTTCTCATGCATAGTTCCCAAAAGTATCCAAAAGGGATTTCTACTCAGACTAATGACAATACGTGACCCAAAGAAAATTGGAATTCTGACATCATTTATTATGTTTTGGGCCCTGATTTAGCAAAGCACTTACACACTTTAATCTACTCTTACCCTGATTCAGTAGAACGTTTAAGATTGTGGTTAAATCTCAAAGAAGTCATTTAAGGGATTTAAGCACAAATTTAAGTGTGTGATTGAATAGGAATGCTTATATTTAAGAACTTGCTCAATCAGTCTTCTTATGATGTGTTAGCCTAAAATCCATCTGTGTATGTGTGTCTGTGTGTGTGTGTTTATCCCTTGAAGTTAATTTCTGTCCACAAGAAGTTTCACAAATTTACAGTCAAAATCTAAGTGATCAAGAAATGATGTATCCTCCTCAGAAAAAAAATATCTGTATATGGGTTTATGGGTTCCTATAAAATCAGTATCAGAATGATCAATCCTGAAAAACTTCAGATATTCTTTGATTGGTGAAATGTGATCGATGTACTGCCACAAATTAGAAACCAGACCCTTTGAAAGGGTTTGATTAAACCAATCTAAAGGTCTCTCATTGCATCAAATCATGGAAAGATGCATGCCATAAAATTATGAGTACAAATAGCTCTGAGAAGCTGAGGTGAATAAATTCTGCCTAGGCATACTTCTGATTGTCTTGGTAAATTACTTCTTTGCCACTTAAGTTGACACTTAACGTCTCACACACCTCTTCCAAATGATCTGCAGATTAACTGCAGCCTTGGTCTCAGCTTGATTTTATGAATTTTGGATGAAAACCCTAGAAAGTAGAATTTCCTTGTGCTGGAGAATGTGCCTATGATTCTGTTTCCGGTGATGTCATCATAAATCAGGAGTAACTTCATTTTAACCAGAACAGTTACAGTAGGATAAAACTGATATAAATGAAATCCAGTCAAAAGGAAGGTGTGTGATCAAGAATCAGAGCATGTGCCTGCCCCAGAAATGGCCAGACATAATTCTGTAAAGAAATTGACAGCTAGCAGACAGCTGACTTTTTATTTTGCTTTCACCTACATATGAAAATCTGAGCTTTTGTGAGGTCCAGCAGGTCCTATCACTTTCACACTCTATTTCCAGTTTGTTGAAAGTTTTGGCAAAGTAGTTTATAAATAACTATGCTTTTTAAAAGTGAAATTAGTTTTGTAGTAGTAAATGCACCCTCTGGTAATGCAGGAAAAAATTAGGAATGCATGTCATGAATCAAAGACCAGCTACTTTGCAGTCTGTCAGTAGCATTGATTACAGCTATCTACCGCGCGCACACAAAACCCCAGAAAGTTTATCCTTACTCAGATTTACATGTGTCTGGTGTCATTCCATCAGTCACAAAACCTATATTCAAGACGTCAGTTCTACAGAAGTGTAGTCTAGTGGTTAAAGGTTATCAGGACTCTGTTATATTCTCATCTCTAGTTCTTTGTGCAAGTCACTTCGCCTTTCTCTTTGTCTCAATTTATCCACATGCAAAATGTACATAACAACATGTTCACTGGTCACTGGAAAGATTTTAGGCTTTATTAATTAGTGCTTGTAAATTGCTTTGTTGAGATCCTCAGAAAAACAAAGCCGTACTGAAAATGTTTTTAGTATCAAACACAAAAGTCTAAGGCCTCTTTGAAAGAAAGCTCTGCCCTATTACAGGCATATCTATTCCTATATGTATTTCGCTTGCATACTTTTATACTCAAGGATTCAGTGTATTAAGATTTAATTTGGGAATACAAACACTCCTTTAAAATGTACGATATAGCTATATAACTGTAAATATGAGAGAGAGAGAGTGTGTGTGTGTGTAAGTGTGTGTGTGTGTGTGTATATACACACACACACACTTGGGCTATAAAGCCAGGAACTCTATTGACATTTACAAAGTACTATTTATTGATTGTAGTTTTGACTGACCAGTATACAGTCTAAAACCTCACTAATTGCCTTGTTGATTTCAAACACTATAATAAAACTTTAAAATGTTTCAAGACATTCAATAGTGTGGTACAAAGGCTTGTACATAAAGACAGTTATGGGTTTCAAGGTAGCCAGTTAGTTATTCCACCATGTTTTCAAAGGAATGAGTCTTCTGTAGACTTCAACACAAGCACCTGGGGAATAGCTGCATCTTTGATGGTGTTTTCTGTATTTGTACATGATATAGCACTTATGATGTTAGATTCTGTACAACATTATAGCCAGAGCATCAAATGCATGAGTGCTGATGAGTTTCCTTATAATCAGTCTGATGTTTCTTCTTTGCAGTGGGAAAGTCAAAAGATTAGTTTTGAAGGAAAAAGGAATCAATGTAAGTTGGAAAGTATTTACTGATTGCAAAGGTTGAGGACTATTGCAAGAAATCCTCCAATGGGAACAAAATGTGGGAGAACATCAAGGTCTTGATTTTTCCAAAGTTGTAAATATGCAAATATGCATACACAAAATACAAATGCACTCAGGTGCATAATTGTTGCACGCACACTCACCATGATTGTGCATAGAAATTGGGTATTTCTGCATGCCGTTGGCCAGTCATTTATACACACAAATACCAGGTTTTTGCATGCATGCAGTCTCAGGAATTGGATGCACAAATTAGGGGCAGAAATGCAAACATATTTGCATGACTAAGTCAGGCCTTAAAATAGAGACCACTCAATTCAGCTAGTTCATGGTTTGATTGTAAACATAAACTAAACATTCTGTTGCTTTGAGACAGATACAATTGTGTGGGGTAATTTTAATGCATACAGACACCTTAGTTCCAAAATGCTTGCCCATTACTGAAGCTCAGAGCTGGTGCCAGCCCATGTGGAGCCCTAAACAGGAAGATTTTGCTCCCCCCCCCCATACCAAAACGGGCAACTTCTTATAATAAAAAGCAAATATGGGGACCCCTTGAGCTGCTCGGGGCCCTAAGCAATAATTTAGTCTGCTTATGCCTAGTGCCAGCTCTGCTGAGGCTACACAGTGAGAGAGTTAATTCAGCTTTCATCCAACAAGAAACTCTAGCATGCATCTTGGGCTTCAGTACCTTGCTGAATCGGGTTCATGGTCACAATTTCTTTACCTGTGCAAATACCCTCAGTCGAAAAAGTGGCAGACCTACGGCACGAGTAGCAGGAGTTTGTAGGTCAAGTCCTAGCCAACTTTTTGGATCTGATCCTAAGACAAAGCAAATGTCTTTTATTAGTCTTTGTTTATAAGCTTTGTCTGTGACTGAGACAATACCATTTTACAATCTCTTCTAGTCACAGGAGCAAAGGACAAGCAGAGGACTCAAATTTTGTTTCCCGGCTATCATTTGACTGCTGCTAATTGAAATAGTTCGTAGTAAGGACTAATTGCTTGAAAACATCATTCACACACACAAAATTAAAGATTTTGATCAAGAGTTTAGACAGTACAAAAATGATTTAGGCCTGTTGGTATCTCAAAAGTGAGGAAATGATTTTAAACGATTTAAAATAAGGGGATGAGAACTGATATAAATTGATATATAGACTGATACGTAGTTTTATCTGGATCCATTTAACCTGCCATGATATTACACCTGTAATTTCCATGCTTATAACTGGAATATTAGCACATCTTTAACTAAGGGATAGTGTTATAGTTAGAGCTAATATGAGCTAATATTGACCAGAGTTGTGTGAACTGTTCACAGTGAACCCAAAACTATGGGAAGCTTACTTGCTTTTGTGCTTCATAGTAAACTATCAGAGCAGGTTAATGATAAATTGGATCTGATTTATAGTGTTTCCTTGAGATCATTTGATATGCAGGGAGGCATGGTTTTGATACAGTCACAACTTTTGACATTTTGGTTTCATTTGAACTTGAAGTTCAAAGTGAGCTTGCGGGGTCGAGGTGTGAAACCACAGGAGATTGAAACTGAAAGAATATGTTCACACGACCCCTCCAAAGCAAAACTGCCAAGTTTCACACGGCTCTGGAATTTATATATCTGAGCCACCCCGATGCACACAGGTACTACCAAATAGTTATGAGTAGCTGGGTAACCCCACTGGAAAGATTAGGAGTTGAATGGGCGGTGCTCACACTTACAGCCGGATCCTGAGAGGTGCTGAGCAATTGTCTCATGGCATTACTGGGTCATAGCTGCTCAGCACGTTTCAGAACAGACCAATAATAGTCACCTCAAATTTGGGTGACCAGATAATAAGTGTGAAAAATCGGGATGGGGATTAGTGGTAAAAGATGCCTATATAAGAAAAAGCCCTGAATATCTGGTCTCTCCCTAACTACCTACTAGGTCACTCTACTAAAATCACCATGTTAGTTTTGTTATTTTATGGTTTTCTTCGGTTCAGATTCTACAGAACAATTGTAAATCTTTGATAAAAGGCATGCTAAATATATACAAGGAGTGCAATAAAGGTTGGAAAACTATGATTCTAAAACCTATTTGCAGATATTGAAAGAGTTGTAGCTTTGGCTTTCAGATACTGATAAAATTTAGGCTTAAAAATACATGGTATGTGAAACAAGACTTGGCTTTTCTTGCCCTGGTTTACAGTGTGTACTTAACTGAATGAGAATTCCCTAAAATCTTTTAAAGGCACAAATTCATAATGTAGCCTTCATTTTCCATTTCCAACAAAATGAGCCTACATACCGTCTATATTTTTGTTACCCGTGTTTGCAATCAAAAGGAATTTGGTGGAAAAGAAAGTGATAATGAAATCAGCTAATAGATACAATGAACAGGGAAGAAGTTCTGGCATCTTATATATTTTGTTTTGAATGTTAACTGAATAAGCCACAAAGTATGAAGGTTATGATTAAATTGCCAGAGCAGTAAATCCTGACTCCCATGGCCTTACACTCGCTGCACAAAAGAAACATTGTTATGCTGCATGAAGAGAACCGAGGTTCCACACAAAGGTCAGAGTGACACTGCTGTATGTTAGAATGTTGTTTTGCATTCACTGATAAACAAGGTTAGAGTCTCACTGGCTTGACAAAGAAATTGTTACATGTTTTGTACTGAAGAGTTGCAAGTTAGAATCCTGCTTCCAATGATCGTGTGTGAAGCAATAATGACATTTTGTATGCGGTATGTTATCAGTCCTTGTTATCCCAATAGTTAACCTTCTGAGGTGACAAGAAGATAGTTAGTAGAGTCAGTCCACGCAACAGCTTCCTCACTGGCAATAGTAAAGTTATATTTCTTTGAATAAAAAGAAATAGATATTGTACAGAGTGAAGTGAGAAACCTTGTTGGTAAATTTCTAAGTTACAGTTTCCATGAAAATATGCTGTATATACATGATACCCTGTATTGAAATAGTAAGTACCATTTAGTAAATAAAGAGAGAGAGAGAGAGTGTGCGTGTGTGTGTGTGTGTGAGAGAGAGAGAACGAGAACTGAACACGCTGGGCTAAATGTAACCCATGGTCTTTGCCACAAGGGGAAGAGACTGTGATGCAAATCTGCTGCTATTTCCCTTTTGTCAGGAGTCTTGCTGACTCAGAGCGTTCCCCCCAGCAACTACCCCAAGTATGGTTCCTTTAGAGATCCTGGGGGAAACCGTGAGGGAAGGTAAGCACTGCTTTCACCACACGCTCCCTAATGAGGTGACCGCTGCTTAAATCTATCACTTTCCTGTGGCAGGCTGTACAGATTTCACATAGGCAGCTGGAAAGCAGTACCAGTACTGGAAGGCATTGCACGAACAATAAACTACTTCATATCACTAGACTGAAAAACGAGAGTTCTCCTATTCTTCTTCCTCCTCTTTGTTTTTTGATAAAACAAAACTCCCAAGTCCATGTAAGATCAACCCCAATAAATCAAGTTTAGATTGTTTCCAGATCTACCCCTTTGTTTGCATGTTGAGCTGCTGCTGTGCTGGCCCAAGAGATCTTTTTCCTTTGCAGTTTGGGCTATGTGCCCTTGAAAATTAAAAGTGTGCTCGAGGCTGAAAAAAATGTAGATCTTCTTTGCTGCCAGGAACTGAAACTGCTGACAAATTTAGGATGTTATTAAAAAAAAATTAACCTGCTGTTGGATGGGGTTATATACACAGAGTAAAATGACAAATAGGAAGACCGTTCAGTGCCCTGCCTCTTTTGGAAACTGGCCTTGTTCTTAGTTTTCCGGTGGACTTCACAGCATGTCACTGAATTCTAGCTCTGTGGTTTCTCTACGGCTAATCATGGCAAGGGCATGTTTTAGGAGTGACTTAAGCATTATGGACATTCTGTTGCCATCAGAAGGTATCGTTTTTGTGAGGAGATGCCAGGCAATGGTAGCTGATGATGAAGAAATTAAAATAATAAAAGTCTGTATTTTTTCCATAGAACTGTATATTAGAATAAAATTTTAAATAGTAAATGAGGAAAAGGGCATGATGGAAGAGCTGAAAGTCATCACATTTACAGGCTAGTGTACCGAAATAAGAGAAGAATGTAAATGTTATTTAATTGGAATTCACTCCACCAAGTTATCTTATTTAACTTACAAAATTTTAAGGATTGTTTCCAAAATAGCATACTCCAAGGAAATTGTAGGGGAGAGGCCTCCAAACAATCATAAATCAATTATTGAGTGATTGTGTATAAAATGATAACCTGGACATATTTAATGCCACATTAGAAGGCTCTATTGAGGCATTGCTCCTTCCACAGTATCGTGCAGGTGAATTATCTGAGTGAATTTGAACTTTCAAAAAGCAAAGCTCACAAGCCTCACTCTATAAAATCTCTTTTCCCCGCCCCCCTCACCTCCCCTGACAACCTTATCTGGGCATATTAGGGCTGCCAAACTACTTAAAATCTATACATGGTTTCTTTATTTTCTTCACCTTTCCTGTTTTTGTGAGAATAGGCCACAGCTTTTTCATTGTTTTGGTTTAGGTGGAGTTTCTTTACAAAGGTGAATGATTTGTTCTTTCTTCTGAACACAGTTTCTCCTCTTCTTTAAAGTGCTGGAAGCCTCAATGTTCCTTTCAGGTCAAGCTAAGTTAAACTTCAGTGGGAGCAGGATTGGGCCGAAAAGGCTATATTGTCTTGAAAACCACCACTTTGAAAAGGGACACTCAAAAGCTCTGAAAGAGTTAAGCAAATTCAAGGCTCTTTAAGCCTAAATTCGCTTTCCAATAAGCTTGTTGTACTTAAATGTCAATCTGTTTGAAAAGGAGAATGTCCCAATTATTTAGATGGCCAAAAGAAACAGCTTCAGTTCTTTATCACATAAATACACTTAAAACCATGATTTAAAACAGATGAACAGAGAACTGAATTAGTGTTTTGGTCTCTCAATGAAGCCAAGTATAGGCCTCCTTGGCATTGACTCAGCCTGTTCTATAGCTTTAGTCCCAGAGCAGTATGAAGTTCTTTGAAGATTGTAAATAGCTCTGGCAACAGACCCACAGCCCTCCAAGACTCCCCTTTCATACTATTGCCTTAGTATTGTAGCCCCAACTTCTTACAACACTCTTTACTTTCTCCTTTACTCTTAGCTCTGAATAATTTCAAGAGTAAGACAAAAACGTGTAAGCTAGCTGAGAGGGTCAAGAGCTGCTGTGGCTTCTCTATATCCAGTGTTAATTTGTGATGGCAAGCTCTGAAGTTCCTTTCCAGCTAATTTGTTCATATAATTAAGTTAGCAAAATCATATGTTTTATTAATCTAATAAAATGCTTTTCATGGTTTAGACTGTCTTTAATCCTTTGACCTTTGAAGTCACTCTTTATAGTCTTCAGATTGCAGTAATTTATTTTGGTTGTTTCTGTTGGGAAAACAGTTGAACAATCTGCTTTTGTTCCAGTTTTACATTTTCTTCCCCTTAAAGGTAAATGGGATTAGTAAACATCTGCTTCTTTTGAATATTTACAAACTTCACAATCAAGATTTAACAATGCCAACAACATTAGTAGTTTAAATGCTTATAAATATTCACAAACAAATAAATACAGCATTGAGACACATTGTGCAGGTGTTTCCAATTTCAGAGGGTTTAAGATTGAGCTGTTTGAAGGCTTATTTTTTAATGCAACATGAAATGTATTTGGTGATACAAAATATGTACTTTTAAAATTTCAATATCACACTTAACCTACTCTCCCTGCCCCCCTGAGCACTCTGAGAAGCAAAACATTTGGTTAATTGCACTAAATGCTAGAGAGTTTTGCCTGTCAATATAATTTTAACGAATGAACCCCAGCAAAATCTATTTGTAATTAAAAGCATGTAGTTAAAACACAAAATGGTGGGTAGTAAGTTTATCTTCACCTCTCTTTTAAGACAGGTTTAGTCTGGCTTTTAAGATGTCAGGCCTGGGAAAAGATCAGTGAGGGCAGAAATGCAGTGGTCACCCTTTTCAGTTGCCTGAGATAACTGAGCTCCCTCAGCGTTTGCAGTATTCATGTGCCCTAGAAATGTAAATAACTATTAAACATAAGGAGATTTTGCTCCCAAAATGTTTCCAAGCTTTCACTGTGGAAGAAACTAGTTTCTTCGCTATTTCATTGCAACAATTTCTCCTCATCAATACCATGGGTGACCCTACAAGTTTGGTACAAGACGGACCTCACTCCATAAGGTTACCCAAGTATCTGCAGTATTTCCGTGGTCTGTATTGTAATCTTACAGCCTGCCCTGGGTAAGAAGCAGCACAAAGCTCTGCTGCCCCAGGAGCAGAGCAGCCAAGCAGGCAACAAATTAGGACTCAAAAGAGTTACAGTTTGGTCAATGCTTCTTCTTCCATGGGGGAACTCAGTTCCACCCAGCCCTCTCTAGCCCTGTTGCACTAGCCAAGCCTATTAGGAGGAAGCACAGCTCCACCCGCTCCCCTCCCTAGCCACCTCTCTCTACAGGCTGATACAGGTGGTCCATGCGGGGTGTGCAGCGGGGGTCACTAACAGAGCCTGTAGCAATACAGCGGTTGCCCTGAAATACTTGCTGTCATTGGATCACTAGATAAGGCTACCTTATTATCAAGCATATCTTGCGGCAGCCCTACGGGTTACATATCGCAAAATGGGAACATTTGTAAAGGCAACTATGGCATTCCTGAGGAGAGATTATTACAGGGGGATAGCAAAGAAAACAGTCACTCTCCCTCTTAATTAGCAGAATCTCTGAAAGGTTTCAGGAACAAAATCTCCTTGCTTTTAACAGCCTATTTACACTTCTAGGGCACAGCCCTATCAGTTGCAACCTTGATTTGTCTCTCGCCTTACACAGAGTTCTGCTCTTGTTCATCCTTTATCACCTCTTCATCATGCCTCTACCAATGGCTGCATACATTCTTAGCCTTGAAACTTGCTCTTTTAACTAAAAATTCTTTTAAGTAATAAAAAACATGAACATTAAGAGACAAATACTGCCTGCTCGCCCGTTCGGCCCTCTGAACTTCACTGAGGATACACCCACAGAATTAATCCCAGCAACCCAGATGTGTTGCCACTGGTAAGCACTCCCGCATTCATTTAGTCTTTTTTTCTTGTTGCTGTGGTTAAACTGGTTGAGGCTCATTCAAAATGGATTTAAATTTGAGTGTTTTAAAGCTCTCAGCAAATATTAAAGATGGTCAGTACAGTGTGAAACTGGTTTATGGACTCTGAATAGAGGCAAAGGGCAGAGAACATCTGAAGTATGATTTCTGCATTTTATAAAAAGTAGAAGAAAAAAACCCAACTCGGTCTATGAATACATTTCACATGGACAAACAAGCTTTATCTCACGCTCCCCCATCTTCCTCAAGTGCCCGAAGTCTGTCACTATTTACCTGAAAGTGACCTCTGGGCATTGGCTAGACAGCTGGTTATAGCGCAGACTTGTTTTTCTACTTCGGCAGAGCTCATGTAATATAGGCAATAGGTCAGAGGCAGTGGGTACAGCCACCAGGAGGAAAGGAAACAGGAACCGGCTGTGTCCTTCCAAAGGGAGAGAAAAGTCCCTACATCTTCTCAATTCTGAAAAACATTAGGTTTTTTAGTTAGTTAGTTCTGTTGCTACAATCAGACATGGAGAAAGGGTTTGGAAGCTCTCTGTTCATAAACACTGGAATGCTTACAGATGAGAATATTAAAATTAGTCATTGTTCTCCTTCATAAAATTGCCTCCTCCGATCCCTATTCTTACAGCTGCTTACTGTGCAGATCCCAGAACTGTGAAAAACAGAGGCCAGGCTCAATGGTGCTGAGATCTCCTCTAAGACTGTGCTGTCAGTGACTTTATATTATTCTTAGAGGCTGACATTTGGGTACACAATCACCCCTGTGTTTAGATACAGGGGACATATTTGTAGGGGGTAATTTTGTCACATAGTTAGTATATGGATTCCTTAGTACACTGTTTGGTTTGTTAGATTCCCTGAAATCTGCCTCTGTTTATAACCACTTCTCCATTGACAAATGCACTGTTTGTATAAAGGAAACTCCAAGGCATGTAATGTAAGAATAGGTCCGAGGTTTGCTTAGAGATTGGAAGAGATTCAGCAGGTGCTTCAAGTCCTTTCAGACATTTTGATGCCAGAAGGGACCATTATGATCATCTAGTCTGACCTCCGGCATATCACAGGCCATAGAATTTCATGCAGTGGATCCTGCATCTAGTCCATATATATTAATTTACTATGTCAAAGGGATTATGACTTTAAATCCCTAGGCCAAGTAAGTCACTCCTGCATGTAGAATATTCTCCCATTTTCTTTAAATTGTTGTTTTAAGTTAGTTACTGACTCAGTTCTGCAACCTTTTCTCAATTAGGTGAGTGATTTTTTAGCAGGACTTTTATCACTGCCTTGAACAATAGGCTCATGAAGTTTTGCAGAATACAATTCAGATCTGTAATGTTTTTCAAAGAAAAAAGTGCTGGCTGCCAGTCCTGCCAGTGGAGGAAATCTGTGCTAAGAAAGTAATTGTCATTGTTATCAGAATCGTATGTAAGTCCAGTAAAACACGGCGGGACCACTGCGGTATTTCTCATTATAACTGATTTGACTTCCAAAGGAATACACTGTTTTTGGAACAGCAGGGTCAGGATCAGCAGCCATCACTTCGTTTCTGTATAGTGCTGTGTTATGTGGCCCTGCCCCTAGCCCTAAAGAGAATAATGCAATATGGAAAATAGATCAGACCCGAAGAGGAGAGTGAGAGATTGAATGGCAAAGCAAGTGGGTTATGGAATGAAGAAGAGAGGAAGAACAAAAATTCAAAAAAGAAAAAAAATTCATAGATGGAAGAACAACATTTCTAAAGCTAAATCTTTTTTTTTTGTTTGTTTGTTTTGTTATCTGATCAACAAGCTGAAATAGCTTCAGTTTCAGCTTCTGTTCTATTTTCTCAGGACAGCCCTGCCCATGGGTTCTCTAGAAAATGTGGGTTACCAGCTGGTATAGCGGTTCACAATCTGATTTCTGTTTCCTGTCCAACAATCTGGCATCTCACATCTATATCAAGTCACAATATACGTGGAAAAAAAATCTCTCTATCTGGTTCTAAGACATATTAGCATGCATCTTTGTTTTAAAAAAACAGCGGAATTGAGCCTAAATTTCAGAAGAATAATTGTAGAAGAGTAAATAGCTCTAGCTCTAGCTTTAGACTCAAGTGGAGTTTTTAAATTATGTGACTATGATTTTGTCAAGAAAACAAGAAAATGTTCCTAAGGGATTCAGAGTTAAATATTCACGTATTTAAATATTCCTCGTTTTACTCTGGGAACTTTCTGATCCTTTACCAGCTTTCTGTCTCTCTCTAACTCAGACGGACATGACTGACCTCTGACCCTACCCTGGAGCAGTACTGCAGAGTCTTTTTAATATGTTTGTTTGCAGTATAGCTCCTTATTTTGAACACCTTTGGCTCTAGGTTATCCTAATAAAAAAAATGGTGTCAACAATCAGAGGAAAGGAGGTTGGATTTATTTATTATTATTATTATTTCTTTTGCAGTCAGATTTGAAATGCAGGTCTTAATGATTTCCAGGTGTACCCTGATGTTGCACATATTTGGCTGTAATCCTGTAGCGGCTGGGTTTCTGCCTTAGAAAATACAAACTTTGAAGTTTTAAAGATTAAACTGGTAAAAATAAACTTAAAATAAGTCAGCTCCTTTTGCATTCTAAGGGGGAATGTTTTAGGCAGGCTCTATCTAAAGACTGTGTATTAGTGTTGGAAAAGTGTTAATGCCTTTAAACATTCTGATTGAAAGCCGAAGGCTTTCATTTTTCTCAGTCTGATAAATTTTGCTGCAAGAAGCATAACTAGGATGAATTCCCTCAAAAGCCTATAAATGTCTTCAAATGGTCTAGAATGGCTTTTCTTGGACACCTCACATTTCAAAAGCCTTTCATTGCTTTCAAGGATTTAAAGTCTATGAAGTTAGATTTTGTAATGACTGGATTCTATTAATAATATATATATTTTTTAAATAAGCTGAGCCTGACCGGTGAGCAGTGAAAGTACATCACTCACTTTTTACAGGCCCAAAAACGTGTCTTGGTAACTCGTGAGCCCCCTCTTTCCAATCTGTGAGGGGACATTTCTCAGCCACTCATCAGTGGGGGGACAATCTCAAAGCTAGATGGAGACTCATGAGCATGTGACAGTGTTCACTCTCAAAGTGAGTCAAGTGTGCCCATCGGTATGTTCTCTTCTCCATGCATGCCTGTGACTCCCGTTATTAACAGAGTATTTACTTTTTGGAAATATTACTCAGCTGTGGCCCAAATCATCTCCATCCCCTACCTTGCTTTTTAGTGCAAAGAGGATGAGAAGCAGGCAGGAAGAGTATAAACTAGAGCCAGAAGCATCTAACCTTCCTCGAACTCCATGGGAACCCATCTGTGTTAACACCATACTCTTGGTGCTCTGTGGTTGTCTGGTTTTTGTGGGAGGTCTCTCTAGATTCATTAGAATCAGAGCAGTGTGATGGCCTTTTGATGTGGCATTATGCCTACAAGCCTATGGAAAAAATGGCAGCAGCTAAGGCCGGTTATTGCAACCTTCATTTCTGAACTTCCCATCTCTGTTTTCTACCGTCCCCTCAGAAGTGATAGGGCACATATGTAGCCAAAGAAGAAATGGCAGCACTGCACTTGAAGAATTAAACAAATAAGTATGTAGGAGAAATTATTGTTATGGCAGGGGGAAAAGCTGACATTTTAAAGGAGGGAGCTTTACCCATTAGGCACTGTTTTTTTATTAAGTTATGTATCACCTGAGCATCTTCCACATCACACAAGGCATAACATACACTACCCTCTATTTTGGAAACCAGGAAGCCAAAATACTGAATGTAAACTACAACATTGTGTATTGTTTGTGGTGGGAGCCCATGGCCCTCTTTCTAGTCTAGTCATATAAATGAGAGGACATACATTTCTAACATAGTCTGTGCCTAGTCAGCTACATTGCCTCAGTGGTCTGTGTGCTTTTCACGAACCTGATTCCACTCTGATCTGCAGGTCCAGATCTTTAAAGGTATTTAGGAGCTAACTCCCAGTGATTTAAAGTACCTTTGAGGATCTAGGCCAAGACTGACTAAACACTTGACACATTCCTTCTCTATTACTTGCAATTCTTTTTACTATCACCAGCCATATCAGTGCTATTAAAGACTCACACAGTCTCTCTCTCTTTCTCTCTTCTAGTTAAGGCTATTGCTTTAAGATAACATTTCCAAGAAATTACTCATGTATCTCCTAATCCCACATCGGTCAAGTGGACTGTCATGTACCCTTGTTTATGTCTCGTTGCCTGGTGTTCTTGTCTCAAGTTCTTGTTTGCTCTCTTTGAAAATAACATGATAGAAATTAGGGGCCAGATTCATTGGTGTGTTCTGGCTGCTTTGCACCAGTTTGCTGGTGAAAACAGTCATAAATCTGACTTAACTAGCCATTTACTCTGTGTTTATGGCTGCTGAGTGGCACAAAGCAGCCAGAGTCCACTGGTAAATCTGACCCAAGAAATCTCTAAAAATAATATTGTTCATGCAATCCCAAAGGAATCCATATGTAGTATCTTCCTGACCATTTTTGGCCTTGCTGTGAAGGCCACTTGAGATGAGACTGCTAGATTTGAATCTTAGGCAAGGAAGAAGGAATATGCTGATGTCAGGATAAACTAGTTTTTGTGAGCACCAATGAGACCCTGGAAATGTTCCGGTTTTCATGTCTTGCTCAAGTGTCTCTGTTGCTGTCACCACAAGGTTTTGTTTGTGTTCATCAAGCCAGCTCTCCAGCTCACGCAGAGTCAAATCTAAAAAGGGCGGAATAGCAAGAAAGCAAAGAGGGCTGCACTGATGAGGCTGAGGAGGAGGAGGGGCACTCGTTTCTCTTGTCCCATGATCAGAGTATATTGAGAGAAATCAGTTTATGGTCTGAATCCCATTGGGATTGGGGCCCAGTTGCCCATGAATTAACAAGAAAGATGACTGTTCCTCTTTGTTTAGTCTGTTTAATATGTAGCAGCCAGCATTTAAAATCAAGCTAAACTTCCTGGAATTCTTGATCTCTTCCCACTTAGCAGTAGCAGCAGAATTGCTACTTTATATTTCTTAATGAAAAGATAATTGGCTTCCAATTTTAAATCTAAACAGTGGCAAGTTATATCATCACAGACCAGGAAAAAGGTAAATAAAAATCATCGTAATTAAAAAACACTGACATACCCATGAAATACATGTTTCTTGGGTTTGAGATGCTTTGGCAGGAATTGTCCATAACTATTATTTTTTAATTAGCTTATCTTTTAAATTAAAATATGTCGCTTGCATTTTAATGGTAGGTTGCTTGATTATTTAGGTTTCCTGTATTGTTCTGTACAAAATGAACCAGCTATTTGCATTTTATGCAAGAGAGAATCTAGTCAGTTTTGATGCTAACTTTTAAATATGTGATCTTTCTTCTTTCTTATTTTATTGTATAAATAATTTGAATTTATGTAGAAGGCTTCATCCAAGGATCTCAAAATGTTTTATAGACATTAGGGATAATATGTTTGAAATTTCTTTCCACCGTCGAAAATGTTGACATTTCAAAATTAGTTTCTACTCTTAATCAGAACGGAAAGTCAAAATATCAAAAAGTTTTCTGGAATAGAAATCCAAAATGTCAAAATGAATAATGTTGACATTTTTAATTGAAGCTAAATAAAAATTGTCTTTTTGGTTTGAAATTTTCAATTGAATTTTTCTCGGAAGAAAATCCAAATGCTTAGTCAGAATTTCCTGTCAAAATTTCAGTGTCAATTAAATGGTATTTTTTCATGGTAAAACTTCACGCACATTTTTTTAACCACCTCTACATAATGACCTGATTTTCAGAGGCATTGAAAATAGGCATCTCCCAGTTAATTCATTTGGAGTTGTTGGTGCTCTACACGGTTGAAAATCAGGTGCATAGTGAATTAAAACTGCCACAACCATTTTGAGATAGATAAATTCACTTTAGCCACAACTGAAGCTCTGCCACTTTTGCCCTGGAAAATGGTAGCTAATTAAAAGTGCACAACTCTCCATAACAAGTTAAGAAATGTAGTGGTGAACATTACCATGACCAATTGAAACAGCTAACGTCCAGAAACGACCAGGTCGATTGTTTGAGCTGCACTTTACTTAGGACAACAATGCTAACCTCCTACTCAAAGGAAAATTACCTTGACACCATTAATGAGCATAAGTGGTCATTAACATTTTATAGCTCATCTTGAGTGATGGGCCCTTCAGCAACACAGTGCAACTTTTATCTTTTGACTTGGTTGTTTGAAATTCTGTACTACTATATATACCATATAAGAAAATGTGGCTACCAAATAACTACAGTATGTTTATACTCTGGAGGAATAAAGATCTGACTGAAATACATTGTCAATGAAATATATAGTGGTGGCAGAAAGAACATACTGTTTCCGTGGACTTACTTCACAGAGTCATAGCTTTTCTTTTCTGTATTTTCCACAGTGGTGTTTGCTCACATTAGCAAGTCTAAGTAGACTTTCAGCCTTTCTTCTAAATATCCTTGTTTTTCTATGTTTCACTCAAGTTTTGTAGTTTACTTATAATATCTACGTGCCTCAATTACATTCCGTTTCTATGGAGTTAAACTAATGTGGCTTACATCTGCATTATCAGATCACCTTCCATAGAACCGTTAGGAATTGTTGATATTAAACCTCCTCCATTTGGACTTCCCTGGTTGACTAATCTGGTAAAGTGAGTAGGGGACTCTAATGTGAATTACAGTGTCACAAGAGGGCAAATACACTTAAACAATAAAATATGTAACAAATTACATTACAGTAACTTTCCAATTGTCAAAAGCTGTGGTCTGATTGGCTGGTGTGTCTTTCTGAAGATGATGTCACAGCTATGTTGTGTGTGACAAGGATGCACCATTGGAATGTCACCCCTTTAAAAAAAATTAAATCTCAGTGCCAGTTACATTCATTAGGTGAAGACAAATAATAGTGGTAACAGAAGGAGGAATGTAATTAAAACAGTTACTTTCTCCCATCTCTGTTTTTGGAAGCAATTAAATAAATATGCATACAGATTTTAGCTGCAAAAGTAATTACTCTTGGTGCCAACCTACTCTCTCCCTCTCTGCTTTTCATCTTCTCTCTTGCTCCCCAGTTGCATCACAAGCTGAAATGCCATGAATTTACAATTCATAATATTGGTGGGAGGGGGGAAGGAATTACAAGGATGAAATTATTTATAATAAATTCAAGGTTTTGAATAGCACTTCACTTCCTAAACAGAAAGTGCCCTACAGAAACAGAAGTGGAGGAAGATCTCAAATAACTATTCAGTTTTTGATTGACAAGGGACTGGCTGTCAAAAATTAACATATTTTCTACAAGAAAACCCTTTTCAGTCAAAACTCTGAAGGGTGGTTTGAACTTCCCCTCCACCAATAGCTTTGTAAAAATATATTTCCTGCTTGGTCATCAGTGGACCATAGCACTGGGCAGCTCTCAGCTCCTTCCTCACCAAATGAACCACTGTACAGACTTCAGCCCTTTCAGCCATTTTGAATTTATTTTCTAGCATGACAAAAGTGGGAGCTCTTTGAGATTCTAAAATTCCATGTCATTAAAGGAAGTGAGTTAAAATTGGCTGCTGGGTGGCAAAATTGATGCTGTTGTTTTGATCAGTTTGTATTTTGGGGTTTGTTTGGTTTTTTTTTTATGCCATCAAATATAATATTGGCTGTTCTGATCCTTAAAAATGTCTAATTCTCCTCTGAATCCTGCTGATTGCTTGATTTCCACAACAATTTGTGCAATGGTTTCCTTGGGGTAATTGTGCACTTTAAAAAAGTTTCATTTGATCAGTTTTAAAATGTGGTGCCTTTCAGTTGCATTGAATATTTCCTACTGGGGAAAGGATGGGCTGGTGTCTTCCATTCACTGTCTCCAAATTAGTCATTAGTTTGAATACCTCTATCATGTCTCCTCTCTAAGCTAAACATTCCAGTCTTTTCATTCTCTCCAGATCATTCCATGCCTCTAATTATGTTCTTTGACTGACTCTGTGTCTTCTCTATTTCTGTCTTTTTTTAAAATGAGATGAATTCTATGGGATGTTTTGTGGTTACATTAGATAACAGTTTTCAAATATGAGATCAGAAGTATTATTTTAGCAGCAGACTTGTAATAGAAAAGCCCAGATTCGGTGTTGATTTATACTGACTGCAGGCATTGCATGGATGGTAAGTCAGGACAGGATTTGGCCTGTAATGTTGGGCAAACTCCCATGAGATTAGAATCTAGTCCTGATGAATAATAAAAAACAGACTTTGGTTCCTGGAAGGTATTACGCATAAATAAAAGCTGTGCACATCCACTAACTGCTATCATGTCACAGGAGTGTAGTTGTGTTTATCTTTGGAACTATCGGAAGCTGAACATTTAGGGTTTTTTTTATTCATTTAAGTCTGACTTGCGTTAAAATCAGTAGGAAGCTTTGTGCATATATGTGAAAAAAGAACTTGGCCTGAAGACTTTATTCCCACCTATTTTTCATATCAAAAGGGTACATCTTAGAGTAATATCTGGCAGGTGATAGATCACAAAATCCCATACTTTGTAGTGGTTATGTCTTTTTGATTTGGCTTTCAGTACAATTTCTACTGTCTGTATATATTAAAATACCTCTCTCTTGGCTTTATTTTAATATTCATATTAATACCCACCCTTAGATAAGAATTGAAAGTATGAATGATGCTGCCATCTTCACTTTAAAATGAATTCTCTCTGTTAAAAAGTGGGTGAGGGGGAAATGAACAAGTGCTAAACTTGCAGTGCTTCCAATGGTGGGATTCGTGGGCACAATAAGGTAGACATAATACAACTTAGTATCAACTGCGCAGAAGATTTGTCATCCCATTTACCTACCCTATCAACAAAGTATTAATTCGTTTTTGCCTCCCAAGATATTTGAATTGTAATCCAATGCTTATCTTGTGACCACCAAAAACCTGTGTTGGTAGTTCTTGCAGAGGAGGCTGTATCTGTATTCACTCTAATATAGTGATAATTATTCTGTTTCTCACCTTGATGCAAAGGAATTTTTACACCTTACTTTCTAATTACAGAAATATTATATCCCACAAATAAAAACATAAAGGAGTATGTATATTGTTTGTTAGTAATTAGAGCAAGTGGGGGAAGAAGTGTTTTAGATAGAACAGACTTTTCTCTGAGTTCTTATTTTAGCCCTTCAACAAACACATAGAGCTGTAATTATCTTGAGAGTTGACAGAGGGAAGACCTTTGCTTACTCCTTCTTATGAGTTTTGTGGCTTTTTCTTTTCAATATTTCAGAACACCAAGATTGCCCCACAGGAAAAAAAAAAGCGTGTTAGGATAGGAAAAATATTTTGGCTAAATTCCACTGTTACACCAACATGAATCTAGAGAAATACCTTTTATTTGAAGGCATTTGAAAGTTACTCTAGGTTCCCTGGCCTTTTTTTTTTTATTTCCTTAGCGATGAACTTGAACCTCAGAAATAAACATCTGTGAAATTTGGGAAACCTCAGGTCTGGATCTCATTGTGAGCATTACTGACGGTATTCATCTTTCATTTTAGTTGTGTGGGTGTGTTTCTTATCTCACTATTTTTTCCTTTTAACTTACATGGCAACCGTATTCCTTTTTGCCTTGGCAAACCAGGAATCAGAGCTCACTATAGAGTTTGAAGCTTTGATCTGATGTGATTACAATTCCCTTTTCTCTGGTTCAGTCACTGTCTCTGTTTGTCTTTTGTTGCTGTTATTCTTAAGTGTGAAATATTCAGATGAGATGACTGATTTGCGGCATGTGTCTTTAAGAGCAAAAACCAATAAAAAGTCTGCATTATGGGAAAGCACTTGGGCTGGCTGACAACGTATTAATCACAAAGGGGAGGCCTTAGAGAGCCAGTTCTCCTCATTTACACAGGCTTGCCTTCTAATAGCATTTAGAAGTTTGTTTTGCACTGTCTCCGGGAGAAGAAAAGGCAGCTTTAACAATTCTGTCTCCCTCAGCACTGCATTTGAATTTTTTGTTGCCTCCCTTCAGTGTGTTGGTCAGAGGTCACAAAGAGTAGGATTAGTTGACCTGTGTTGACAGAGCCAGTGATGGATGAGAGAAGTACAATGCACAGCTTGTTTATGCTCAAGTGGTAGTGATACCCAGACGGATTTACACCTGCACAGTATGATGGAGCGGGGTCTGTGATCAAACTGTCTTACTGAGGCACAACAGGCTTTGTGAACTATCGCATGCTGAATTCCCTCTAATAGTCTTGTGTTTGGACCCGAAAGCCAGTAAGAGATTAGCCATTTGTTTTTTATTAACAGGATTTAGGAAACACCGGGCCTTAATGTACGAGGGTCAAAGGGGTAAGCTCTGAGTAATTATGCCAGATCACACTAAATAATGCAAAAGCCATATGAAGCAACACTTTGAGAGTGAAGAATTAGGAATTACAAACAACAATCAAAACCCATCCTTGCCTGTAACAATTCATCTAAACTAGTCAGGATTCCTGTACTGCACCCAGACCCACCAGGACCTTACGGGGCATATTTAGCTGCCACAGTGGTACTGTGGACCACTGCCCTTGGCCGAGAGGATCCCAGACTCCTGATAGGATGGACAGGCAGCATTTTCATTGGGTACCTAGATTATATAAACACCCCAGCGGGAAGAGGAAGCTGTCCAATTGACAGATCGTTACCTGCTGGTTGCTGCCTCCCTAGAGCTTACCTTGCTACACTGCTCTGTTGCCTGATTCCTCCTTCTTGCCCTGCTGTCTTGCCTGACCCTGCCTTGCCACAATGACTCCCTCATCCACTGAACTGACCCCTTGGATTGGGTCTTCCACCTACTGACCCCTGGAAGAAATCCAGCCACTGCCCTGGACTGCCTCTGATGCTGATCAACCTGCTGGCTACCCAACTGCGCACATACACTTGACTTCTGCTCTGGACTGCTATCTAGCCCGCCTTTGCCCCTGGGTGTTATAAATACTGATGTGCTTATTCACAGGGATAGGCAAGCGATCTGTAACCAGCCAGGCAGCTCTGCCTCTGGGGGTATGTGCATTCGTGTATGTTTGCCTGCTCACCATTGTTCTGAGTTGCAGAAATGCTGTTTGCCGTTGAAAATGGACCCAAAGGCATAGAGGCAATGTGCTGTACTGTGGGAAACGCGTATTCTGGACCAGTTTCCATGTCCATTAATCTATTGGCAGGTCCAGTAATCTACCTTCCAAGTGCAGAGGTGACTCCAGAACGGTCAGTCAGGACAGGCTGTTGGAAGGGACCAACACGCTTCAGTTTCCATTTTTCTTTATACGTTCATCATAGTAGGCGCTGTGGAACCATAGACAACTGTGTAGTAGGCATAGTGGGAATAACTACATCCTCTGTGTAGCAGAGTTAGGATCCACACCCAGCTGCTCTGGTCTAAGCTTAGGTTTGAGCGTGGGCCAGGGGAGGCACATGGTTTAATCAGCAGGTCCAAGATTATGCCGATCTCATCCGGGTCAAAGAAGCACCGTGTTGGAGCTTCATAGATATCGTGGCCTTAATTACAGACTATTGACTAGAGTAGCAACCATGGAAGAGATGAAAATCTGGAGAAGCTTTCAATCCTTGCATAGTTCCCTGCACAAAGCATGTTTACTTGGGCTTTGTACTAGTGCGAGGAGGGAATTTCCCATTAATGGCATAAATAATTGATTGGAGATTAATTATTTTATTATTTTATTATTAATAGTATTAATTATTATGAACAGTTTGAGGATTTGGTGCCAGATTTGTTCTACAATTAGAGCAGGTCTACACTACAAACTTGCATCAGCATCAGCTGCGCTGCTCTAGCACTGCTGTTGTGGATGCTCTAAACTGATGGGCGAAAGGTCTCCCGTCGGCTTAATAACTCTACCTTCATGTGAGGTGGTAGGTATGTCAGCAGAAGATGCTCTCCTGCCGACAAAACACTGTCTACACCAGCGCTTAGGCTGATATAACTACATCGCTCAGGGGTGTAGATTAATCACACCCCTGAGCAAGGTAGTTATACCAAAGTAATTCTGTAGTTTAGTTCAGGGTTTAGATATTTATGGTATTTGTTCCTAGTCATGTTTAACTGTAGTGTATAATCCAGAGTTAAAAGAACTAGCAAGAAACATTTGTGTCCTCTTTACCCTAGAGTTTACAATTATGTGAGTTGACACGTTAATTAACACACACAACAAACATGATAAAAAAGTCAAGTGTAGACATACGGTTACACATGCAGGTGTGGTTTTCTGTATGATTTGCGGAGTACCCAAAACATTGCTGGGAATGCTTTAAGAAGCTCTATATAAATTTGGCCATAAATGTATTTCAGAATGGAGGATATCAGAGTTTTTATGTACAAGATAAAGGCAATGCAATTAAAAGGCAAAAGGGTACTGCAGCTGGGGCTGCGAGGCTCTAAACCTCGTGTAGATGCTTGGGCTGGATCCTGGGACCCTTTCCCCCCCTTGTGAGCTCCCAGAATTTGGGCTCCAGACCAAACCTGAATATCTACACAGCAATTTTACAGCCCCACAACCTGAGGCCCATAAGCCCGAGTCAGGTGATCCAGCCAGCTGTGGGTATTTAGTTGCTGTGTAGACAAACTCAGTAAAGGTTCAGTGTGTTGATGCATCACTGCAGGAGCATCCCCGGGAAGAAATTGTGGCCTTGAAGGCCAGTGCTTCCTCTTCTCCCACTTACTCCAGGGATGGATAACTTGCTGTTTGCCTATATCAGCAGGAAATTACTACTCCCTCCCTACCACCAGCTCACATCCATCCTGTATTTCAATCATATGAATAGTCCGTTGAGCAGTTTATACTTTTTGAGAATGCAAGAGTTCAGTTAAGAGATTACATCATTTTCAAATGTCCTGTCCAGAATGGTTAACCCTATAATTCCTATAGAAACCTGCTGTTGATAATGACGTGCATTTTTAACTTGTGTGTAATTTAGGTTTATGATCCCACATCTGTTCATAAAGGAAATGCACTGAATATCCATTCCAGTGTTAGATAAAATTTATTCTGAGTTGGTTTAAAAATCAGGCATCCTGATGAGATTTGCAACAACTGATAAAATGAGTCCTTGTAATAGTAATCTTAATTAAATGTACTTTCCATAGGTTAAGGTGTGTGCTCTCAGTATTAAACCAAGAGTTAGCTGCATCTACCTAGACAATGCTTGTTTCTTTTGGGAATTACTTGCCGGTTTGTTTAGATATTTGGACTAGTTGGGTATTAGCCTTCTAACCTGTGCTGAATGATCAGAGACACATTGACCCTAATCATTATGCAAAAACCTTAGAAATTATTTTCCCTATTAATCAGAGTCAAACCTAAAAATGATTTTCTGTCCTCAATATGTACAAAAAGAAGACTTTCCACATTTTAAAAGAAATCATAGATTTTCTAACAATAATCTGAGTAGAATTAGAGAAAGTTTTCTCTTCCAGCAACATGCAGTCTTTCCCTTTTAGAGAATCAGGTAAACGCCCATGACAAATAGAGGACTCATTATTCAATGAATTGGTGTTCATGAAAATAAACAGCCTATGTTTGTTTAAAGGACCATATCAGGATGAGATTTACAAATATAGCACTGTAGGCTGTCTCTGTAACATCCTGATCGTTTAACAGAATGTATTAAATGTAGACTCACCATTTTAGCTGTTACTCTTAAGGTAAAATCTAAAGTAGGCTACAATGGTTGTGCGTGATTATCCCAGCATTCTGAAAATAGGGATAAAGGCGGATCATGTTCCGTGTCCGCCATTCCGGCATTGAATATATCTGGCTACTGTGCATCAGTTGGCTTTGCAACTGCTAGTCTTGCTAAGCAGAAACTGTGCTCTTGTGAACTGGAGGGTTATAACAAAAGACAAACAGAGCTTGGTTCAAAATGAGCTTTTATTGATGAAATGAGATCTTTATCTAGCCTGCCAGATTAAAGCAAGAGTTCATGAATGGGTGCTCAAACTTAAAATAAAATAATTTAAAAAAAAAGAAATAAAAGAAATAAAAAAAGAAGCATAACATTTTCCCTGTAAATTCTTTAGCTTGGTATTTCTCTAATTTCATGTAAATTTCACTAAGTAAATATGCCTTAAAAGTGAATAAAATTTTATTTCACTTTAACAAGAGAATATAAAAGTTAAAAAGGTCACTGTAGTAATAGACTAATCTCAATTATCAGGGCAGCCGGTGAAACCCTCAACTCCCACCTAATCTCATTCGGTGCACACGCAGTGCACCGTGTGATTTCCAACACGGCTAAATGAAATTATAAAGCAGTGTTAAATTTATTAATCATTTAATTAGCTAAATGTTCCTGCAACTACTCGTGAGATGAATGGCATGTCATTTTCTAATGCAATTTGCCTCTCAGCCAGGCAGGGTCAGGAGGGAAGCTACTGGCATCTTAAATGATCTTTTTTATATTGCACCTTCTATTAAGGGATGGTGTGATATCGCTGATTATATTTGAGTCTTGTACATAAGGCCAGGGAGTGTTCTTGTTATAATAACAGGTTATCTTTAACCAAAATAAAAATGGTAAGAGTTTAGGAGTGAACAATTAACCCATCTGTATTTCATATTGCAGCTTTGCAAGGCAAATCTCTTTTCATATTTAACAAGCCAGTTAACAGTGTTGGAAACTACATCAGCAGGTATTAAAGCAGTGTTCAATCTAGTGTTAATTCTTTAAATTTACTCAGTTGTGAAGGAATTTGTGGACTGAAAACTTTCCTGATGCTAGGTTAGTGTAAGCCTTCCTGTTGAGTCAAAACATATTTATACTTTCCCATTTATTGCTTTAGAACCTGGGCCTTTGTATTTTTGTGCATTCAACAATTGTTCATTTAAGTGATCTCCCAGCCCAGATGTTTGGCATGTCAGCACACACATGTGACAGCCCTTTGATTAGTGATGGGAATGTGATGGAATTTTTTTTTCGTGCTTCATTCTGTAATTATTTTTTCACTGCAAAGTCAGTGACCAGTAGGATTCTGTAAATCTGTTTGGATTTGCAGTGAAAGAATAGTCATAAAGAACATCCTATAATGTACCAGGCAGTGGACTATACTGCTCAGAGCGCAGCATTCATTAGAAATCTTCAAGAATATTGCCTCTATATTTGTGTGAAGTCGAAACTGTCAGGGTCAAAACACAATGAAAATCTTGGTATTTCAAGGTATGTATTTCACAAAACAATAAAATGTTAGCTATTTTTAATAGGTTCTTCCCCTTCTCCCCCCGCCCTTTTATGGCTTTATTTTCAACTAATGATTTATGGCCCAATCCAATAAACATATAATAATTTCCAAATCTGAGAAAAGATTTGTGCAACTTCAGACACACTGTAGGCTATAGCTGAATTTCAGGTGGTATATCAGGATATTAGTCCCTTACAATGTTTAATAAAGGGATTTAGTTAGAATGAAGTCAGAGGAACCTAAAAGAAGGGAATTGTGGGACAGAATCTTGAAGCAAGGTTATTGTCTTTGTAAGCTAGAATGGATTATTATTGTTGTTATATTTATTATTATTTACTGAACATTTCTATTATGGTAGCACCTAAAGGCCACCTAAGTTTAATAAATGACAATCCCAGCCCCAAGAACGCATACAATCTAAAAGACAACGCATAGTAGGTGAATGAAATAAACAAGTATACGAGGATGGGAAGCAGGGATCTGTGACCCATGAACCTCTTAATGGCAACTGGTGTCACAGAAACCTCCTGAGTCTGGCATGTACCTTCTAGTGCACCAACGAATGTCATGTGAGCTGTCAAACGAAAGCTGGTGTCACACTGGTCGTCAATATCATTGCAAAATGGATGTTGTGCATGGAGATATACACTGAAAATATGTTCTTAAAGTCCGTATAAAGGTATTGATCACCAGCAAAGATGAAAAACAAGTTTTCTGTCAGAGAAGAGATGTTTATCCATCTGCATGCAAATTGAGTATTGGCTCGTTCAGCCTGCACTGAATACATATGAAGCATTGTGAGAACTTCAGAAAGAAACTAATAGGAAAATAAAAAGAGTAGGTAGTGGGTGGGAGGAAGAACCTTATGTTGAGGTGCATATCAAAGGTTTGCTTGAGTATATTTGTGGGGACAAAAGGGTGCCAGGGCATCCTTCACCAAGAAGTAAATGGACAGCGAATTTGCTCATGAAAATGAGATGTCAACCAGGCTTGGCTGAAAACCCTGGAGAGAATTTAGGATGGGATTAGCTCCTTTAGAAAAGAGAGTAACTTGTTAGTTAAGATTTACTCTCCAGAAAGTGTGTTACAATTTTGTTTTATATGTAACCATTTGTTTCCAATAGTCTTGCTCACTATTACTCCAATCTCTGTTCTTTGATAATAAACTCATTCCTCTTTTCACCATAAATAATCTAAGTGCTGCACTGTTAAGCAAAGTGATGGTCCTGGGTTGAATTTTGCGAGCTGGTGTGTTCTGTTCCTTTGAGAACGGCAGTCTTGGTAATCCTGTGAGTGTTCAGTGAACGAAGGGACACTGCAGGATGCACTCAGAGGATTCGGGGCTGGTGGGTGCCGATTGCTACCTGTACAGAGAGAACACAGCCTGCGGGGCTCGTGTCACAGCATCAAAGGACAGCAACAAGGCAGTGGCTGGTGAGGAGGCATCAGCGTAGGCGTGAGAGCCGAAATCAGCAGGCAAGAGACAGTCAGACTGGCGTCAGATGCTGAAAATCAGGAGTAGTTATGAGGCTGGAGTCGGAAGGCGACAGTCGGGGTCAAAGTCAGGCTGGGGTTGGAGACTGGTGAATGAGGCGAGGTCTGCAGTCGCAGCAAGCTGGAAGTCTGCATTATTGCCAGACAACTTCCTCGGGCCCCCTCTGGGTGTAACCTCTCTGGGCTTGCGCTGGCCAATCAGAATGCCACAGGGTGTTGCTCTGGTCCCTTTGAGCAGTGTTTCCTGTAGGGCCTGCTCTCTGCAGTGCTCTTTGGATGTGGCTCTGCGGGGCCTCCTGATGATGATGTGGGAATGTCAACTGCCTCCGGCTCTGTAGACCTGGGTTCTAGTGAATCCATACAAGACATTCAGAATCAAGATTGGATTTTAGCCTCTTCGCTACATGACAGGTATTTTTGTCACTAGCCCCTTGGAGCTTTCCAGTTTACATGTCAGGAGGGTGCCCTCATGCTTGGATTAATGAGTTTTCTTCCATTGCCTTGGAGATGTAAAGCTTTACATCACTGTCATGCATTCTGTAGGCAAAACACCAAGGGCCAAATGCTGTCATCAGATTCATTGGCATGTATGCAGTTTACATGGCTTGGGCAGGAGTATGTGCTGGAGGACAACTATTAATGGGATTTTGCCTTGGTGCTTCACATCTTTCTTGCTGGCATTAGCAGAGCCACAAAAAGAGGAATATTTAACATTTTGCACCATTGAATCATTCGTCTGTCTTGGCAGTGACTTCTGTGTGGGTAAACTCAACTCAAGTGAAAATTTAAAGTTCAACTGATGTCTTTTCCCGGCTGTGCCATTGTTTGTTCTGTGTCTTTGGCAAGTCACGTAACATCTCTGGGTGGAGTTTGCGATAGCGCTCAGCACTGCCCTAATCCTGTTCCTACTGGTGAAACTCCCACTGACTTCAGCTGAGCCTCACTGATTCACAAGCTTTTTCAAAATCCCACTCTATACATTTTTCAGTTTACCCATCTGTAAAATATGGGTAGCAATGCTTACCAGCCTTGTAGGTGTGTTGTGATTGACCATTAATTAACATTCGTAAAGCATTCTAGAATACTGGGATGAAAGATACTAAAGATGAAAGATAGAAGTGCAAAGTATTATTAATATTATTATTTTATTTATTAAGCTGTTCATGTTAAAGGTTCCAAAGAAAATGTTCTCACTCAGGAACAAGAGCATGTGAGACCCAGGAGAATTTTAGTGCCTTTCCCCTACCCCGGTTTAAATCAGAAGTAGGTGAGTAAGAACATGTTTTATGCTGTTTCAGGGGAAAATGTATCCATTTTTTTCACATCAGCATACTAAAATTTCAAAAGCTAAGAAGCACCTCTCTGCAGGTATAAAGCTAGAACTATGAACATTTATTTGGCAGCACCTTTTGAGAAGGAAGTCAATTTTACAACATTCTCTCTATTTTTGGAAAGATGAGATTTTTCACCACCAATATTTCCCAGCTTTGTATTATACAAAGTTGTTAGCAATTATATATATATATAGAGAGAGAGAGAGTGTGTGGGTGGGTGGGTGGGTGGATGGATGTGTGTGAGAGAGAGACACACACACACAATTACCATGCTTCTCATTTAAGTGTCTCAAAGTGCTTTGAACAGTATATACAGATCAATATACTGTATATTAAGGTGTGTGCACAGTATGCATTATAGACAGTAATGTATATTTGCAAGGAATTTCTTTCTATAGTGATATGATCTAAATCGTTCCTAAAAAAATGTAGTTAGGGTATTCTTTTTGAATTTGTAGCAAAATATAAAACAATATTCCTTTACTTTACTTGTTTGAATTTGGTGTAGTTAAACAGAGGTTTACTGTGGCTTCATACATTTGATTTAACATTTCTTAGCATGTTAAATTTTTCTGGTTAACCAGTTAAAGCTGTGAGATGAACATGATTGCTTTTAGATTGCAGCTATAACATTGAGTGAATTTTATAATAAGAAACCATTTTTTTTCTGACAAGCTGCCCTTGTGGCTGCCTGTCTGACTTTGAGGTCCTCATTATTGTGAGTTTAAATGAAGGATGTTCATTCAGGCAGGGAGGGGGAGGCCAATAGACATTGGTGCCGTTATCTGGTCCTTCTATCAGGCCAAGTGACAGGCTTCTGGAGGAAGAATGCAGAGCTCACGGTGGAGACCTGAGGTTGACACCGAAGGTGACTCCCCTGACTCTAACCTTGAAAGGAAAAAGTTCCCACTTTATTAAAATGAATTTCAAAAGGGCCGCTCTGACAGCTGCATAATTAAATATTGGCGTGTCAGCGATAATTTATTCTGCTCGCATTTGGTGGTCAGAGCCAGCTCACTTGTAGGGTCAGCAAGCAGAGTTGCAGAGCCAAGGATGCAGTGGATTCCAGGGCCTTTTAGCCAGAGGAGTGAAATGATAAACTGTAATTTCTGTTTAAAGAGAGAAAACAAAATGGAGAGGAAATAAGCAGACAATAAAATGCTATTATTAGCAACCTGATAACACTCAGTTAAGCACTGTATCCAAATGTGTTATTAAACAGGGCTGAAGGGCAAACATAATGTGCTCTAGCCTTCGCAATTTTTACATGTTGCCTCTTTGTGAAGTCTGTTTTGTATCTCATTGGGAGGGCTTTCAACGAACCTGTGCTATGAAACTGCCTTATTATTTCAGAAATAATCCCAGCTAGGTTCTGTACAGCGCACCTTTATTATTATGTGTTTTGCTGTCAGATAACACAAACACCATGTGTGTGTCAAGCAAGTACTAGAAAGTGTGGAAGGACTAAAGAAAACCACACCCTGCTAGCAGTAGAGTGTATAAAAGGTGTGTAATGGTCGCTATAAATATTCTCCTTACAGGATGTTTTCTGCTTGGAATCCAAGTCCAACAAATGATTTACTCAAACAAGTTTAAATAAATAGGTCCTGTATCTTATGCCCAGCCATAAAGTGGATGAAGGTTACATCAGGAAGCAGACTTTAGTCTGTTTATAAAAGCTGTTGTTGGAAGGGGGCTGGATCTTATCGCTTTTCGAGTTCTTATAATTGAAGCTGGCACACCCAAAATACAATCTTTTTTGCAAAAGCTGATCATTCAGCAGAACCACAGAGATCACACAGACAATATCAGAATTTGCCAGGATGTTTTGTTTTTCTCTCTGCTACTCTGTCTATAAAATACTTTATATTTTCCACATCTGCTTGGGAGCTCCCAGCAGTGTGTCTATTACTGGATTTCAAGATGACTAGTTTTCATCTTGCTTCCATGTAGCTTTCGGCAGCTTTGACTGAAATCAGAATTTACTCAGTTCCTTCAACAGCTTATTAGTTACTGAATGATAAGTTGACACTACCCTGAAGAAGGAAGGATGTTTTTGCAGCTAAGGCAATGGACTCGAACTCAGGAGAGCTGAGTTCAATTCTTGGCATAACGACAGACTCCCTGTGTGCCTTTAAATGAGGCAGTCTCTCAGTGGCTCAGTTCCTCAGCTATAAAATGGGGTAAATAATACTTCTCCACCTGCTGGGAGAATAAACCCATCAATGTTTGTGAGGGCTCCGTTACTGTATGAATGAGCATAATAGAAATAAATTCATGAAATAAAGTGTTTTGTGATACTCCCATATTGTTTGAGACATAAATGAGGAATCTTCTGGGTCTTAATATCTAGATTTAGGCTCTTACAGTGACTCTTGGCAGTTTCTAATGTAATTCCATTGGACTCCATGAAAGTAGACTATTTGGCCTTGTGTTTCCACTACCTCCTCCTACCATCAGCAATTGTCACTTGCAATATAACTGTAACAGACAAGGTTTGTACTGTACAAGGTTATACCAACTCACACTGAAAGGATTTTTGTATGACATTTTACTCCTATGCGTAGAAATTTTCAAATATTTTCTGAATTGGTTTTTTTGAAAATTGGAAGGTCTGCTGTTAGAAGGGCAGATCTCATATTTACGGGCCATGTTAAAAAACTGCAAGCGCACGTTCCTGTTTACATGTACAAATGCAGCAAAGGTCAGAATTCTGATATTTGGTCTCCATTTTCCATGGCAAATTTGGATTTAAATGTGTTGTGGTATTGTCTGAAATTCTCTGAAATCACAGTAGTTACTGCAATCAACATGTTATTTGGCTCAGTGAAGAACAGATGGTTTGGCTCATTTTGAAAATAGGGAAAAAATGTTTCCAGTCAGATAGAAAACGAAACCTTTGCAAGTTTTTGCTGAATCAAAAGGCTGGAAGAAAAAATCATTTTCAGTTGCACAAAACATTTTGTTAGATTTGATTTTGACCATTTTGAAACCTTTTTTTCCAAAAATATTTAAAATGAAATTAAAGAAAATTTTAAATGAAAAGTCATTCAAACTGAATAATCAAAATGTTTTGTTTCCACATTTTCGAAGCCAAATGTTCAGATTATTTGCAGATTGGTTTTGGGGTGCAGGGATTGTTTATTTTCCCCTAAACGAACAATTTGGTGAAGTTGACATGAGTTTGCAAAATGTTTAGTTGTTGATGAATTGTGTTTTTCATTCCCCTCTCCAGTCCCCGCCAAAATAAGTTTCAGCCAAAAAAATTTACCAAATTCTAATAGTATAGATAGTTGCATTTGTAAAACCAGTTTTTGCTTTTTAGATTGCAATCTTTCTGGGCAGAAGTTTTCACCCTCAGATGCGGATGCAATTAATATCAGTTAGGTGCTTAACTTCCTAATTGCCCTCACATAGGAGATAGTGTGATGTGCTACTATTTACATCTAATTTAACTGCCAGTGCAAAACTGTGACTGTGAAATGAAAGGGCAGATTGAGACCCTTTGAAAATCATGCCCAATGTATGTCATTGCTAGTAGAATAAGAACATAGATATTTCCATGGTTTAAAAATGAAAACCAAGCTATGCAAATCAGAATTCTGATATTACAGTGAAACTTACTTCCTCCATACAAACTGAATTGAATTTGGATTATGCCTTCTATTAAATGTAACAGCAGTGTTTAATAAGTGCACCAGCTGAAGCTATGAGAAATTGCTTAGTCAAGTTCTTGTTCCTTATTGGCTAGAGAGAAGCATTGGGTTTAAATATCAAGCAAAGAGATTGCCATGCTGATTACATGGAAATACATGACAGCATGATTACAAGTTGACCAAACAGTTTTGGCTTTCTTATTGAACTCATCGTGATAATCTTAGAATGTGAACTAGATCTTTAGACAGAGGGTGAACTCCTAGTCCATTGAAGTCAGTGGCAAAATTCCAGGATTTCACCTAAAGTTTGCAGTGTTGTTGGGTGTGGAATGATTACTACCAAATAAGTACTGATAAAATACCTGAACGAAAGGATAGTTTGATACTATGAACCCTGAAGTGTACTAAATTGTGCATCCTGTGGAAATATAGATTGAAATTGTATACTTAAACTGCACTGTCCTGTCACCTGTTAGCAATGTTTTTGTTTAAAATTAGTTATCAGTTTCCTAATAAACCCCATTTTGAAGAGGTTGTAGGAGGTGATTGTGTACATTTGCTTCTGGGCATCTAGAATCTGATCCTATCAATTTTAACAGAGTTGAGTCTTTTTCATAGATAATTTTTTCTTTTAAGAAACCTTTGAATTATTTTGATTATAAAACTTGAAATAAAATAGCAAGACTGTTTATAAGATAAAGATGTAGGGGGAGGCACATTTATATTTTATTAATTTTCAATGTATTGATTTTCCCCCCTTCTCTAAATATTTTAATTAAAAGTTAATTTTCAGTTATTTGGTACTAAACAATAGAATTTAATTATTGAAAAAGCAATATTCAAAATATATATACATAAATTACAAAGATACTGATGTTAAAAAGTAGATTTCTGTATCTAATTTTTTTCATTATACATTCAGGCCTTTGGTTGCCTCGGATATAATTAATAGTCTCAGTGCATTCACGTTACGTACCAATGGGGACATGAGTACCAAAGCATGTTGATTACATTTGGGTTTCCTTTTTGTCTTTCCCTAATTGTTTTATCAATGCAAAATCAATCAAAAAAAATTTCTGCAGGTAACATCACTTAAACTCAAAAAAGAAAGGTAATTAAGGGCCCAAATCTAAAAGGGCTTAAATGCCTGTTTAAGTGCACTGCTGAATCTGGTGCTAAGGGCCTTCACACATAGAGGCCCTGCCCTGCAAGATATTCTATGCAGGCAAACCCTTATGTAGTGCAGACATCCACTGAAGTCAGTGAGGTTCTACCCACACATATAGCTTGCAGGATCAGATCCTGAGTGGTGCCCAGGTAATCCAACAACTCTGACATGCCATCGTTGTCTCTAATGCTTTGGTACATCAGGATGGGCTCGGGATGCAATTTAATGCATAAGTGTCAACGTTCTTGTTTTGAAGCTTAAGATTGATGCTTAATGTTACGTTAAGATATTTTTGTAGTTCTGATTTTGTTTAATTTTCCCAGAGTTCTTTTACAGAAAGTGTCTATCGGTGGAAAATGAACATATTGAACTGAAGGGAGCACACAGTTCATCATTTCTCATCTGACCCTGTACTGTTTACTCTGTTGGAGTAAAAGAACCGGCAGGCCAAGCTCTGCTAGTCAGAGTGTATTACCTTGTCAGAGAAAGGCTAGGCTACTCAGATTCACCCTGAACAAATTACATACCTCACTACATCTCAGAACAAGGTAGCAGGGTTATAACTCAGTCTAAGCACCGTTCACTCTTCTATTACCTTCATAACCAAGGTCATACTAATCAACTCAATTACCAGTCCTCTTGGACATTTTCATAATGTTTTCAGCTAGTTGCTCTCCTGTGAAAATCTCTCAGTCTAAGCAAATGAATGCCATTTTTATAACTATCTACATTTCAGGTGCAGTGATGCTCTTTCAAAAGGCTGCTTCATAGCTCCAAAGACTACCTTTAAATACCAGAATTATGTTAGAACAACTAGGAGGTGTTAGCCTTGTCGTCTTGCTCTTTTTTATTATAAAAATAAATTCACTATACTTGACAAAGAACAGAAAAGAAAAACATATGTGGACCCCAGAATCAGCATCTGACGAAGTGGGTTTCTGTCCATGAAAGCTTATGCCCAAATAAATGTGTTAGTCCTTAAGGTGCCACGGGACTCTCGCTGTTTTGCTAAAAACAGACTACCACGGCTACCGCTCTGGAACTCAGCCATATTAATGTGATTTTTAAGGGTCTGATTTCATTCCACAAATACAAGTCGTTTCACAGTTAAGGCTGAAACTGAGTTCTTCGGTCAGAACTGATCGCCTAGTTTTTGGAAACCCTACAAATGCTAGATTCAGTGAGTTCAAGTTAAAAATGGAATCTCTCAGCCTATTTTTTTCCCAATTCATGGGTTTAATTCAGCTCCATAAAATTAGTTTGTTCTGAATTTCATTCTTGAATTTCTTTCCTCCACACACATTATTAAAAAAATCCCAACATCTGTATTTTAGAAATTCCTATATATATTTGCACATTTTCACCATTTAAATATTCTCTAAATATGGAATGTATTTGCCCCCATCAGACTGCAGTGAGACGTTCAAAGCCAAAATGATCAAAGAACAACTTTATATTTAGAAAATTATTTTAAAAATAACAGCCCAATCATATCTTTCTGCAGGTTCTCCCACTGGAGGGGGACTAAGAGGTCAACTCTATTAGGTTCTTATGGCGTTCCCTTGCACAGAGGACACAGAGGGGCAGGATTTTTATCATTCATTGGATTAATCATGGAAGTCTGAATCACAAACACTCTTTAGCTCTTTAGGATCTACCAAGGCACAGATGCTGAGCTCTATGTTAGCAGTAGGGCCCCTGTATCTATGTCCCTTTGTCTGGTTCTGTTGGAGGTGAATGTCTAGGGCGTCTCCTGAGTTCCCCTGTGATCAGAGGTCCTGGTCCCCACACATGTGGTTCTGTTGCATCATGGGGATCTGTGAAAAGTTCATTCAGAAATTAGTTTTATTAACTTTTTTCAGTAGTCTATCTTGGATTTGAGGGCGGGATGATGTGGGTCCTCTCTCTAGTCATGTTTTTGATCTCTCTAGTCATGCCTCTAGTAATGCCCTACGTGCGTATCAAAGTCCCAAAGGCAAAGTCCCAAGATAGATGGGACAGTGCTGTGGAGGAGACTGTTATCCCCAACATTCAGCAAGGATATTTCATTCGCAGAGGGTCCACTCTATGCTCTCATTCCAGAAGGGGCAATACCCATCTATAGGTTATTATCTCGGTTGTCTATTTCAGATCTTATGGAGGTTCCAAATGAAAACTATAGCAATTGCGCTCAGCCCAGAAATCTAAAAATGCAGTCACATCAAGCATTTGTCAGCATGTATAAACCAAGATCTGCATTGAAAAATGAAAGGGTTTAAAACAGGCATTTCTTAGCCTTTCGCTGAAAGCATCCATTTTGCATAAGAATGACAAAATGTGTGCTTCTAATAATAAGATCAGTGAGAGGGACTGCAAACTAGTTTGCACCCTGCCAATGCACTGGTTCATCTTCCAGAAGAATCTTAGCCTTTTGAGATGTCAATACAAATGATGCCCCATTATAATCTGGTGTATTTATAATACACCAGCCCTATATGTCTTTGAATTTTAAAGCAGTATTGCATTTGCTTGGAAATGAACCTACAGTAAGTACTTCTATTGTTGGACTCTCCGACTGCAGCTGTTACCTTTTGGTAAGATGGCTGATTCCAGCAACAGGTCAGTTTAAAAAATCCCCCAAAACTTCTATAGAAATCAGTGGTGTCTTTTAGAAATGAAAAAGGTATTTAATTACAAAGCTCTAGATTCATGATTAACTTTGAGCCCGAGATATCCCAATGATATGCTTCAGTAATTTGATAAATCAGGCCTACATGGAAAAATATGGATGAGGTTGTTGCATGTTGAAAGTTTCTTATGAAATAATGATGTTCAAGCATGCTTTGCGTCCACCTTATGCAATTCCCTTGACTTCCCTGAGGTTGCTTAAGGTGTCAGGGTGGAATCTGGCCCATTAGTTATTCCAGTGATATAACAAGTGCTTACCTATAATAGGGCACTAGAAGTTCTCAACAGGATTTAAGCCAGCGATTCCCACCCTGTGGCCCAGAGGTCAAAAGTAGCCCACGCGGTCTTTCAAAGTGGCCCGCTGCTCCCCTCCTGCTGGCTGCAGAAGGCAGCCACCAACTAAGGACTCAGGCAGAGCGTATTGCTGCGGGGCTACGAGACACCCGGTGCAGGCTCCTTGCTACAGCCAAGAGGACAGGAGATCAGTGCTCCTCCTATGTCCATGGGGTCTCTGCTGGAGCCAGAGGAGAGGAGCGCTGATTTCCTATCAGTGGCAGAAGAGAGTCTCTGTCTAGGGACTCAGGTGGAGCACACAGGGATACAGGATGCGTGCGGTTTCCCCCCTGCAGCCAGGGGGGCGGGAGATCAGCAAGGAGGTAGTCTCCTTGCTGAACTCCTTCCGTCTGGCTGCAGTGGGGGTTGGGAGAGAGGCACTGCTGATGGAGCAACCAGGACCTCCCGCGCTTGAGGAGGGGCAGGACTCTAAAAATCAGTGCCTTCCAGTTTGGCCTGCACTTAGCGGGTGCCACCCACGATGACTTAGCTGCCAGGCCGTGTGCTTCAATGTGTAGTGACAGTCACTCATCTATGCTAGAGCTTTGTCTGTGAGCGTGACATACTGTGAGTAATTTGTAGGTGGAAAATAGTGAATGTAAAAATGAGCACAGTAGCATCAAAATGTTTCCTTTAAATATGTAGTGATTTGTAGTCCTTTATGGTGTATACGTCAATACGTGACTTGATAAACTGGTGGCCCTGCAAGGTTGTAAAAATGATATTTCTGGCCCTCGAGCCAAAAAGGTTGGGAACCACTGATTTAAACAGAGTATCAGAATTGGTGTTCCTTACTGCATGCTGTGTAAACAATTGGCATGGACTATGTCTGTACTGGTCACCTCGTATTCAGAATATGATTTATCGCGTAAATGCTGGGATTACTATATCCGTAGAACTAGAGGTCACTGCTTGAGGTTAATTAGGTGATGCTAGCTCTACGGTGCTAAATAATGGCTATGTATTATTATCACTTGCTAGTCATTTGTTTTTTGTTTTCCGAACTTCAGAATGAAGGGCTTTTAGTTTTTCGTTTAGGGTGCAGACACGGTTATTTCTAACCTAATATTGACTGTTGTATGATAGCTAGGTATTTGCGGCATGTGTGATGAAAGCGGGTGTGAGAAAAAAGATGCTTTGAGCTAGTAGAAAATGTCTTTGATTGAACATGGAAGTCTTTTTTCACGCAGCACGAGGTGCACCAAGAAGTTTTCAAAAGGGAAGCGTCTGTTGCTGGTACCCTTAGGGTTTCTGTCTGACACTGAGAGCTAGTTCTTGATAAAGTGGGAGTAGAAACTAGTGATTCTCAGGAGGATATTCTGGCAAGTCAGAATAACCAGCACTAAACCAGTATTCAGTGAAAGCATATTCAAATGTAACGGCTACGAAAGGTGAGGCACTGAGATTCAGGCCTGGTTTTCTTGACCTCAAGAAGACGAAAGCTAACGTGGTCTGCAGCATTCGGTACAGAAATATGTAGATTGACAAGTGATAAAAATCAGACAAGTATGCAGCCGGTAGTGAGCCAGAGAGGTAGTTAGTAATATGTGGCCATAAATCAGCAAAATTTCTCCATTTGTATAGCATATCCCTGAAAGCATTGGCTGCTGCCTATGATAAATACAATGAGTGACAGATAGTCATTGACATTTTAAGTACTAAGTTCAAGCTGGTTCCATTGCCTTAATTCACTGATTTACTTTTCCGTCTTATGTCTTTTTCAGTTTGTGTGGAAACTGAGATGACTAACTATTTGCTACACTTTGTACTTCACAGTATTCCATATATCAATTTTACCTCGCTTTTGTGTACCTGTTCAAATACCTCCATACTTTAATTCAGCTTTAAACTTGAAGTATTGTGTGTACCACAAAGACATAATAGTAGTTATTAGTAATATTGATTTTTCCCTTAAGCTGCATCCAGCATAAAAATCTCAACACACTTTTGCCAAGCAGTTTGAGCCCAATTCTCAAGGTGAGGGAGGGGTGGTGCTTTTTCACTTGCTACTTTTTGTAGTGTTCTATCCAGAGACACTTTTCTGTTACAAAATCAGGTGATCTTTGCATTGCAGAACACTAAACTCTTTCAAAGTATCATGATGTTGAAAAAACTTGTCAGCCAGGTCTTCCTGTCTCTAAAAAAGGCTGATCACACATCAGTGCGGTGCTTCAGAATTTGGGCAGTGGTTGTGGAGCATCACCAGGTGAGACAGGGGTGTCAAAAATGTGGTGACATGCACCCAAATAATCCAGTGTTCGTTCACTAAAATCTTTACATGCAGAAACATCAAATGCGGTCAGAGCACACTTCCGTTGTCTATTCACCTTGTATTTTTTCATGAGTTTTGTAGTACGTATTCAGTCCAGCAATAGAGGACAAAACCAGAAAGCACCATAAATACCATTACAAATCAGAACTGTGTGTTTTGTGTGGCATCATAAAAAGAGGTGATGTTCTGATAAAAAGTATCATACAAATAAAGACTCTTTGGAATGTTGCCCTTTCAAAATCAGTGCAGTTTACATACACACAAGCCTTATTACTGAGGAGCAGTAATAATCTGGTCCTCTTTTACCCATGCCCTTGGTAGTTACCATGCATGGCAGTTTCTGCTTCTTTGATGGCAAGTTTTGCAGTATGTTTTGGACACGTGCGCATTTTTATTTGTGAAGGGATTATGAAGTCCTCTGCTTTGAAGAGTTTGGGGGATGAATAGGATTGCATGAATAAGGGAGTGACAATGAGCTTTTAAGAACGAGACACTCTCACAAGGGGTAGTATTGCAGTTTTAATAAAAAGTCTCTTCTCCCTACTTTAAAATAATAGATTAGAACACTTGCCGTCGGTTCTAGTCTCTCTGGGGTATTGATGAATGATTATTAACCTAAATGGGTTAATTTTATATATTCTGAATTCAATATGTCCGTTATCTTTTTTTAAACAAAAAATTGTGTTAAAATGTAACTAAATTGAGGTGCATCTGAGTGAAATAGTTTTGAACCTATTTTTAAAGAAAAAGTATCTTGGAATTCTTTAAACTTGGTGCAACTACAGTCCTGGCCCTTTAAAATTCCTTTTGTAGTACAGGAAGGGTGTGTCTTCTTTTGTAGGAATGCAGTATTATTTAGGGGAATTCACCCTCCAAGATAAGAGATATGATAAAGGGAAATAGATTGAAGGGTCCCATATCTCACCAGAATCCAATGTTTACATTGTAAACGTTTCTCAGCATCTGCAGCCAACAAAAAAACTGGGTCATATATGACTTATGATTATTTTTGTTTAAGGGTAGCTGTTGTAGAGGGTGGATAAATAGTCCAATGTCACATTCAGTGGAAATCAGATCTCCAGTGAGCTGTTCAGCTCTTAGATATTCAAATAACGTTGGGAAAATATTTGTTGATATTTAAATATCACGCGTCTATTGCTTTACCCTTCTAGGCAATTAATCAAATGGTTCTTACAGAATTGCATTTGCCACTGTGTACTGTAGTTGCAGATATTTTTATTGGAAAACATTCAGCTAATACTTCCTGAGCTCAGTTGTTCTCCCTGAAACATGTCCATTATACCTCTCTGTTTCTGTCACAGCCACATCTAAAGATGACACTTGTATGATGCATTGTATTATAATACAGACTTTACTGGCATTTCCCTATGTAGTCTGTAATCAGCTGATCAACTTCCTGTGATTAGTAGGTGTGAGTTATGCCAGTTAAATAAATTGTATTGTGACTCTGTTGGAGAAGAGAAAATGGATTGTAAACGCTTCTGAATTTTTAATTTCAAGCTATTTTTATTTAGTTTTCTGTTCAGTATCAATCCCCGCATAAGGCAGATAATCTCAGTATTAATACACAGCTTAAAGCAATTACATTGTAGAGACCCCAACTGATACTTATTTTTCTATGCTAAATTAGTCAAAGGAAAGAAGAATATTCTAATGAAGGGTAGCTACTGTCCTAGAGATTTGACCAGGTCCTTTTTCATTTCATAGCAGACTCATTTGCTTCATTGCAGCTTCCACTGCTAGTCATGCTGAAAGCAGCAGAACCGTCATCATGTAAAATAAAGCCGTCTAAAATTCATGGGCTAACTGCCAGGAGTTGGGTCCTTCCCTTAGTAGTGCAACAGCATGCTTCCCAACCCCACTTCGCTTGTCTACCACCCAGACGTTCATGCAGCATGCTACAGCTGCTGCCACCAAACAAAATAGAAGCGCCACGATACCACAGTGATGGGAATCTTCAGAAAGAAAGACACTGCTCCCAGTTCAGGACTACACAGGGGGTCAAAGGCTCTTATTTTGGGACACAAGGAGATTGAATTTAATAGCATTGCTGTTTATCTTCATATCACTGTTGTTGCGGGGAGTGAGGGGAATGGAACTGGGTCCATTATGAATATACGTTCACAGCGCGTCGCTGCATAGGGGTCAGGGAGCCAGCACCCCGCATGAATTTCTGCAAGACACTGGTAGTTTTTAGCACTCATCACTGTGGCTCCAGCTTTCCTTGTTTTGGGGAGATTATCAAGAAAGTGGTAGCAAAATGGACTCTGGCAACATCTAGAATCCTCTGATTAATTTCATCCCTTGACTATGGTTTCAGGCTGGGCATCATACAGAGACTGCACTGGTTGACAGTCTCCTAGCAATAGAAAAAGAACAAGTACCCAAACTGATCGCCTGCCTCTGATACTGTTGACCACGTGGAGTTATTGCCACAGTAGAGACGCATAGGGCTGCTATGGAGTGAATCTGTTCACATTTCATGTTCGTTGTGCATATGAAGCTGTCCGGTGACATACCAGTGAGACTCAGCCCTAAAATGCTGTTTCATTGGATCCAGATAGTGCATTTGTTTGACTTTCCCAGCTAGCTCAAGTAAAGTCCACATAGGATCAGGCTGGAAGTGAATTTGGTGCGTTGTGGGAAGCAATCAAAGGACGTGGCAAAAGCAGTATCTTGCCCTCAGATTGAGAAAATTTGTCTGCCTTCAGTTACTGGCTGTTGCAACCTAGGCATCACAATAGATTCCTACTTCTGGTAGTCTAGGAAATATCTGTAGCCGAAACTCTATTTCCATCTTTAATTTGCTTAGAAGTGGGCAATCATTCCTTTTGTAAATGCAAATCTTGCCATGATCATCCCTTGAAAACTTCCCCATGAGTTCTTCTGCTTACTTAGCAGTGCTTTTATGTGTAGAATACACCTTGTCTGTGTGTCTGAATCTACAATGACTTCTAGTTTGTTTCCAAGGATGATTCAAAGGCTCCATTTTGGTCTATAGCATAAAGCCCTCCATGACTTGTGTCTTGGGAACCTTAGATATCTAATTGATCCCCTTACTCTTGTCCCACATTGGGATCA
Source organism: Mesoclemmys tuberculata (assembly GCA_007922155.1). Lineage (NCBI taxonomy): Eukaryota > Metazoa > Chordata > Testudines > Chelidae > Mesoclemmys > Mesoclemmys tuberculata. The sequence continues at coordinate 20,941,721 of ML675631.1, forward strand.
ACTTGTGTGCTTGAGCTGACAGCCTTAACATTTAAATGAGAAGGGTGGCAAGAAGGAGTTTGCAGCAGAGGGCATGCTGCTCTGGAATTACTTGCCTGCACTTTTGCCAACAGATCCTCAGTTTGTCGGCCTTCAGGACAACTAGCAAAGCTTTTCCTGACGCTGTGGATGTCTTTCCATTGGTGAGTGGTGGCATGTGTGTGCGCATGAGTGTTTCAGGAACTGACTTTTGTGTGCAATGCTAATAAGATGTTTGTAAATGTGCCTAGACATTGTTACTGGTGCATAATAAGATTCTCAAGAATAATAAAAGAATTAAGTTCACCAAAACTTTGGAGTCCCATTCTGCATGGGTTCTAGGCCACAGATAGTGCTGTTTTAACAAGTGCTTTATAGTGAGTTTGTTCCTATTCTGCTAGGTGTAATGGCCATTGGTAAGGAAAGTTCTTTTAATTCATCTTTATTTGATTAACAGAAACATTCATTAACGACCTTGTAGACATATACCATGATTATTTCTGCTTCCTGCCTTGCAAACATCTTTCTTCAAATGTGGTTTTTCTGCTGTCTAAAACTAAATACAATGAATAGACGCATAATAAAATCTTTTAATTGTCTTAGCATATGTTGCTTTTATTAGGTGAGAATAATTGCATTCATGGGATCACCTACAAAGTCCTTTAGAATATAAAATTGAAATGGTTTCACACTGAGCGCACAAGTCCTTCTGAGCCATGCCATTTTCCCCTTCACTGCCTCTTGTCCCCCTTTCGCTGTAAAGTTCACATTGAAGTGTGACAAGAGACACTTGACAACTGACACATGCTGGATCTTATCAGCAGTGAGTGCAGTCATGGGCCCTGACTGAAGAGCGATTGTCATTTCTACACCATTTATTCCTTTCCTAGCCTCATTGCTTGCTTCCTTTCTGAGGAAATTTTCCCTGTTAAAGTACTGTACATGTTCGTGTGTGTGTGTTTTTTTCCCTTACAGAAGGATTTTTATACGCATTTATTCCATAGGCAAGCCTGTAAGAGACTTCCTCTAACTTCTTAGTGGCAGGAATACTCTAAGCTGGTTCAGCCTAATAAAAGCAACCCAACAAAGCTTTGATGGTATCATTACATCTCTCATAAATCCCTTTGCCTTCCAGCATCCAATAATTCTATTACCTCTAATCAATTCACAAGCTATTTTATTTGACTTCAAACCCGTTGGGTTCATTTTGACCAACATTCACTAAAGGCGTTGATGATCATGTTGCAGCTTCAGTTCATTCTTAAAATGAGTTCTGGACTAATGAGCAATCAGAGTTTTTATCTGTGCTCCAGCTGGCCATGCCAGTAACAACCAGAAATGATCCACGGCTGCATTCTGCGAGTTCCTTCAGTTTTACTCGGTTCTGTTTTCAATTTTTGCTGTGCAGATAGCATGGTTGATGGGCTCTAATTATTCAGAAAAATAGAGCAGCTGTACCTTTCTTAAATACAACTATCTCCCAGTTCCATCCTAATCTAGTTGCTGCTAGTCCATTCCACACTGTAGCTCATATCTCTTTCCGCTCTATAATTGGTGTTATTTTGTTGCTGCGTTTATTTACCATACTTCTTACGCGTGTGCCCTTTAAGGGTGATCAGGTAGCAAGTTTGAAAAATTGAGACGAAGGGAGGGAGGTAACAAGTGCCATTATAAGACAATCCCCAAATATCAGGACTGTCCCTATAAAATCGGGGTATCTGGTCACCCTAGTGCCCTTCTATCACAAGGAATTAAGAGTCCTCAAATAGCCATGTCCGATACTAGGGTATCTGTATAATTAGGAATGTGTCGTTGATGGAATTCTTCCTCTTCAAAACTAACCACATTTCATCTCAACCAAGGCTTTGGTTTGTGAAAGCCTATTTTATTTGTTTGTAATAAGCTTGCTGCTGACTTTTTTATTTTACCAAGTTGAATTGAAGAATTTTTCAAAATACGTCAGTCTGTTCTAGGTCTTTTTATGCAGCGTGAAAGGCAGTAGTATGTGTGCCTATTGTTCTGTCTGTATTGCAGTGCTTACCAGTTTAAGAATTAGTTGAATTTAAGCTTATAACACGGGGCTGGGTTTTACCATCCTTGCTCACATTGGTGAGCAACCACTCATGCAAAGTCACTAGGGCTGCTCACGTGAGCAAGTTTTCACCAATGTAGGTAAGGGTTGCTTACAACTGTAGTCCATTGTCTTTGATTCTGCTGGCTAACCATGGCCGGTAGTTGATCAGAAATATGGCTACTTTTTCTCTCGTGTCATTTAGATAAAAATCTGTCAATCACATGTCTAATTCAAGTTGCTTTTAACCAGTGGCCTACTGAGTGGGGGCGGGGGCCTGGCCCCAAGTGCCCGCCTGTCAGGTGGTGCACAGAGCCCCCTGCGCCCCTCGCACTCCAAGAAGGGTTGGCCCATAGCACACTTACCCACCGTTCCAGCCCCACAGCCTGGAGCTAGCTCAGATGGGGCCTCACCTCCCGGCCTGGGCTGGGCGGGGCAGGCAGGCCCTTCACAATGCACGGGGGGCACACAGGAGCGGAAGCAGGAGCAGCCACCCCTCAGCCCCCTGCACGCCTCACCTTCCACCCGTCATGAAGGGCTGACCCTGGTGCCTCCCCCCTCGGGCTGGGGGGATGAAGACGCCCCTGTCTGAGCCAGCGCCGGTGGGCTGGAGCGCCAGGTAAGTGCGGCGGGGGGAAGGCACGCTGGGACGGCCCTTCGCGCTGGGCAGGGGCGCAGGAGGCGGAGAGGTGGCTGGTCCCGCTTCCGCTCCAGCGCTCCCCCCGGCATTGTGAAGAGCTGACCTAGCAATGGCCCCAGGTCAGGGTGTAAAGTTGCCCCCCATCTGAGCCAGCACCGAGCTTTGGAGCTGCTGGAGCAGTGGGTAAGTGTGAAGAGTGGGGGGTGACGGAGCCAAGTCTGCATTTGAGCTTCCTCCTATGCCTCACAAACTCCCCCACCTGCAGATACAGACCCCCCTGGGGGTGGCGCTGGGACCCTTCCTGCCTTATGGAAGTGGGGGGCCATGAGGTGAGAAGGGCGGAAATATAGGCTTGGCCCCCGGGTGCCAGAGACCCTCCGTACGCCACTGCTTTTAAAAACATATTTTAGTAATGTAGCTTGTAATGTCAAGTGTTGTACGTGATCCCCCTTGTTCAACAGATATTCATAGTTCTCAAGTGCCAAGAGAGATTTCTACATGCAAAGTAATATGTAAAGAAATGACACTCTTGGAACAGATGCTTGTGACTATATTTATTTACCTAATTTGGTGTGAAAACTGAATACTTGCATGCCATAAGGGTCCATAGATGGGTTTAAATACAAGTGTATCACAATTTAGAGAGGGCTGTGCTCCCAAACTGCAATTTCCTGCTCACCGAGGTAGAACTCACTCATGTGAGTAGTTGCAGCAATTTCAGTGAGCGTTTTAGGAGAGAGCCCCTGCTTCTATCTGCAGTTTGCTTTTTGAAACAAATAGAGCAAAGAAGGACCATCTTAACTTTGTGAAATTGGATTATTTCCGTAGAGTGATAGCTCTCATTGACAGCATGGTTCTGTGAGATGCTCTGTGAGAGTTCTGTAGTTATTGTGTCACCAACATATGTTCCTTTCCTTCAACGCTGAATGAGAGGACAGCGATGGCAAGCCTAATGATTGATTCTGATTGAAGCAAAATTAAAACCTAGAACCTATATGGCAGTGGTGATTTATGGCACTGTCGATGAACTATATGTTTTAATAATGTATTCTAACCCGGACAGCGGTAGGATAAATATGCCACTGTAGTTCATCCTAAAGAGACAGAAAGACTTTATATGGAAGCACAGGTGCCAAAGCAAAGGTTATGTGAATTCCTTCTTCTAGTCAGCTCTGGAAAGAGGGCATGTGAACGTGTGCAGCTAGCGTGTGTGAGTAAACTGTGCTGCTAATGCGTGTACCTGTGAGACTCCGAGTCAGAATTTCTTTTTTATTGCTTATGATGTGCCAGCATCCTAGGAAAGAGGTGCTAGCAGTAGAAATGTCTTCACAAGCCCAATAAGACTAGAGTGTCTCAGTGACGTGCACTGAACTCTTTGCGCCAGGATGACTGGATTTTGACATAAACATTATTTTTACATAGTGAGTGAAGAATCTGATTTCTCATCTTAGTCATGATTTGCTTCTTTACTGCTTTTCTGCCACGCATTCGGAAAAAGAAGAGAGAGCCAAGTAATTTATAGTGTAGCCATTTTCTTAGTCCATATACCACTTGTTTATTTAGAAATAATTTGCTTAAGCAGGCACAGAGGGGAAGGTCATGTGAGGAAATTTTTTATTAATCGTTTGCCGAACAGATCGATTGTAATTTGAATACTGTAAATCTATACTGTTAACAGGTTTATTTCTTCATTAGATATTAATTCTGCAGGGTTTTGCACATTGTAGAATTGATGTAGACTGTGCAGCTGCATCCTTATCTGATGATGATAATAATAACCAGTTGTGTGTCTGGAGCATCCTTTCTCACTCTCGCAGTTCAGCACCAATCTGGAGAAGCGCAGCATCATTGTAATCATGTGTGCGTGCATGGGCGTATCTGCAAGTCCTCAAAGAAATCAAGATAAAATACATTTCTTTCATTTCTTTTCTTTTAAATTAGTATTTTAAGGGATTTTTAGTACCAAGGTCTTTGAGCCAAACCCCTAAATTCAGACCCGACCCTCTGCTAGGGAATTTCAAGTCAAGAATTTAACTTTGTAGCTTGGTCCTTATCTCTGATTTTAAGCAATTGGGTGCAGTATTCGTATATAACCTAAGGAAGAGTGGAGGCCTGGGGAAAGATTGGAGGTGATGAGAGAAGAATAAGAAGCAGGAAGAACAGTGAGGAGAAAAAAACGGACAATGAGAAAGTGATGATTAGTTGACTTATCTCTGGAGTCAGTCCATAGTTGGCCAGGGATTGCAATTAGCACCGTCTATTGTCAAGCTTTCATTTTCAAGGTGAACACCAAGTCAGGTCTGATCAGAGGGAACCGGGTTTTGCATGACAAGATTTAAAATTGTATCCAATAGGAAGAGGTGGGTTTAATACTCCATGATAATTCTAAAATCAACTTCGTATCCAGATCAGCTATGTTACTATGGCAAGGAATCAAGAGCAGGGAAGTCGCTGATCCAGAACTGATGAAGTGAAAGGAAAGGAAGAAGAGAAGGAAAGGAAGGATGAATAAGGAAATGCATGGAGAACAGGGAACAAATGAGGATGAGGAGAAATGAGGTTTACTGGAAGTTGAACTAAAGAAAGAAGCAGATGGATCTTATAACTTCTATTTGTTGCCTAGCATGATGAACCTGTTTGTGGAGAGAAGTTATTAGCTACCTTGATCATTATACTAATGAAGAATTTCATGCCCAGGCACCCGAGAAAACACAGATTTCCAGAAAGATGTTATGTTCGTTTAGTAGCATTTTGTGTATCTAATGTCCTTGCCATCAAGCCACCAGATGTCCCAATTTTATAGGAACAGTCCCGGGGCTTTTTCTTACATAGGCGCCTATTAGCCCCCACAGCCCCACCCCTTGTTCCAATTTTTCACACTTGCTATCTGGCCACCTTATTCAGGTCTATCAAGGAATGGTTTTATAGAACCTGAGAGTGTGGATGCTAGTTGATCATCTTTCTGGAATTGGTGGTTGGAGCCTAGGAGACCAAGGATGTGCAGTGCTGGTAGCCATTCTGCTTATGTTCACCATGGAGTCATTTGAAGAGGACGTTGTACATGATATAGCTATAATAGGATTAAAAGGTTCAGGGTTGGGCTGCTGCAAGTCACTGTGTGTCTAGAACAATTGTGCATCTGATCATGCATCATTCAAGTCAATGGGAGTTTTGCCATTGTCTTCAATGGGAGCAGGATACCATTCTGTGTCCATGGCCAGCCTTCTGTTTTGCACTGTTTCCTTGTAAAAAAAATAAAATTAGTTTATCCGAGACACGTGTGTAAGTATTAATCAGGCAGTCCAAACCTATCAACAATTACAACCCATAGTGTCCAGACTGTAAGAAGAAGCCACATTATTTATGCATTAATCCTTTCTCCCTTTTCTGTAATTTTTTCTTTTTCCTCTTCCTGACTGGTAATTGTTGAAGATACCCATGTACAAATAACCTTTTTCCTTCATATCCTTCCTGCTTTATATCTTACAATGAAACCTAAATGACATATCAAATGGCTGCTGTAGAAGTTACTGTGATAAAAACAAAAGATTCGACCTTCGTTATCTGCGCGTAAGAGAGGAAATGGAGAGAGGAGGAGGTTTTCAGATCTGCTATTAACTTGAAGTTGGAAAGGATTCTAGCAGCAACAGCAGTGGAAAGGTATATATTTACCTTTAAATGTCTTACTTAAGTCTGTGCACTCATATAAGTTCACTTTTATGGTCTGCAGTTCCTTTCAAAGATTTCCAGCATTCCCTCTTCAAAGGACTCTTGGAACGCAACACAGCTATGCCAATGTAGCAGAGAAAATTACAAATTACTAATTTAAGAGCTTTCTTAGAATCATTTTCCCTTTGTTTTGTATAATTTCCACACTTAAGAAATCAAACTTTCAGTTAAATGTTTATACAGTAATTCAGCCGGTTTAAGCCATCTGCTGGTATGGCATCTGCAGAATTGTTTTGATGCGTTCTTAGTATTGTTTCCTTCACGAGTTTTGTAGGCTTGTATTTTGGTTGCAAAAGGATCATTTTCTTCAGCACAAAAGAAGTGCTGTTTATATCCAGGATTCTAATTGCCAGCTTTATTTCAAAACTATACTTCAAAACAACTTCTTACGCCTCTAAAATCCTTGTTCTGATTGACGTTTGCTTTTCAAGATGGGGTTCCATCTTATCTTGCTCTTTTATTGTGTTTTCTTTTGTATCAATATTCAAAAAAAAATTCATTTAAGTGCATAGGTGGGCTTGAAGCCTTAGTATTCATACTTGCACGTTAACAACTGTTGTAACACGTACCAGAGGGAAAATATTGTTTCTGGTAAATGCTCAATAATTATAGTCTTTATTGCATCAAAACCTGTGTTTTGACAGATAGTGGAAAGCTTTCAAAGCCTGTGTGGGATGGATGACAGATAGCTGCAGGTGGAAAATACTTTTTTAGCTATTGGGGTTTCTATTACTGGTAATGTAAATATTCTTCCAAAATAACATTAACCTTCCAAACAGGTTTGGTGGTGTACAGTGATAATGTGTGCATTAGAAAAATATACCAATGAAATAATTCTTAAAGATTACATCAGATTACTCCAAGGTCAGGGCAGTTATGTTTCTTTTCATTAAGTTGCAAAGTAGGAGAGACTAGAAAATTACTGCTGATAGATTTAGTGCTTTAGATGTAATTTGAATAGATGTACTAAATTCTTCCCTGTACCTTGTGTTAATTCCTGGTCTAAGAAAAATTAAGAGGAAAGATTATCTGTTATTACAGTATACAGAAAGTGACTACATTTAACCCATTCACACCAAGTGCATACACAAATAAACATATATGTTACTTTTGTAGCACATGACCTGATGAATTACGTTCAGTGTGTACAGTGTTTTCCACTGTAGTAAATATTGACAGTTCTGAAAATAATATGTCTGTCGTATGGGCTCAGTTTTCAAAACCATGCCCTACTATATGCAGGTGAAATTTGCACCTGAAAAATTTCACCTGCAATCAAATAGTAGGTGTCGGTCACGCCTCAGGTACAAATTAGGGGACTAGAAATATAGCTATATTTATTTACACTTTCAATTCTTTTTTTTTTTTTGGCAGGATGGGTTACAAAAATTCAGATAGCCATTTTGTTTTTGCAAATTGCATCTACAAGCCATTCATTATGGTCAGGAGCCCCACATCAATAATTTTTTGTTTGCACTGATAGCTGGATGCATGTGTTTTGAGAGTTTAACAAACACGTCAGCATTCCATCTGATTGTGGAAACATTCTGTTCTTCCTTTGACCTGTCTGAGTGCTCTTAATTTTAAGAGTAGCTGAATACTCACAAAACTCTACAAACTTATATGCTTTAAGAGTTTTATTGGGTTTAAAAGTAATCTAGTTGTATCTATTCCAGCTTGAACACTATAGGTGAAATGCAGGCCCTGTTAAAATCAATGGTAAAACTTGCATTGACTTCAGTAAAGCCAGGATTTCACATTGTGAGTGGAATGGGGAAGGAATATAACAATTTCCCCTTCCACCGCCCTCAACATTTTGTGTCTAATTTAGGGAGGACATTTCCATTCATTTTGAAAGTTGTATGGACAGTAAGTGTACAAAATAGGCATTTTGCCAATGGTCTTACCTCGTAGTTTTAAGGTACTACTTGTCAACACTCTCATATAGTTAGTGGATCATTTTATTCTATTCTAGAGGCAGTGAATTAGAGTGGCCTCACACTTCATTCCATTCAGGTTAATGACATAAGGCAGAGATGAACAATCTTACATCATGTGCTGCCACTTTTTATTACTCCTTTTTTCTGTGTGAGGGTCTGATGGTGTTACCCATAGACAGTTGGTAAAAGTAAAAAACTCCCAGATTCCAACAGCATTCCCTGTGCTTAAAATGGTACCATCTCTGAAACTAGAATGAACTTCTTCTGTGTGCCCACTGTATGGGTAAAATCTGAGTATTTGTGCACTTTTGTATGCTTCAAGATCCAAGAAGGTGGAGCTTCATGGAATTTCAAATGGCCAATGATGCTTTGAAATGTAACTTCCCCCCGCCTTCAAAAAATTCAGAAAAGCTACATTTTGTTAGGTTTTTTTGGAACCTGACTCTTGCACATAGATGGGGAGCTCCTTTTGGAATGTCATTCCTTGAGAAGTCAGCAGGGGTCACTTAAGTTCATTGTTCTGCAACAGTCTCTACAAATGTGTCTTTAGACTTGTCAGAATTGATCTGTGTCTAAAAACCAACTACAGAAGCAAACACAGGGGCTAACTATACTTTTACATGCTGTCCACAACCCAGCCATGCTGAAAAAAGAGATCAGAAGTTGGTGAGAAATCATTAAACAACTAAGGATTTAAAATAACATTCTGATTAACAGTAAATAAATATTACATAGTGCTCCCTGAAAAATATTATGCCACTAAGAATACATTTCACTTTAATACAAATGTATTGTCACAAGAATATCCATGCATAAAAACGTAGGGCTTTGAAACAAAATGGAAGAGAGAAATCTTGTTACTGACCATCATAAAGCAAATGAAAAATTATGATGCTAGAGTCAATTGCAAAACAATTTTTGCACCTAGCAATGTTTGCAATGCAACAATGTTTTTACCTAGCAAAAACAACCTTACATAAACTTCCCAGGAAGCTAGACTAGAAGCAAACATTCCTTCCTACTGCATAGAGAATACAATGTGTGTAGCCTGTTCACAAAATGTACATTTCCTGTTTGACCAGCAGTGCAAGCTATAAACTTCAATACCGTTAATTTAAGCTTTTAGAAAACAAACTTTCAACCCTCCAAAAATGAAAGAATTAATTTACCAAAAGCTATTATGCATCTAAGGCATACCTGAGTAGGGAATTTTTAAAAAACACAACAAACCTTTGTGTACCGTAAACTGAAACTCTAAAGAGTCAAAACTATTTTTTAAATTTGTGTACTTTGGCTATAGCAACAGCCAGTTCAATTCAATATGCCTCCAGTGCGTTCTTCTCTTTCCCATTTCATACTCCATTCTCGTCAAACACAGACTCTTTATAACTGCAGCAGGTTTAGGAGGTGGCACGGAGAAAAGAATGCAGTGGCTTTGTGTTGAGGAACAACAGTAGTTTCCTTGTAAGGAGAAAACTATGGTGGTGTGAAAAATGTGAGCACCCAAAAGTTGGAAACATAAGGGATCATGAAAATCTGTCTGTTTTGTACACAGAACAGTTGTCTTGTTTGTATCATTTTCCCCCCTATCTGCCTAACTTGATCATGGCACATTATCTCCTTGCATTGGACTTCAATTCTATCTGCAGTTCAGGTACATGCTTTTAAATAAGTGTGAGAGCACTGAGTCAAGCAACAGGAATCTTTGGTAGGAATCTTTTCTGTTCTCACACTTTTCTTCCATTGCATTAGAGAGCTGTGGCCAGATTAGAACGTGGATTTCAAGAAAAGGAGACTCATGGCTATCACAGATTAGACTGTCTTTTGGCAAGACGGTTTAAGAGGTGCATGGCTTAGTGTAATACCCTTGGCATTGTTAGGTTCTTTGGATAGCATTGTGTACTGCACTGCTATCAGAGGGGGAAAAGAGGTGTTACAGGCAAACAGAAGGCAGAATGAGCCCAAAATCCTTTCAGAAAGAAAGTAGTCAGGGCTTTCCACGGAGTTAAGCAGAGACATATTAATGACCATCATAACAGGTTAGGTGAGAACACTGGGAGGAGGAGATCTAATTTTAGTTGCCACTAGGTCTGATCAGATATTATGTGCCCGTGTATCCAATTGATGAAAAGTGGAGCAGTCCATGAGGATTCAAAGGCACAAGTTATCAGTGACGACTTAACTCTTCTCTCATTGAATTGGTTGTGTGGCGTTTGACATCAGTGAGGGAGCAGAGGGAGGCCAACAAAGAACACCTTTGAGCATCCTACACAGAGCCCTTGGGGTGTGACGTTTAGGGAGAGAAGCAGCTCCATGGCTGACTTTCCCCCCTCCGGCCATTGCTTGATGTAGGAAGGGATAATGTCCTTTTTACAGCTGTGGGTTTGGTTTTGGGTGTTTTGTCTTGCTAAGTTTAGAAGGGTAAGGAAAAATTGAAAGAGCCATGCAGAAAATAGACGCTTACCAATAGCTGAGGAAATGCTGAAATGAAAGGTAAAAAATGAGGTGTGGGACCTAGGAGATAACTTTATTAGCTCAATTCACGATAACACTGTTACTTATCGTTAGCTGATAGGTAGGATTTGCATATGTGGTTTTTAGCAATCGACATTATGAAAGAGTTGTGTCTCAGGCTTTGTGGTAAAGAGTGGGGCAGTTTGCTCTAGGATTCAGACACACGCCAAGTTTTTCTTTAGTTGACATTATTTGTGAGTAAACTATAATTTAGATATACTCTTCTATCACTTCCATGGCTTGGTAACAGTGTAAGAACAATTATAAATTGGCATTGTGATAATATCCACTACTACATCATATAGGATTATTATAGGACAGATACTAGTTCATACAATAATATTCAAAGAAGCAATTACATCTGCATTTAGCAAGCCTGGATTGAAAATACAAATCAGCAATACACTGAATGCAAATGTAAATTCTCAGGCTGTGTTTGTAGGACATTATATCCAGAAGAGGAAACAAATGGTTTTAACCTAATTAGAGATTCCTAAGAGACACGTCTCCTCCCATTACACTGAACATGAATTGTAGCAGTGTGCTGATCTGCCTTTTAATGTTTTCTATATAGAGATTAAAAAAAAAAAGTCAGGTGCACTTTTAAAAGCGCTGTCAGTGGTTTTGTAAAACCCCACCAACTCATATCTAAAGTTGTTAGACCTTCAGCTCTGATGTGGCCATTGCTCCAAATACGAGGCATTTAAGCTTCTGTGTTACCACTTACCATATTACTGGTGAACCCTGACTCCGCCACTTCCGCAGGATCAAATGGTACCTGTAATGTTGAGGTATTTCCAGACACCCAGCCAAATTCTGTCTCTCCTGTAAACACTTGGCTGAAGTTGGTAGAGTTGCCCTGCTGGAACTGAGAGCAGAATTTGACCCGTGTCCTCTAATGTGTGAAAAGAAATGTTTAAATCAATCATTGGCAAAAATCTGTGCAGCAAGAAACAATTTTAAAAAAGAATGTGCTGGAAATTGAAACGTAACTAAGGAAAGTAAACTTTCTTCCTTGCTCGAGGCAGTGTGTCAGACGGCTGCTTACCTATTATTAGTATGAAATGGGCTATTCCACAAATCGTTTCTTTTAATGGTATTAGCAAATGGAACTGCAACCCTGTTTTATCCACTGGATGTTTGAAGTGTACTAGAAATTATGAAAACTGCATTTCCTTTCCTGTACAGAGCATTGTAAATTCAGTGATGTTGCATTGTTTGGCTTTACAATAGTTACATGACTGACAAGGAGCTACACTTGTAGATGGTGCTTTACGAAACACCAGTTAAGTCAAGGACCCTGCCCTTAAGAGCATGTACCAAGGAGCTGGCCACTGGAGCTGGGACACTGGACAGGGTGGACCAGTTCTCTCAGGTGGTACAGAGAACCCTCTTTCTAGATGCCTGCCCAATATGACTTGCTCACATAGACTCAGAAACTTTAAGACCTCATGCACATCACAGAACCTCATTCCACCCACTCCTGTGATACACCCATAACCTCTGGCTGAGTTACTGAAGTCCTCAAACCTTGGTTTAAAGACTTTGAATTACAGATAATCCATCATTTAGCTAGTTCAAACCAGCAAGTGAGCCGTGCCCCTCTGCAGAGGAAGACATCAAACTGATTGCCAGATTTGGGGTCAGGAAGGAATTTTCCCCCCGGGTCAGGGATCTTGGGGTCTTTTTGTTCCCCTTCTTCTGCAGTATGGGGCCTGGTTCACCCCGTGAGATTATCTGGGCACATTCTAGCTAATCCAGTGGTCCCCAAGGTGGGGGGGTGCCTCCCTACGGGGGCACGGAGGAACCAGCCACCATGGAAATGGAGCGTCACTCACCTGCATTCTGCCCTCAGCACTGCTCCGGGCCTGCCTGCTCCTTCCGCCCGCCTCAGACATGGGCCTGCTCCTGGCTGTGGCTCAGGCGCTGGCCCCCACTCTCGGCCACTGGTCCCTGCCCTTGGCTCTCAGCTTCTGGCCCCGATTCTTGGTCACCAGCCGCCACTCTTGGCCATGGCCCCAGGCCCGGCCACGATTCTTCTCCTGGATGGAGGGGTGAGGGAGCAGACACATTCTATTACTAGTAAGGGGGGGCATGAGAGGAAAATTTGGGGACCACTGAGCTAATTAATTCCCTGCCATTACAGGTGCCTTGAGCATTGCTGGCACCTTGGCCTCCCCCGTTCTCTGTCTGTGGCACTCAAAAGTTCAGCCTTCCAAGAACTAGTTGAACTGAAGTGTTTCATTGTCTTTATATGAGCATCTGGGTGAAATTTAATGGCCTCTGAGGGTACTTCTACACTGGAATAAAAGACCCGCTAGAGAGCCACAGCTGGCCCAGGTCAGGTGACTTGGGTTTGTCGGACTCAGGCAGCAGGGCTTAAAATTGCTGTGTAGACGTTCAGGATCGGGCTAGAGCCAGAGTGCTGGGAACCTTCCACTTTACAGGGTCCCAGAGCTCAGGCTCCAGCCTGAACCCTAACGTCTGCAGAGCAATTTTATAGCCCTACTGCCTGAGCCACTGAAACCGAGCCAGCCACAGGTGTTTAATTGCTATGCAGATGTACCCGGTTGATCTTATGGTCTCTGTCTGGCCTTAAACTGTAATTTCGATAACATATAATGTAAATTGATATGATATCCTGGATGGCAGTCCAAATACAAGAAATCATAGAGGCATGATTGATAAAGATATTGGCCTCCAAAAGCTTGGAAACTAAAATTGTCTTCCTGGTAGGCAGCGAGCACCAAGCATAGGGGGCAGCATGAAAAATTCATGAGTCGAAGAGTGGAAGCAGGAGCAAAACTAGGTGAAAGTAAGCAAGACTGTAAGGTGTGAGAGAACATGTAGCAAAGAAGAGCCAGTAGCAAAAGCAAGGAAAGCATCATGGAGTGAAGGTGGTGGGGGAGAGGACCATGAGGGAGAAGGGGCTTGACTTAACACAGGGAGGCAAAACAAGACAAAAGGTTCAAGTTTTGTAACAAAGTCCATTTTCATACTTTTGCCTCCTTCAAGACTCAAATGGATGCTTCCGTATAGTTAATGATTTAATTTCCTCTGAGAAGGTGGTGAGGAACAAGTACCCTCAAATAGGACTCCGACCCCCCCCAACATCAGTCATCCGTTTGTAGCCTTGCACTCTTGCAGCGCTTTGGCTGAGCAAATTAGACTGAAGTGTGCCCTTGGCTGGCAAATCCTTTCAATCCAGTTGAACGGACAAAATGAATACCCAGATTGTTCCTATGTCTGTTATTCTCTTGTGTTTATCTGGTTGAGCTGTCAGTCAGGCCATTATGACTGTGGTGCACACTCAAATGCCTTGTCCACTCACAAAAGGTGAGTCTGTTGATGATAAGCTAAAAAAGCTGGAGAAAGACTGTTGACAGGGTTATGGGGTCTGGCAAATGGCTCAGGTAAAAGCAGAACTAGGTTTCTGAATGCTACAGATGTTTTTAAGAATGTGTTAGTTTAAATCTCTGATGTACTTGTTATTGTATGTCTCTAGACAGTATATAAATGTTTGTAGTAAATTAGATTTGCATAGATATTCAAACGTTCATATGCAGAAGGATTTTGTAACTTAAATGTAAGGGTACAGAGCATTTACCAGAGTGAAAATTGTGTTGTGTAATTATCAGGAAAAACACACCATTCGCCTGCCTAGATTTTACCAGGCTACGTTGCTCCAATGTTTTGTTATGCAGGGTAATCCTGCCTGCCCCAGTGACGTATGCCAGGCCTTATAGAAGGAACTGAGGGGGAACCCATAGTCCATCTGGCCAATTGTGCAATGCTGTTCATGGGCCGGGAGAAATTACTTCCTTCCCCAGCGGGAGGAGTTGATTTCCTTGAAACATAAGATTTAACTACCCCACTTTAGCATATAAAGCTATAAATGCTGGGCCTAATTGTGATCACTTCTTTCAGCCAGTGGGACTACGTGCTAAGGCTGCTGTTAGTAGTCATAAGCCAGGCCTTTTATAAGTCCAGCTACTGTATTTGGCCCTGTGAGCACTTGGAGTAGTGAATTCCCAGGCTGACTTACATGCTAGATGAAGATGAATTTCTTAGAAATGTGAATTTTTCTCTGGTACACTAAATTAGCAGTGTGACTCTTGGCAGTGTTTGAAACTAATTTGATTGAGTGGCATTAAATAACATAAAACCTGTCATCTGGATATGAAATATAACCTAAGTCCTTTTTGTTCTTTAGACTCATCCTTGTGCTCATAATTAACAAACTCATCAGGGGTTCTTGAGTTTACAGATCTCCGTCCTGCCGGGCTCAAAGATATACCACAGGCCTGAGCAGTGAGCAACAACATAGCACACAATGTAGTCCTCTCTTCCCCAAGAAAAACAGTCAGTACTTGGCTGTTCAAAAGTTTTCTCTGCACACACTCTGTTAGTTTTTGCAGTGGGAGGGAAAAATGTGTGTCAGGACTGTGTTAGGCAGCACTGAGGACTGAGGTAGGCTATAGTAGCAGCTCCTCATCAGTCTTACCAAGCAGCAGAAGGAATTTTAAATAATAAATTGTAAATTTCATGTCTAGCTGAGGATTTATGAAGGGTGCACAGTCAGTGAAGAAGCTGCTACTGAGAATACGCAGCGTAATGCAGCAACATCCCTCTTGTCAAAGCATCTGTGTCTTTCCAATCCAAAACCCAGCAGCCTTGGTAGCTGTAATGATAGCTGTAACGGATGTTACAGCTCTTTTTCATCAAATGCTTGTTAGTCATTTTATTAGATCCCTAATATACTAACGCACTCATCTGATAGGGATTTAAGCAAACTAGATTTCCAGTGGAGTGTATTCATTGAGAGTCACGGTAACTTGCAGGTTGCTGGCTTCTCAGAAGCACGCAGAAGATAATTTACAAATGTGCCATTTATCATTATGCACTTTGTAGAAGCAGATCTCACGAATGGGACAAATTGATAAGAGTCTAATACTGGAAGTTTTCCCCGAAAGCCGTAATTCTATGTGTCTATGTGTGTGTGTCTGTGTGTGTGTGTTTGTGTGTATGTACAACTACACACACATATATAGACACACATAGATCTATAGACAGGAAGTGCTGCTGTTCAAATAATTGATTTCTATGTCAAGGGATGAGCAGTAAATTGAGACATTATGAAGAAGTTTATTTTGAATAAATCAAAGTAGAACATGCTACACATGTGCAGCAGCATATGCCACCAAGGAAAGGGACCAGTAGCCTATTACTTTCCTCCTCTCTTCTGGAAACATTAAGCTTTCTGGGGAGCCAACAAAGCCACCTAAAGTCATTTCCCTAGAGATACTAGAACTTGACTTGGTGGGAACTTCCCTTCTCCCAGACCACAGGACTGTGAGGAGTCTAAGGCAGCGGTTTCCCAGACAAGTGCATTTCTTCTCCCACCAAAGACAGCAGGATCTCTTGATCTCATGATGCCTCCTAACATGCAATGCTGTCTTCCACTGAATTCAACTATCCTTTTTGGTATTTATAACTTAATTTAAATGGAAATAATCTTAAAGTAACAGTAGTAATGAGGTCAGCCTGAAACCTTAAGTTTCTTTTCTCTCTTCTGACATTCAGGATGTAAAGTCCTTGATACTTCTTTTGCACATTTTATTTTTTATTTACATAAAAGGTGTAAGAAGTCCATTTGCCAAATCACTATATGTTTCCAGTATTGCTGTGAGCATAACATAGACAGTGTTGTACTGTTGCCCAACAGAGCCAAGAAACCAGACAATGTTATTAATAATTGATTCAATTTTATATAAGTTAAAAACTAGCTTTTCTCTCCTAGTGTGAAGGTAATGAGTTTTGTCTACAAAAAGATAACAATCCTATGAACCACTTCTACTCTCTCTATTAAAGAATAGTTCAGCTTGCACTTGAACATAATGGTCATGTCAACTCAGCTTTTTAAACACTCATCTTAAAAAAATCTTCAAGGACTAGCCAGATTTTCCTGAGACTTCAAGTTAAGTTGGAGGAACTGTAAAAATCATGAAGATGCTGTCAATTAAAGTGTTTACCCTAATGTATCTACCCTGGAAGAAGCATCTTCAAACATGAGAGCTGTTTTCTGTCCATTAAAAAGTTTTCATTGCATTTGGTTTCCATAGAGACTAACATAGCAGGGTTTTTTCTCACCCTGTTAAGGAATAAACATTTTTTTTCCTGGCAATGTTTTTCATAAGATTCTTCATTTATAAATAAAAATAAAAGAGAACTAAACTGAGACCTTGCAACAATATTTGTATGAGGGAGATGACTTCATTTACAAGTTTAAGTAATTTCATTCTTGTTCACAGTCCTCAAGTTGAAAGACTAGCACAAACAGTGTTACAGTAATGAAGGAAAAAGATAGGGACTTTATTGAGCCATTTATCAGATTATTTTCACAGTCTATCAAAGTCATAAACACACCAAAGAGGAAACCCAAAGGGTACGTTCAAACAGGAAGGTGTAGCAGAGTGAGCAGTAAAGCTGTCAATTATCTTTCTACCACAACTACACAGCATACCCGTTTCACCAATTTGAATGGGCTTATGTAACGACTATCCATAAAGTAAATCCTGAGCACCATAGACATTGGATAATTATTTGATGAAGCAGGTATTTGAGAAAATGAAATATAAAAACTAATTAAGCAAAAGATAGATCAGAGCAAGGAGGGTGAAATTCAGTTCTCTGCGGAAGGCATGGTGTCTGTGTCGCACTTAAACCTAGGGTGACCAGATAGCAAGTGTGAAAAATCAGGACAGGGTGGGGAGATAAGCACCTATATAACGCAAAGCCCTGAATATTGAGACTGTCCCTATAAAACTGAGACATCTGGTCACCCAACTTAAACACTTGAAACAGGGCTTGAAGAGGTTTTAAGGGGTGCAGGTCCTCTGTACAGGGGTGAATTGCAATTGGAGACTGAAAGAAGGGTGGAGCAGAGAGAAGAACAATGCACATGCTTCAACAGCAAGTCTCAACAGATGATGATGTTGACAAAGAAGGAAAAAGTTAAACAAAAAACAACTGAGATTGAAGGAACCAGTCTAGTAAGAAATCTTTAATTTCTAGTCAGTTTAAAGAGTTTGAGAAGGTTGATTTTTTTTTAACAAACCAGTTCAAGTACATGCCTTCAGATTATAAAAGTACCTGAAATTTCCTAGAATATCAGCATGCATAGCTTGTTAGTATTTACATATATTTACATAGGAAAACAAGAGAAAGATCTACAGTTATTTACAGTCTACATAGGAGAAGAGAAAGGCAGCATAATTGTATTTCCTAAAATACAGTAGTTGAATAGTCAGCACATGCATATTAAGATATATTTGCATGATAGAATGCAAATGTTTTAAGACATACCTTTTAAATTCTCTATGCTAAGGTGTAGCATAATAAAGGTAATTTTTTGTTTTGCTTTGTTTCTAGTCTATTTGCATCAAGTGCTTTAAAATGTTCACTAACACAGCGGCGGCGTTATTTACCCTGGCAATTAAAGCAACAGTACACACAATAATTTCCTACTAACTAGCAACAAGCTGCTGGTGAATGAAATATCTATTGTTTCTCATTATCCATTGACCAACATACAGGGATCTCTCCTTGTAAAGGCAGTGCCTAAGCTATCACCATTAATTATAGAAGTAATATAAATGAGACGCTACAGTATGTACTAAATGAAATATTAACAAGGCCAGTGTTGGAGCCTGAAAGATGCACTAACAGGTCTCACTTTACAGCAGGCTATCTATGAAAATCACACATACATAATACAAGAGTGCTTGGCATATAGCTCTAAGCCTAGACATTAGAGGCCTGTTTACTAGATTTGTATTATTGCAAAATACATTCCCTTAATTAGTTTCTGGAAGACAGAGTTAGTAGTTAATTTCTAATCATGATATGTCCCCATCACAACACCCTGTGGGTTTTTTCCCAATGCATTTTAGTCCTTGTCTTTAAAACCTAACCAAACAGCTTGTTAGATATTTGTCCTGAAAGGTCACTTGCTCAAAAAGCATTTTGCTGTTTGGTATTTTTTCTCTCAGAGATGAAATCATATTCAGGCTAAAATTATTCTGTACAAAATAAGAGAGGAAGTCATTTGTTGGTTTCTTCTGTACTGTGATGACATGGTGGGTTGTTTTTTTGTTTTTTGCAATATTGTGCATGAAAAAAGGTCTTAATTCTCACTAGTAATAGTATTAAAAGGCTATATAATATATACAGCATATACAATAATTTATGTATACGTACATTTATATAAAGTGTATCTATATAATTAACGTTAGGTACAGCAAAAACTTAAAACAGTTCAAGTCAACATAAACTGTTAATTGAAACCACGTGTCAACAAATTCTTGTTCATTTCCTATTAGCTTTCAGCATTCACATATATTTGAGCATCAATGGACCCTATTCTGAATGCTTTAGTTAAAGCAGTGTGTCTGATTTTTCTTTGTGCTAGGTTACATGTGTTATTGATAAGAATTCTGACCAATCTGTTAAATACGTTTGGCCATTAATATCTGGGCTTGGTTTGATTGGATATATATCATGCTTCATGATTTCCAATGTGTTTTGGGGATTCCCTTTTTCATCAATGACAAGTTTTATGCAATGTACTCATTACATGGTGTTATGGCTCAGATTCCAAATGCTTAGAAAATAGGTGATGGGAGCTTTACCAACACAGTCTGCCCCTGATTGTGTTGTCTTTGCCCAAGAGTATTGGCTCCTTGGCACTTTGCCGCTAGCACCAATGGCCACGACTGGGAAATGGAACAAGGAGTTTTCAGATGTGAGTGTAACCTAAGCTCATCCCTGCCCCAAAATAGAATGAAGCAAACAATGCTAGTTTTCCTATAGGAACTCCCAAGGCCCCAAAATAGGGAACGGCATGAAGTACTACCGCTGTTGCTAAGACCTATGATACAGTCGTAGTACATAGTCATCAGTGGGGTGGAATGATTTAAAAAAATCAGGTGAAGAGAGTGCCTAGTATTTTGGAGACAAAAATTCAGCAGCGTGGGCCACTGTGAAAGGCTGAGCCCTGTGAAAATGCCAAATCAGCGAACCCTAACGTACTCTGCTGCTGCTGTTTAAATGCTGGTTGTGCAATTGGCTACCTTCTAGAAGTATTTAAAGATCATGATGGCTCCATACCTGTTTCAAAATAGTTTTCAGACACAGATTGCACACTTTAGTAAGGAGTTTAGAAAGAGGAAGAAATTTTGGGAAATAGGTAACTCGCTGTAAGTATCCCCACGTGCAGTTTGGCCCCTTGTAATATATGTGCTGCTTCCTTTTCTGTCATCTACTTTTGAGATGCTCACCTACTTCAGCTGACAAGTTTCTCAAGAGACGCAGCAAATTTGTATGAGGGAGAGCATTGCTAAACTCCCTTTTCCATTAGAGGTGGGCAAAAGACACAACGGGTGTGAGAGAGATCAGAATAGGGCCCAGTGTTGCAAAGGATTTAGGATTTCCTACTGCCAAAGGGTGGGGTTCTACAATAAAGAAAACTATGTATGTTAAAAGAGTTCCTGATACAGGTTTAGCAGACATTTTGCCAACCTGGTTCTAATCTAAGCACTTTAATAATAGTTTATAATATAATACTTTACGCTTAGTGCGTTTCATCCAAAGATCTCAGAGCACTTTACAAACATGAATTAAGCCTCACAACAGCCCTGTGAGGTGGGTAAGTAATATTCCCCCCCCTTCCCATTTTACAGTTGGGGGAAACTGAGGTACACAGAGGTTACGTTACTTGCCCATGTTCATACAATGACTCAGTCAAGCAATACAGCCTGGGTTTCCTGATTTTCAGTCCTGTGCTGTATTTTGCTATGGAATCAGTAAAGGCAATCTTTGTTTGACCCAGGATATTGGATGACCCGACATGTTTTAAAACCCATTCATTGAAATTATCAATATCATATTGACTGTTGCATAACACAAACACCAAAGTGCCATTATCAAAATACATTTATTGCAATGCAAACATTTTCTTTTGCAAAGTTAAAACCCAGAATGTAGTTTAAATATAACCGAATATACTGAATACCATCGAAATAATCACTCAGTCTTAATATCTCAGCAGTAGAAAACAAATCCTCTTTTGTGAACGTCTGCAGTTTTCCTACTCAGGGAATATAAAGCATTTATCTTGTATAATATATGTAAAGGTCTCAGTGACTCTGAGTAAAGTTACCACTTGAAACCAAGTAGGAAATACTCTGCGAGTACAGAAACCTTTATAATGTTGGGTCTTTGTTGTAAAATATTGTTGGGAATTAATTGAGAAGGAGTGGATCAGAGTAAATAAGCAGATCTCATAGATTTTAGTTTATGTATTGTGTTAGCTTTTCAGAGACGACACTGGTTGAAATGGAGGTTTTCTGAGGAAAAAGAGACTGCAGCAAAACCTGTAGTTTTAATGTGGTTCAATAAGACCTTTGAAAAGGTTGTATTTGGAGAGCAAGTTCGGGTCAGGTTTTCTTGCTGGCTGTTGGCCTAGGTAGGACCTTAAGTCAAGTGCTTCTTATTTGTCTTCAGTCATACCTGGCAGTTCAGAAGTGGCATTGTTGGTGACAGGCATGGTTTCCATTTACTGTATTTACCCAGACTAACAAAGACAAGTCTCTACTGAACATTTCTCGATTATTCTCTTATTTTACGCTAATACATATATTCTGAGTGCTACTTATAGGCCAACAGTGTCAATGCCTGTGCTATGGGTTTGAGTACTGTAGACAGAGGTAAACCGTTCTGATATAATGCCATATATTAAAACCTGTGCACTGCATTGTACAAGAGATAACCATCTAAACCCCATCCACCGCCCTTTGGCAGCAACATTTATTAGAAAGAGAAAAATATTACTTGGAACAGTTTTCTTAAGCGTTTCTTTTTATTTGATTTTGTGATTACCCCAGATGGTAAATTAACCCTGTCAGCTAATAAGGAGTCCTTAGCAATTCTGAGTTACAAAAAGAGAAATATAGCAAATAATGTCCTGTGCTGAGTTCCCTCATTTCTCACTGGCTTCCATAGCAGCTAATGCCATGCAGAAACTCTCATGCTTGGCCGCTAAAAGTGTTCCAGGACACTGGGAAATCCTGAAGGCTGAATGAATTGCTGGTGAGGAGGTAATGATTTATAATTACTAATGTTTATTGAGATGACAGCCGCTATATCCCATTGGTTGTTTAAGGCTATACCTACGTAGACTTGTGATTCATAAGAAATCAATACAAATTCATACTTACTGTTTTAACCATTTTTAACGTGCTAACTAGAGAAGGGACTGGCTATATATTGAGAGGAATGTGAACTCAGATCCCAAAGCTGGACACCCTTCACTTTGGGGTTGCTAGAAATTCAAACCTAGATTCAAATTTTGCGACTTGAGCCCAATTGAGCCCAGTTTTATCATGTGTGTTTCCAGAAGCACATCATGTAGTTGGACCTGGTTTGCGTGTGCATAACCAGAGTTGTAAAAAAATGATAGGCCATGTTCTCAGCTACTGAAGTCAGTGGAGCTATGCTGATTTACCGCCAGCTGAAGATATGGCTGTTTGCCTATACAATTATAGCAGCCGTTTTAGAGTCTGCTTTAGAAAATGTGAAGTTGATCATTAGGGAGGTGATCTCCATACATGTTTTTTTCCGACTAGGATTTGTACAGTAAACCTTTCCTATGGAATTAGTAATTACCCAATGCACAGGTACCAACAGATAAAATACAAAACATTGTATTTCCACCAGAGTGGCTTTAAGCTCCATTGTAAGAGTGCTATTCAGAGGCATGGAGAGGGCATGAAAAGCACCATTTATTCCATGATGTGGAATATGTGCTTATTACCTCAAATCGCCGATGCTGTATAATAAATTATTCCAGTCTAGGTGGCATGCTCACGGTGCAGCTGTATTAATCTGCTGGTTTTTGCATTTGGAAACTGTTTGCTTTGCCTAATAGACCCGAGATGAATAACAAGGAAAGCTTGAATAGTTTTAAGGAAGCACTTGCCTTTTCATTTTACCAGACCTGCTTGCTTTGAACTTGGAGCTTGTCACAAATATTTGCCTCACTGACAATTTTGCATGCACATGTTTACAGTGACCACGTTTCAAAATGCACTATGCCACACTTGCCCTCAGGATATTTGCATACAAGCCCGTACTCTTAATTGTTCATTACAAAAAAACCCAAATCCTTTTTGAATAAGTTGATTCCATCTCCCCTGGCTTGCAATGCTCAGTGCTAGTGGTATGCCATTAATACTGGTTAGAATGGTGCCTATTCATTTGTGAATATACAGGCTTGTTACGGCTTTTGTTTCTTTTATTTGTATGCTTCATATTTAAACCTGCTTCGGAATAGGACTCTAATTTTAGAAAACAAACATGCAGTTGAAAATAGACAAATCTGAAAACTAAACACTTAACTGTATAATATGTTTTCTTATCAGGAACATAAATAATATGTTAGAATACTAATGGGTACATTACATATATTAATGAGTTTTTACTGTATACTATAAATCTAGAACCCCTTTTATTTCACCATTAAGATATTCAATATTCATTTGTATTCAGTGCCATCAGCTACAAATTGATAGCTTGCAGTTATCAAATAAATACATATGAACTGTAGCGACTTAATATTTTTATCCCAACAAAGGATTTTGGAAGGATGGATAATTTAGATTTTTGAGGCTCAAGTATAAATAAACAGAAACTGCTTTATAAATCCCACCCTACGGTAGTTTAAGATTGTACTGCAAATCTGACAAATGATTTGCGAAAGAGAATGATGAACTCTTATTACCAAGACACTCTTTAACTTAAGCCAAAACAAGATTCCTGGGTAATTTTATATACACTATATAAAGATTGATGGCATGGGACTTGCCTGGCAGCTTTCAAATGTTTGACTGGATCGGAAATGGCATTCAGGCATGATTAAAGATTCAGCTGGGCTTCTCAGAATTTCTTTATCCTGTGTATTCATCATTCTAACTCACTGCCTTTGTTACAGGTTAAAGATGGTTGACCCCCCCAGCTTTGGTGATTAGCACCACATACAACTGACAGTCTTCTGGAAAAAAAAAAAAGTGTTTGGGTTGCCCAGAGTTTCTATCATTGTTTATAAGTTCGGGTTTTTTTTAAAAAATCACAATAGATCACGGACATTTGTGACAACTGACAAGCTCATTGTTTAAGACTTTTTTTAATGGAGTAGTTAACATTAATTCTTTTATATAGTACTTGAATCTGTTTCAAATTATGTACTGACATGGCACAAACCGCTTTGGCAGTGAAAGTCATTCAACAGTGATTAAAGTGCTCTTTTTATTAGTTTAAGAATGTTTCATCTTGTATCAGCAGTACGGAATTGTTTACTAATTAGATTCCCTGACATCCCGTTCTGTCTTATGCTGATGATATGTGAACCGGAAAGCTGATGAGCAAAAAATTAAAACTTGTTATTAAACTGTCATAATGGTTTACCATATAAAGGTGTCACTCAAATGATTGTGTTGATGAGAAACAGTGTCCTCTCAATGTGTTTATGTATGTGTTGTTGTGCTGGCGTTCCGAGGGATCTGCGTTCTAAACCCTTCCTAAAGCATGTTGGCTTCCAGTGGGATTTAAAGGGATATTTGTTCCCTCAAGACCTTCTCACTCAGGCAGCATGGTCTAGTGGTGTGAGCACCAGACAGCAAGCCAAGAACTCATAAGTTCAAATCACTTTTTTGATATTGGCTCCTTCTGTAGCTTTGGGCAAGGCGTCTGTGCGTACGTCTACACTGCAGTTAAACACCCGTGGCTGTTCCATGTCATCTGACTCTGGCTTGGGCTATGGGGCTGTTTAATTGCAGCATAGATGTTTATGCTCCTACCTCCCCACGCGTCCCAGAGCCTAGACTCTAGCCTGAGCCTCAACATGTACACCACAATTAAACAGCCACGTAGCCCAGCGTAGCTGACATGAGCCAGTCCCAGGCATTTAATTGCAGTGTAGACCTGCGGGGTGTCTCAGTTTCCCCACCTCTTGAAATGGGGACAGTAATAACGAGCTGCCTCTAGGGCTGTTCTGAGCTTGAATTAATTAGTGTTAGTGCATTACTCTGAAGACCTTAATGATGCGTATTGTTAGCTTCACCCACCACATTGTTTGCTTCTGCAGGATAAATAGGATTTCAACTTCCCTTCTTAAGAAAAAAAAAAAAATAAAGGACTGTGCTCTTGAAGATAAAGCTGCTGTACTCATTTCTCCAAAGTAGCCTATGTAATGAACACAACATTTAGAAGTAGGTGAAGCAGCACTTGACCCAAAAGCAAATGTCACATTGTTCATAGTAAGAAACACTGAAAGCTTTAAATGGTAAAATATTTCAGTCCTCCAACTGCAGTCTTTTATCGTCACTGTAAATAAAGATGTCAATGCTCGAGCACACATGTTGTGTTCACTTGAGTTTAGCGTGTGCCAGGTTGCCAGGATCAGACCCTGAATTGGTATCTGCCAGTTATATTATGGGCTATTTGGCCCCTAGTGATGTCTGAAGATTTTGATCAAAAGTGAGTTTGGTTCATTAGAGGTTTAAAAAAAAATATACTAGGGTAAACTTCCATTTTATGAATGAGCTCATTTTGGATTGAATCTAGCATGAGCTAGCTAGAATGAAGATTTTTTAGCAACAGTATAGTTTTTAGTCTTTTGTGCTGATCACATTAATTTTATTTTACTGTTCTGAAAAAGTCCTATGGGATTGAATAACAAATTATAACTTTCTGTGAGTGTTTTGAGGCACTCTATGCAATTGCATAGAATGATCATATCTAGGTTGCGCAACTTTATCGAATGGTTCAAAACAACCTACAGAAAGTCTATAATTCTCTATTAAGTTATATTACTTTTATTGTAATTTCTACAGAACCATATTACATTTCTATGTGTTATCACTACTAGATTCTGCCAAATACTTTTATAAGGCCGTTGTTTCCTCAAATAAATGATTTGGTCTAATAAAAGCATTAATATTTAGCAATTTAATCTGAAAAGGATCTTTTGGTTCAGAAATAACTATCTTATTTTTACCTCATTGTTCCAGCCAATACTGGTGTTGTCCCAGCAGACCATTTCTAAGTCATCATTGTCAGTTTATTCCCATCTTGAAAGAAGAGTATGGATCCTAAAAACAATGTAATATGTCTTTCTTTGCCATGCTACATAATTTGAGAGCAAAGAGAAACCCAGCTTGAAGAGAATTCAAGCCTTTTAGAATCAAAGCTGCCATTGAAAGAAGAGAACATTAAACAATGTGGTTTGGCTGCCACTCCATCACTAGCTGATTGGGTAGCAGCATTGTGAGATGCCATGGTATAACCATTGGAGTTGAAAGAAGAAAATAATTTGGAGGAAAAGAGAATGAAGCCCATTCATGCCCCATCAAATCTCATTGCAGTAACATGTTTTCTCTTTAGTTACCTTATCTATCATACTGTGCTCTGATTCTTAATTATTTGCCACAAAAAGGACCATGATGTACATAAATAATCATAAGATGCTGGATAAACTGTATTGGTTTTAAATTAGAGCTGTGCACACCGTGTCTCACTATGAACTTCGTTCTGTTATTTTTAATTATAGTTGGCAAAAAGCAAAGTTGTTTCTTGCCCTCTTTACAGCTTTTCTGATAGAGCTGTGCCAGTCCTGCTGATGCGATATCACATCCCATACATGCGCACACTCACTAAAAAGTTATGACCTCAGCTGTTAATCCCTCAGCTTTCCATCAGAAAAATTCAATGCAATCCATTTTCCTAATTGGAGCTTAGATTTTTTTAATAATAATAATTATTATAATAATAATTATTATTATTAATAATAATAATAAATAAAAGCTTCCTCCACAGCTCTAATCTATCTGTTATATTTTGAAGCAATTTATAAGATGTAAATTAAGTACTGCACTTTCTGTGTGCAGTAGATAAACATTCTCACACAGCAGTGGTGACAGCTGCCACAGTAAAATTGTTGACCAAAGATATATGGACAGTTTGGGCACAGATCTCATTAGCAATTTACATGATAGGCCTTAATTGGAATGTCCGGGTTAATATTGTACAAGAGATTTTAAAGATATAAAATATGTCAGTCTTCATTGCTTATCAAAAGTAGGAAGCAGTGGCTATTGAGTAGTTTGGTAAGCTCTTTTGTTCTAAAGGAAAACCAGGAAGGTTTTACATGTCATGTATGTGCTGCTTTTAAATCTGATTGTTTGTTTCACATAACCCCAGCTGGCCAGATCTTGAAGTTCTTACTCAGAAAAGATTCCCACTGAAGTGGAAGCAAGTTTTGTCTCAGTAGAGATGGAAGAGAACTTGGCCCAATGTATTTTGAGCTTGTTTGAAGAAGTGCCAAAAAGAAACAAGGTTACCAAAGGTCTATTCAAATTGGTTTCCAGATAGTAATGTAGTGTCTTTAACACTACCATCCAATACCCTTAACTCATATTGTGAGTTACTTGCCAGTTGCAAAGCTTTTTACTGGTGTAAAATTAGAACTATGACATATATATATTTTTAATTCTAGCAACAAGGAGCTGCCACGACTGTCTACTGTGCCACCACTCCAGAGCTGGAGGGCCTGGGAGGAATGTACTTCAACAACTGCTGTCGCTGTTTACCATCCCAAGAGGCCCAGAATGAAGTGACGGCTGCAGCCTTGTGGGAGCTAAGCGAGAGACTGATCCAAGAACGAATTGGCAGGCAGTCCAAATAACAGGGAGCTCCTGTAAGGATCAAAACACACAGAGTATGTGCACACTAGAAAACTGCCAACTCTGGAACCTTTCCAATCTTATCATCTAGAGGGTTTCCGTATACCTCCGATACAGATTAACTAGTGTTAAATGAAATAATAGCAGTCACAACATAGTGAAAAATGTTAAGTACTAATGGGAAGTGGGGAATACCGTAGGTTAAAGGGACAATATCGCTTTCTGGGGCTTAGTTAGTCTTGGTTCTCTTTATTTTGGTTAGAGCTTGTTCAAAGTGTAATTCACGAGGCATCTTTTGAGTTATTTTAGATCAATGCAGAGTATATTTTTTGATGCCTTGATTAATGGCTACGTGTATAGCTCAACAATAACATGAGATTTGCTCTATATTTTAGTAATTATTTGCTGTTTGGCCTTCTGCACTGATCAGGAGATGATAGCTTTATTTATTCTTTTCCCCACTAAGGTTTTTTTGGATGTGACAAATAAAAACCAAAAATAATAATAAAGAAAGCAAGCTTCCCTGCCCCTGGCTGCTGGCTGCAAATATAACTGCGCTGTCTAGAAAAGGAAGGTACAAGAAGACATTTGAACAGAAATGGTACAGTCAGATTTACTCCACTGCCAATTGGGTTTACTTCACGGCTAATTATTAAATATGCAGGTCTTCCTTCAAAGATTATAATAAAACTTATGTTGCAAACCATTCCCTAAATATTGTTGCTTTAGGAAAAGATGATATCTTCTTAAGAACACACAGGGTGTAATCAGGGGTTTAAAAGTTGTTCCTTCCATTTCTTGGTTCACAGTTTTAAGGAGTTCACTTTGTTTTCTTTGAAGGTTCACAGTTTCTCAGTTCTCCTGATACTGCATTCTGTTCAAAATTTCTTTTTTTTTCTTTCAATTTAAATTTAGTAAAAGAACATGCTTGAATATTGTCACCTGAAGAGAAAGTTTGTCTTGTTTCTGCAAATGTTTTAGTTCCATATTTTTAGAAAAGAAAACTTGACGAAAAATAAAGAGCTTCTTGTCGATGCCATGAAAACGCTGTTTTTTCTTGTTTCTTTCTGAGTTCATATTTTGTTTTTTTTGTGCTTTGTAGCTATCTTCATGCCAAAAAGTCGTCTTAAGCCATCAGCATTCCAGCATCATTGTTCTATAAACAAAACAGAAATAAAGATTGTAAATGGAACCTTCGTTCACTCCATTATTATGTATGCTTTATTTGTAATTGTTCTGTCTTCTATGATTTTCCTCCTCTAGATTCATGAAGTGGCTTCGGTTTGATTAGCTGGTGGATGGGTGTTAAAACCTACTAGCAACCTGATCAGAAATAAATAGCCCTAGTACCCTCCCATCATAAGAAGTGCCCATTTTAATAATAATAATTCAATTTGTTTTGTGTGCTTTTATTTTCAGCTTGTGTGTTAATTCAGTACAGGGTATAGAAGACAAAAATCTTGCAGCCCTGCACAGATGCACACGGGTTAGAGAGGGCATAAGAGGTGCTCCCCCTTTTTGTGTTCACAGGCAGGTGCTGATTACATTCCCTGAGAACAAACCTAGCGCCAGTTGTAGACATGGGGAGCTTAATGGAGCTATTCTCCTGAGCCAACTAGAGCTGGCCCCATATAGGGGAACCAGCCATACACCTTTTTCAAAGAGCATGGCAGCAAGCATGCTCTCCCTCTTCTCCCACTGGTATTTTGCCCCTCTCAGGCTCATCCCTAAACCAGTTCTCCAGCCCTCATACCATTCCCTCCTTTCATTTCCCAGACTTGTTCCCCAAAAATGGATGGTTCCCCTTCCTGATACTTTGCTGTTTCTCTACTTACTGTCACGACCATTCCCAAAGGGACCATGCAGTGTATAGGAACTCCATACTGAGGTCATGCAATATTTATAAACCCTGCATAATCCACAAACTACATGGAAACAGCTTTCAGTAAGTAAATAATTCTATCCCTTTCCCACAAACTGTTTGAAGGCATCAATTCTCCTCAAGACTACCATATATTTGGTGTTTCTAGGGCAAGTCAGTTTGGAGTTATGTGGGCCAGAAAAAACATGAGGAAAATATTCAAGATGTGAGATCACCTCATTTTTTTATGCTTCGTTTTCGCCAAATGCCTTTTCCAGTTTGCATCAAATTGTCCATATAAATTAAACCCTGGCATTTGATCATGCCTGAAAATTTTCAGGGAGATGGTTTTAGTTTTGGAGAGTTCAGGAAAGGGTCAAAACCGTGATGAAAATGAATGGCTACTTCAAGCCTTAACAGAGGAGAGAAACTAAGTAGCTTCCACCACATACTGTTCTCCTACTAATTCCATTGGCTTTCCGGTTCATGGTAAAAAGAAGCAATCCAATAGAATACTAAGACAATAAACACTGTGTCACAGGATGACATCCTTGGGTAAATTATGAGGAGTAATTAAACCCTATTGAGTGCACTGATATTCTTCCTAAGGCCTTGGACCTTACACTCCCACTCAGGCAGACATTAATAACTAATAATGCACACGCTGTCATTCTTCACTGCTAAAATACGGTATGCTTTTATGAGAATTTGGTACTCAGAAAGATTGCCTGCTTTCAAAGGATATCTGTTTTACCCCTATGTATTGGTCCATGTTGAGTGATAAGAGAGAAAAGCCTTTTTTAATCTCACAGATAGCTATATCCTTCATCAATATGAAGGCAGTGCCATGCATTTACTCTGCTGAACAAGTTCATCTGACACCTATGCCTGTAACTGGTTAAGAAATGCTTCGTGACACTAATATGTTCCTATATCCAGAATTTGGGTGTCAACACTTTTTCCTAGTCAAAGATGGAATTTTTTTTCCTGTCTGTTTTCTGAGCAGAGCAGAAAAATAGATTTCCTTTTTGTTTTTCCCCAAGCAAATGATTTTCTGCTGGTACCAAGTTGCAAAGCATCAGTGTAGGGCACTGGACTTGATCTCGCAAGGTCCCTTCCAGCCCCCCCCAACCACACACACACACTTCTTATAAACAGGTTGGCTAGCAGCGCATAAAGAAGATGCAAGGGAAATTAAAAAGGAGCAAACATTTTTTTTAAAATGATCTCCATATTGATGACCAATTCATGTCCTAGATGATTGTAAACCACTGGCTTTGAAAATTGTTCTGTATTTTGGTGCAATTGCAGTCAGATTTATTCAGATTTATTGACCAAGTTATATTTTTTGACAAATGATTTACTTATGCTGATGTATACTTAACTAATTGTAATGAACACTGGAATCACTCTGTTAGGAAGTAATATTTGCAGACACGTGTTCTTTAGGTCTAACACGCAAGCACACGCTATCGACCTTAACTAGTGTTATGCCAGCAAAACAAAAAAGGACTAAATAAAGAAAAATAGATGGTGTTACTTATACTTTTGGAACACAGCCAGCATGCTTTCCCCAAACACCTGATAGTGTTAATAGGCACTTTCCATTTACATCCAGAAAACGTATATGTTGATAAATATTTATTGATAAATATGTACCAATTTATTTGCTATGATTTTCTGATGTAGGGGCAAACAAGAGCCTATAAGCTGGAACACTTTATATCACCATGCTGAAAGACCGTTCACATGAAGGTCTACCTCTTTCCTCTGCTTTCATTCCGAGGTCAACGTTTTCCTTTTCAGTCACATATGTTGGGGCCGTGTCAATACAACATCGGTAAAGGTAAATCAGGCCGTGCCTCTCTGTTAGCATTCTCTACGGGGTTCAACAAGTATGTGGACAAGGGTGATTTAGCGCTTGGATTTTCAGAAGCCTTTGACAAGGTCCCATACCAAAGGCTTGTTAAGAGGGAAGGTCCTCTCGTGGATCAGTAACTGATTAAAAGATAAGAAAGAAAAGGTAGAACTAAACGGTCAGTTTTCATCATGGAGAGGTAAATAACCGGGTTCCCCCAAGGATCTGTACTGGGACTAGTGCTGTTCAGCATATTCATAGATAAGGTGGAAAAGTTGGTAAACAATGTGGTGACAAAGTTTGCAGACGATACAAAATTACTCGAGACAGTTAAATCCAAAACTGACTGCTGCATTACAAAGGGATCGCACAAAACAGAGTGACTGGGCAACAACATTGCAGATGAAATTCAATGCTGAGATGCACAAAGTAATGCACAGTGAAAACATAATCGTAACTATACAAAAAAATAATGGAGACTAAATTAGTTGTTATCCCTTCAAGGAACAGAGCTTGACGTCATTGTGGATCGCTGCTAAGTGTGCAGTGGCATGCAAAAAAGCTAACAGCATACTAGGAGCCATTAGAAAAGTGACAGCAATAGATAATGAGAATGAAAATAATCATAACGCCACTATATAAATCCATGGTGTGCCCACAACTGGAGTACTGTGTGCAGTTCTGGTCATCCAATCTCAAAAAAAATACATTAGAATTGGAAAAAGTTACAGAGAAGGGCAATAAAAATGATTAAGGCTATGGAACAGCTTCCATATGAGGAGAGATTTGAAAGCTTGTGACTGTTCAGCTTGGAAAAGAGCAGACTTAGTGGGGAGATGATTGCATCTGTAAAATCATGACTGGTGAGGAGAACGTGAATAAGGAAGTGTTATTTAGCCCTTCATATAACAAGAACTAGAGAGTCACCCATTGACATGAATAGGCAGCAGGTTTAAAACAAACAAAAGGAAGTACTTCGTCACACAGTGCAGTCAACTGGTGGCAGTCATTGCCAGGGGACAGCATGAGGCCAAAACTATAACTGGATTAAAAAAAGAATTAGCTAAATTCATGGTGGAAAAGTCCTTCAATAGCTGGTAGCCAGAGTTGCAACCCATGCTCTGGGTGCCCCTAAACCTCTAAATGCCAGGAGTGGGGACTGGATGACAGGGATGGCTCACTTGATATTTGGCCAGTTCTGTTCAGTTCCCCCAAGGCACCTGGCACCAGCCACTGTTGGAAGCAGGATACTGGGCAAGCAGGCCTATTAGGCTGACCCAGTATGACCATTCTTATGTGCTTACCCATCCCCGTTAAAAGTAATTTGCCAAATAGCTAAGCAGGCAAAATATGTTCTTATGTGAACATAACTCACCGTCTGATAGATGCTTGCAGTTGCAGTGCTCAACTACAGGCAGGTGAGTGCACAACCGTCTCTGACACCAGAGAACTGGCTGGAAGGAAGTGCTCAGAGGAGATGAGGTGAAATCCTGGCCACACTGAAGTTAATCCCTACACTCCATTGCCATCGATGGAACCAGGATTTTCTCCATTGTCATTACTGTCCATTAGGATGAGAGACCTACTGCTGTGCTATACCTGAACCCTACCTGAAACTCAAAGGGTGTAAGTACCAGGAACCAACACATAACTGGCTCTCCAATGTCTTGATTTGCTTAGCCTTTTTTGTATGGGACAGAAGACAAATTTAATCTAGCCTGCGGGTAGGTAAGTTATTGTATTATAGAAAGTCCTTCTAGCAACACCTCAATAATTTGACTCATGTCAAGGTTGAATAACTCTTTGTCAGAGGTTAAGCTCATGACCTTTCAAGCCAAACACACTTATACCAACTGCTTTACCATCGGAATGATCAATATTTTGTAAGTGAGAGAGTCTAGACAGCTCTTCTTTTGTCCTTTGGTATCACTTGTGGCTTTAGAATTGATAATTATATCTGGCTGGGAAAAAAACTGCCTATACAGTTCATGATCCATAGCTGCCGTGACAATATTCGCCAAGATTACATTTTCATAATTTCAACAACAGCCTAGCAGCAATTCATACTGTGTGTATAGCCTTCATAGCAGCCTGAATTTATACTGCAATCATTAGGCTTGCTCCATATGTACATTTAGGAAACCAAAAATTGGACCATAAATAAAAATCTTTGCCACGATTCAAAGCACAAATCTCTGCAGTCTCTAACTATACACTGTAAAAAAACTGATAGTTTCATTCCAAGTCCGGTGTCTGATTTAAGTATGTTTCTGGCTTGGTATATATTTTTTCTCAGTCAGGGTTCCCAAACTACAGGGAAAGCTGAGGACATGTTGCCTTATTGGTAACATATCTTTTGGAGTCAAGGAATTGTGAGTGTGTAAAACAGATTAGGAATGGTACAGCAGTAAAAGTTAATAATAAATAACAGTAGCTACATTTTTATAGTAGTTTCCATCTCAAAGTGTTGACTTTATCTGCTTATGAAGTACAGCCACCTCTGGGATGTGGCAGCTGTAGGAGAGAACTACACAACAGTTTAGGAGTAACAATGAAAAGTATGGTCTTTAGATCAATGCCAGCTATACATTCAAATGGGCCTCGCACTTCATGTAGTTACCCAGCACTGGGTGTAGAACATCATCCCTCTCCTTCCTATAGCCCTATCCAACACCAGAACCAGCCTACAGCAGAATTAAATTCCCCACCTGGTTCTTTTGTC
The DNA here is from genome assembly GCA_007922155.1 of Mesoclemmys tuberculata. Lineage (NCBI taxonomy): Eukaryota > Metazoa > Chordata > Testudines > Chelidae > Mesoclemmys > Mesoclemmys tuberculata. The sequence continues at coordinate 20,975,870 of ML675631.1, forward strand.
TCTCTCTAAGGCCCATGTCACTCGCTTTTTTCTGGCTCTAGCGCCCCACTTGGCTTGGCCACCGCACTAACTGGTGCATGCTTTGCGTACTTTGAGTACAACGCCAGATCAAACATACAAGACCACGGTACCAAAAGTTGCCCAGTGAAAATAGAGGGAGACAGCTGACGTATGGAGCATACAGCAGAGCTGGCTCACAGTGGGTCTCCTGTGCATCAGTTAGTGAGCATGTCATCTAGGCTTAGGGCCCATTGCTCCATCATCGCCCTGTCTGCCTTTGAGGCTGGCCACTCACTGCTGTGAGAATTGTGATATTTATTTTTTTTAATTTGCAAATATTTTTATTATTGCATTGTCCTGGCCTCATTACCAAATAACTGATCAAATAGCTGCCATAACTATGAAATTTAACCCAACCCATTGGCCTATCCACTCCACTCCTCTCACACAGACACACCTCTCTTCTGAGTTTATAAGCAGAGAAATGGATTGGCTCCATCCTTTTTTCCTCCTGGGCTGCAGACCTTTGCTAACAGATTATAGGAGGGAAAAGTCATGGGTAGGAGAGGTTGGTGTTCGGCATGTACAAAGCTGGAAGAGCCCCTTGATGTGTGTCTTCACATAAGGCCCTGCTAAACGTAGGCCTGTCCCTGTAGGAAAGGGAACACCATGTCCAATAGCACTGCGCCTGAGTGGAAGTGCTAAGAGCATTAAAATATTCTGTCTGAGTTTCAGCTGGGATAGGAAGGAGGCATATGCATTATTTCAGATAGCCTCATATAGATCAATGTTTAAGGCAGGGACTTGGAAGCCTGGATTATACGGTGATAGGTATATTCAAAATAGACAGACAGATGGCTAGATGCCTGCTGAAATCCTACCCAACAGGATGTTCCACCATCAAGAAAATATAAAAGTATCGTTGGGGTACAAAGCATGTATTCCTGGGTACAGCACCGCTGTTTTTTAACAATGCTAACCACATGCTTTAGCGGATGACTTGTCTTGGGGGTTCTCTTTTTTTTTTTCTTTCCATATTGTAGCATCAAAAATAAGCTTTGCTGCTCTTAGAGAGTGCTTTCCAACTGGTGTTTCATGAATTAGCCCCATGCTTTAAACGAGAAGATTGCTCTGGCAGAGCGAGCAGAGTAGTTGTAAAAGTGTCAAGGTGTTATGAATGTCCTGATGATAGATCCGAGTTGTTATCTGCTGGGTAGTGAGGGAGGATAGCTAATGATGTGCAGCATGTAAACCGTTTGTTGCTCTAATCCATCTGCGTGGAGGGGAGTGAAAAAAAGAGGGAAGAAATCCTGGGAAAATTACTAGGACAGCTGGAGATAAAGTGTGTACTGATGGAGTCATCCAGAGGTAGCTGTCAACATGAGCAGTGTTTGCATATAATACAAGGCAATTCACAAGGTTTTTTTCGGGTCTGTGCAAAGAACTTGATTAAAACACAGTATCCTCTTACCAAATGGTCTCCATTTTTAAGTGGGGGATGTGATTTTAAACAATGCGTGGCTGGGTGGCTTTGTGCTGTGTTAAGAGTGTACCAAAGATTAGGCTAAAATCTAGCTATAACAAGATGTACAGAGCCCTTTGGAGAATCTGAGTAAAATGGGAAGCAGTTATTTGATTAATTCTGCTGTGTTTTTATAGACCTTTTATATGGAACATTGCCCATACAACTTCACTACCTAATTAAAAAAGGCTCATCAATTTGCTGGACAATTGCTTATTAAAATAATAATAATAATTTTAAAAATCCCTGAGCATCAGCCACTTGAAAGGCATAAACACAACATCTTAGCAAAGGTCTGATAATATTAATTGGTAATTCCATAAAAAACTATAGAAATTAAACATGTCTGCAGTTGCCTTGGAGATAAAGTTAGCACTTTTTGGCTGCTTTTGTGCTGTTCGTGTTAGGATTTTAAGTCTTAGGCATCTAGTAAGCAGTTATCTCATGCTTAGAAGGCTGTGAACATGGCCTAAATTAGGGGCTTTGTACTATGCACATTTAATACGTCCAATTCTCACACCCAATCCTTATCTCGCACCAGCCCCACCGTTCTTATGCCTTTCTCTAGCTTTATCCCCTTTACAGAATCTGGTTTGTGTAGGACTGGTGTATACCTGCCTCGGCAGGGGGAGGGACTAGGTGATCTCTCAAAGGCCTTTCCAGCCTTACATTTCTATGACTCCATAATGCTCTCAGCTTTGGTCCAAGAATCTAATAGGAATCAGTTGAACAAGGATGGAAAGTTTGATTACAGTTTTTTATTAGTAGTACTGCAGTAGCGCCTAGAGACTCCTACTAAGATGCCCCCTATCCTTCCCCATTATGCTAGGCACTACCCAGACACACAGTTTGAGACAATCCTTTCAATCTCTAGACAAGAGCAACTAAGGGTGGTAGTTTAGCGGTATTTTCATCCCTATTTTACCTGGGCAGCACCAACACTAAGTGACTTGGACAAGGTCACATCAGAAGGCAGTGGCAGAGGCAGGAATTTTGCTCGTGAGAGCCAGTCCGATCACAAAACCACCCACCTCTCTTAGAATGCAGCCGGTAGAACGTACAAAAACAGCACGCTGCTGTGACACGGGCTACTATTTTGCATCACCAGTTGTGGAGAAACCTGCTTGCTTTTCCTGTGATGGGTTGGTACGATAGCAGAGAGGCAGCTTGCCAAAAAGAATTGACGAGAAATGGCCAGCCAGCCAGGGGCTTTCAAAACCGAGGCAATTCCCAAACCTGACAGGCATGTTTCATTGACCAGTTTTACTCAAAGCAAGCGATAAAAGTATCACCTGCCTAAAAATGTATCGCAGGCTCTCAGAGCAGCCTGGCCAGGGTCTTTATAGCCCAGCGTAGAGCATCTTCCTCTGCGTGAGCATTTCAGTTTTACCTCTGGAAAGCTGAGGTCTAAATGGCTTCCATCCAATATACCATGGAACACAGCTGAAGGACACGTCTTGTGAAACGTTGGATTTTACACGTGCGGATTCTGCCAGGAATTGCCTGCCGAGCACAGCGTTAGCCGTGATTTAACACCAGGCATTTTAGCATTTTGACTTAAATCCAGTATAAACTTCTCACTGACCTGCCTGAGCTCAGGCTCTAGTGGACAACCGTCAGCAATGCAGCACAAAGCTATTCAGCCTATAGAAAGTTTTGGAGTAGACTAGTAAGTGACTATGCAAAATAAGCCTGAAATCTACCTTCAGTGGCTACAGAATTACCTCTCATCCGAGAGAAGACTTTCACTCTCTCTCTCCCTCCGAGGGTTGAGGCCAGGTTGGCTGGGGTGAAGGAGAGAAAAGAATATGGCCATTCTCAGTACACCTAGACTGCCGACAAACCAGAGGCATTTTCCTTCCAGCAAAGCGTCTCCTTTAAGTTTTATGAGCAGTAGAAATTCATGCATTACATAGGCACAAAAATGAAAGGGGGGGAGATAGTTGCATTAGAATTAAGTACTGTTTTTTAATATGACACCTGTCAGACTTATTGTTAAAAATACAGAGCGAGGCTCTTTTCAGAAATAATAACATTGCAGCAAGGTTAGTTATAACACCGTGAGTCCTGTCAACACTTGCAATTAGAAGTTGTTTACTATCTAGCAAACCGGCTCAGGAGCGTCAGTGCTATATGGACATCGTGTGCTGTTTCAGTTTTAACTGAAGGCTCAGAGCTAAGCCTCTGTTCTAATACAGCTCGCAGCCAAGCTTGGAGATTCGCCCCACAATCACATTACTTTCCTAATGACACTATCACCCAACCAGGGATTAAGTGCTGCTTTGCAGTCAATGAATGGTGTCACCATGTTTAGGCTGCTAAACAATTAAAGGGTCAATTTCCAGCATGTTAGTGGGGGAAGGTATGACAAGCAATGGTGGGTGGTGATAAACAAGAGTTGCCAGAGCTCCATATATTCAGGGGCAAATATTTCTGGCAGAAAGCTATTAAAGGGCATCCTTTTTATTTACAGCCAAATGGATTTGTTAGGAGAGCAAGACACAGTTGCTCTATTTCCAGTGCAGAATGGGCTGATGCTGCTCACAGTGCTGTAGTGTCATATCTCCCCTCTGGGCGAGACGATGTTCATACTCTTGCCACCAAGCCAAATTTTCTCCTACAAGGGCTGCCAAATGTGGCACATTAATTGCAAGTCACCAAGCACCAGTAGTTAAGCTCAGGCCACAAAATTAATTTCAATTATGCCTTCAGCCAGATTTCAAACAAAGACACTGGAGACATAAAGGGAAATTAATTTATTAAAAAGCAATAGCTTGATAATGCACATGATGATAGAATAAATGAATATGTTCAATATCTTATAAAACAGTTGGCAATCTCATAGTAGAGCATCCAGTGTCAATTTAGAAGCTTGTCTCATTATACCCAGCAAATAGAAGTAAAATGGTGTATTATTCATGAAGCAACATGCTTTAATTACTTTTAGTGCACATTTATTTTTTTGAATGTAATATGAGTTAGATTAATCTATAACTGTAAACTAGTTTATGTATCTTGAAGCACTAACACAGACTGTAAGAGACATCTTGTGAACACTGTAATCCGTTTCTAGGACGTTTGCAACATTTCTATAAATACTGGGGAAAAGTATCCTAAAAAGCCAAACGCAGATGCCACCCAAGAGCAAGATGATATCTGCATCCATTGCAGTACATTTGATAGTAAGTGCTCTGCTGATTTTAGCAGGTATAATTTCATGTTTCGTAATACGATGTTTTTACCTGCCATAAAACATTCAAAAAACAAAACAAAACAAATAATGTTTGGTAACTGGTTTTACAGACAGAAATCGTCCTGTTAACACACCACTCTAACTTAATTTGGTATGAAGGTCTCACATACAGAGAAGGTCAGGTAAAGTCCACTGCTCATTTCAATTAAAATTTCTTCAAGGATTTATAAGTGGTAAACTGATCTTGATTATAATTACAGGTTTCCTACAAGCCAGGCCTTCTACTACTAAGTATAGTTTTATAGCACATTGTTGATTTTCCTGTAAAAAGAGCTCGATAAAATAAGATGACTTAAAAGTACAATTAAAGTCTAAATCTTTACACCCATTAACATTTAGGCTTCATTACATTACTTTGTCTCTTGCAATATTAAATTCTAGGCTGTTTGGCTGTTGGTCTATAATATTTGATTCTGGTTCTATTTATAAAACAAATGTAATTTAGCTACCGGTAAATCTTGGGTATAATTGGGTATAAAGTACGTGCTACCATGTAATAACTTTGAGCTATAGAATTTTTTCTTCCTGTGCATCTTTTCTTTTGTCCTTCTGGACTCAGGCACGGGGGCAATTCAGTAGTGATGGACATACTACAAATACCTAGACTGACACGATTGATCAAGCCTCCCTCTAAGAGCTGGTGTACCGGATATCATCCTGAGGCTGAACAGCCATTCCATTTGGTAGGAGTGCTGCAGAAGAGCGGTGACTGAGGCCCAGTTGGTTTCCTCCCCACAGAAAAGTAAAATGCCCCGGGCCAGCACAAGGGATATGCCGCCTTTAAATCTGACAAAACCCCTATTTTGAGGTCTTCAATGAGACTGAAGTCGTGCATGGGTGGGGGGGGGGTAGGAGAATTAAACTCCCGTGTTGAATTATGTTCTCCTCACAAACAAGGGACCTGGTTCTGACGTGAAATACACCCAGTGCAAACGCCATGACTTAAACCCTATGAAAAAGGTTGCAAAGGGTATAAATCAGGGCAGCATTTGACCCCTTGTCTGTAAAGTGATATTGTAGTTTGAAAGACGTCCAACACATAGTAGCACAATTATGACTCCTTTTCCCCAGTTCTCACTAAACATACTCTAGACTAGTTTTTACCAAGTTTCTAAGGTTTTTAAATTCAGGAACTGGGGTAATAACATTGCAAGGGCATGGCCCCATTTCCTTCCTAATCCTGATTTCGGTTCCCATTAATAACCTGAAGCCACGGATGGTTAATCCCTAATTCCTGGCAAAATTAACATCTCATATGCAGGAGGATTTTTCTGAGATTTGAGAGGAAATCGGTCCCCAGCTAGGTCAGCCCTAGATAGCTTCTTTACTAAATGGAGAGGGGGACCCAGTATAGTCTAAGTCAAAGCCAGTAACACTTTGTTTAACAGGGCAACAGAGCAAAGAATCTGTTAGTCTACTCTGGCATGATGGAATAAGAGTCAACATTCCTCAGCAATTTGAGGTAGTCAGGGATGCAAGTACGCAAACTCATAAACTATCAATAAACAATTTGAGTAATTCTCCAGGTATTGATGTAAGGCTGAGACAACGTCTTCAGCAGACGTACCTACAAATATTACCTGGGAAGCAAAAGAAGAAGTGACAATTCTTTCAAGACGCATCACTGAAAATAAATGGCCAAAGTTTTGCACACTTGGCCTGTTTTTTGGGGGTAGGTTTTTTGGGCCTGCAAAAAACTACAGCCACATTTGGCACCCACAATTAATTGCAGGAGGGTAGTATCAGTAGTTAGGTGGCTGGCAGGCTGTGCCCACAAATCTCCGTTAGATGTCTTCCAAGTAACGCAATTATTAGGGGTGCAAGCTGCAGGGACACAAATAACAGCTGGTTGAGAGGCAGTTGAAAATCTGTACCTCTCCTTTGTTAAGTTCTTTTTCAAATTCTGGACAAGAACACTGGGCCCAATCTCCATTACGCTACAGCAGTTTTGCACTGCTCCACCTGCACAATGATGTGCTAAAACCAGTTTATCCAGTTACTGGAGGAGACACCCTCTCCTCCCCCCGGCTGCCCCACAGGTAGCTTTACCTAGTCACTAGCATAGCAGGCAAAGGTGCGGGGGAAAGGGTTGCCATGCCCCTTTTCTAGTCCCCAGCTGCTCCTGGGAGCGTTTGGAAGCTTATGTGAATTTAAGCATCCATCTGGTTATAATTTACACTGGGCATAAGACCGAAACCAGGATGGTCCTAGATTTTAGGCGAAGGCAAAGGTATCTTAAAGCCACAAGCCGGGCTAAACCCCTGACTCAGTAAATTACATAAACATACGCGTACCATTAAGCAGGTGAATAGGCCACTGAAATGGACAGAACCCTGCACATGCTTAAAGATAAGGACATGCTTTACTGAATCAGGGCCTGAACGCTCCTTGGCAGTAGCTGAAAAGCTGCCTGTTCTTAGTACGTTAAAGTTAAACATTTATTTTAAAGCGTTTCCAATTCGATTATATAAAGCTTACAACTCCCACTTGAATTTTACAGTCATTAGTAAATACAGACAATAACTACCTTGATTTTTCCTTCAAATAAATCAAGTGGCTTGAGAGTACATCCATTAAGGTATGATCAATTGAACTACACAACATACACAGCAAAACGTCTCTCCCTGGCAAATCGGTCAGTCCTATAAATATTTTTTTTATTTCTTTGAACAGAAGAGACAAACCAACAGCCCTTTTTCCAGAACACAAACCACAGTCTTTGCCCCAGTGGTCTTATTGGTGGCTTAATCCATATATTTACTGCACTTTGAATGAAATACGATAGTTCTGTCTGCAGAACTACCCAGATTAGTCTTAATTTCCTCATTTTTACATTAGTCCCCTGGTTTTTTTAACCCTTTCTCAATTTGTACAGTTTACAATGTTCAACTCCTTTCATAATTTCAGGGCAATTGTTCACACAAATTTAATTCTTCCCACAAGTGATGTTGAACTATATGTCTGTTTTAAACTATATTTGGTGACTCTTCGCTTTAAAAGTCATTTTTATTGATTTCTTTGTTTTTTACCAATGTCTAAAGTTTGAACATCAGGAATCTGACCACTGCTGCTAACATTTGGGACATAATTCCTGTACTTATTTTCTGGACTTGATTCTTTCATTCCCTTAACATTGACTTAGCCTTTCACACACATTTTCATAGTTACACTGCTTTTGTCTCTACTGTACCAGAAACATGAGCCTATCTTAAGCAACTCTCTATCCTTTTTTTTCCTTAAGTGAAGACAGAAGCAAAAGGACTTGTGAACAAATACGTCACTTCTTTATCTTCTCCCTAATATTTTTCACTGGATTGCTGCTCTCTCTTGTTGATTTCTATACTGGGCGGTATTTGAAGAAGCTTACATTGTTCCATGACACATTCTTTTACATTTGCCATCCTACATATAATTTTCATGCCCAACTAGCCTTTGAACAACTTTCTATTGCAGATTTCTAAGTCATTCACCTTATTTAATGTAAAGAAACCTACAGTCAACGCAACGTTAACACTGAGGAAGCATGAACTCAAAAGTCAGGATATATGCAGAGTGTGGGCTGAAAGTGCAACAATATACAGGCTCCCTTGTGCTTATGCCTCAAAATACGCTCTCTCCTTATATTATCGTGTATCAATTAATACAATATATAACACAAATTGGACTTTCTAACACAACTGTAACTTATCAGTAAGTTATGGTAGAATGCTTAGAGACTTCAGATGTGGCATGATTTTTTAAGTGTCAATGAGATCTACATAACAAGCCATGTGTGGAAAAACTTAGTTTCCTACTTTTAGAAACATACTAGCACTTTAGTTTCTTTATGGTGTTAATCTCAATTGATGAAGACATCACTCCTTCTTAACACAGGTCCCTTGGCACTTTATAGCTGTGAAACATATCTGATATACTTTCTATATCTTTCCAGAGGTGTCTGGAGGTCAGTTTTTTAGGAATCGCTGGCTACCTTTATTGTCCCTAACCTATCTTCTCTCTAAACTAGCTCTACTCCAACTAAAATGTTTCTGTTACTTCTATCTGCAGATTCAATATCCTACCCAATCAGTAGATACATTATGGACAGTCATATCGCTTTTTAAAAAAAAAAAACAAAGGCAAAGATTTCTAAACCCATCAGTAATGCTCCAGATACAAATGTTGAGGATTTAACTGAAGACGATAAACAGATAGTGTTAGAAAAATGAGATCAACGTTGTAATTGTGCTTGATGGGGATTTGTAGTATGAGGCATGGGATTTATCAAAAGTACATGAGCTCCAGTGAGCTTGGGTTTTTTTTCTTTTACAGAAATGGCTGTCCACAAAGGTGCCCACTGAGCATTTTCCTACAAGTAGCATGTCTGACATTAGTACCTTCTATATTCACACCGTATGTGGCTCCAAAGCGTCCTCCATCTTTATATATTCGTGTTCTATGGGCTTGTTCTCAGAACCGCCCACACCCACAGTCAAAACCTCACTGGATGTCATTATTTCAGTCATCCCTTTACTACATTTCCTCCCTCCTTTTCACAGTTATTGCACTTTATGATATCCCGCCTGTTTTTCCAGCACTGTGCTGCCAATGCACTCATCCTGCAACATGCACAGCTGTTCTTTCTCCTCCTCCTCAGCTGCCACTACCTATGAGTCTGAATCTAAGGCTAAAGCCTACCATATGACATCAATGAACCTCTCATATTCATTGATCTTCCTGAGCACATCTGCCTGTCTCTCTGAATCTGCTATCTGACTTCTCGAGTAATAGAAAGAATCCCTCTGGATACCACATCATTGTCTCCTCTTGGCTCCTCGTCAGCGCTACTTGCTCTCTCTTCTGAATGGGGGAATGGCAAGAATGCTGCCACTTCATTTGCTTCCTAAGCTTTCTGGATAGCCACATAATCAAGCTCTCTGGGCTTCTGATCGTTTGAAGATGCATATGAAAAAAATGCTGTTTTGATTTCCATAACCTGCAAAATTCTAATGAAGCAGCATCGGGAGCCAGGGGGTAAAATTCTGGCCTTATTGAAATCAGTGGCAAAACCCTCATTGACTTCAGTGTAACCAGGGTTTCACCCTACACCCTGTTCACATGTGAATGCTCAGTGCTAGCTTCTGGAAAACGAAAGATTCACGGCATTGTTTTATTTTTCAGGACGCAAATAACCATGCAATAACTCTGTAGTTGCCATGGGATTTACAGGGTAATATTATATAGTTATTTTTATGTGGGGGACAGGTTAAACTTAGAGCATGCTCATAAACCAGGAACTTTATTGAAGCGTCATTACCACATAGTGTATCAGAATGCACACTTCATATGAATGTAATTACATATGATGCAATATTTGTAATGCAATGAACGCAGCTGGTCCATGAATTTGTATGCTCTTAATAATAACGGAATTCAGGTTTCACTGTTGATTTAAAGATACTTTTAGTATTTCAATACAGATACAGCTAAACAACAAATTATGTAAATAAAACATGGGACTAAATCAATTAGCTTACAACGTGAAGCTATCTATTCATTCTTCTTAGGCTTTTCTATAGTGCCATTCATGTCAGCTATATGAAAATGAAACAATATTATTTATTTATTTAGAATTAAATAACTAAAAAGGCTCCCACCGAACTGTCTAGTCATCCTAACACATGATTAATAATACCATAATATCCCAGTAACATCTTTCAACAGGAACTCAGCCGGCCAGCCACTACAAAAATTCCTTTCTGCCCTGTCATCATTCTGAAGCGCATCGCCTTGGCCCCTTCCAAAAACCCTGTGGAACAGATGTGTGTTGCAGAATATCTGGAAGCGCATCAAAGATGGGCTAGTTCATACTCAAGAGGGGAGTGCCTAGCAGTGGGTGAAATTTTTTTTGACCAAAACTTTTTTTGGTGGAAAAATGCAGACACCGAAACGTTTTGTGAATTCACATTGATTTCACTGAGTAGTTTTGTCTGGGAAGAAAAAAAATCTGAAAAACTCAACATGAGAATTCAGGGTGTTAGGGCTTCCTCAGTCCAGTAAAGCACTTAAGCATGTCCTTAACCGTAAGCATGTGAATAGAGTCAGTTATTTCAATGGGACTACTCATATGCTTAACGTTGAACAAGTTCCTAAATTCTTTTTCAACATTGCGGCCAGAGTGCTCAGTATAGCACCTTTAATGTCATAACTCTTTAAAACTGAATCTTGTGTATAATGGTAAGTAGCTGTCATATTTTTTAAAAAAATCTATATGAAACTACAAAAAATGCTTTAAAGCCAAACATTTTGGAGCCATTTTACTATTGTTTGTTGCTGACAATGATGTAACTAAATATCTGCCTTCTCAAGTGGAAAGAAATGGAAATAGCATCTGTCCACAGAATCAATTTGGAAACAATCTTCACATATTTAGACTCATAAAATGGGTATTTCCAATACAGTACTCACTAAAATCTTGCAAGTGTAAATAAAAAACAAACAAACCAAAAAAACCCAGTGTACTAATTGATGTCCATCAATCAGCTGAACTCAGACCAAAGGGCCGAAAAGTGGACATCAGTCTGAAGTGGATGGGAGGAAATCTGGCTGATTTCCTTGGATTACTTCATTATTCATCTCCTTGCTTCTATGTATTTTAATGCTCACAGGTAGCCAAAGGAGTCCCTCTTAAAAGACAAATTATCTTTTAGAAAAACTTTGAACTGGGTTTTAATCCCTTTTCACTCTGTATTCCTTCCTATCGTGATAATTTATTTGAACTGTTTTCACATTAAATTGTTTCAGTTCATGCAAAACATGTGTCAGTGCTTTGAAATGTGAAGGGGGGGGGTCTTAAACCTGGGGTTGCTGGCTCTTGCATTCAGATGAGTCCCAGAGGTCATGCATTCCATCTCCAAGGAGAACAATACTAGCTGACATATTTCTTTTGCTGACTCCCAGCTGGCGTTAAGGTGCTGCGTTAACCCGCTATCAGCAAAAGGCTAGGTGACGAAGGGAAAGGTTAAAACCTGGTGTTTAGGTGTGATGTTAAATAGTCAGCCGATGGTTATTTTGCGAATTGAAGGGGACTACGCTCTTTCTCAAACTTCCTTTGTGTCTTTTGACTAGTTGTTGCTGTCGCGCTGCCGTCTAGGCTCTTTGTGCGTGTTTGTTCTTGTGAAGGTTATCGAGTTGGCAGTGACAGAAGCCAAAGCCGTCTATTAATTCACCTACCAGGTTTGGTGCGGGCAGCTGCACTGCATACTTCTGCCACGACCCTACCAGTGACCTTCAGTCTGCACTAAGTGGAAGGGGGTGGGGGACCGGGCTGGTAGCTCAAATTCAGTTGTAACCACACCGGCTTCATCTTAGACTCAACTGAGCGGCAACTGTCAGTTACTCAGGAGTAACATACGATGGGGTTGTGACTTAAATCCCTGTCCCTCTCCCCACTGAGTGAGCTGAAACCAAACAAACAGCCTTAGCTACCCCCAATCTCCAGAAATTCTGATTTACTGGCTTGTAAAAATCAAATCAGTTTCTCTGAAGAATCAGGAAGCTTCAGTGGATTTACCCAAACAAAATATAACTCCTCAGTAGTTAGCCACAGATCTGCTGATCAGACACACTTCCATCTCTTTGAAAGGAAGACGCTTTATTTCCCAGAATTTGTAGGTACCCTCCATGCATTTTTAATGGTAATATGCAAGTTTCATTAAAAAAACACTGTCTGCCCTACTGCTTCTTTGGATTCTTTCCCTAAAAGACTGTCGTCGGAATTAATATTTAGTTCTTCAGTCATAAGTAAAGCAGCTATATTATAATAAAACATGCATTTTCAATTAGCTTCAATTTATTAAAATTCTAGAGTATTTACAATCTGCACTGAGCATTAATGACAATATTCCGGACACCTATAAAGAATTTTTCATCTCAAAGTATTTGGCACTCATTAAGCAAAGGTGCATGCCCTATGGTTAACCAGGAAACGGACATCAGGTGGGATTAAGGCCGACCTGAGATGTTTGCCACCCAGGTTCGGAAATGCTTTCAGCATTCTCCCACCACCCAGAAGGTTCAGAAAGACAAAAAAAAAAGTCACTGATTTGGCCCTGCTGAACGTTGGCACCCATGCCCCTAAAGCTGGCCCGGGTGTGACACAGGACCGCATGGTGTCAGAAGAAAGCTGAATGTTTGGCAAAAAAGGGAGCAAGTGAAACTGCTTGAATCCCTCATCCTGGAAGGGAACCTGGCAGAGAACTGGAAGGGGTAGTTGCAGCTCTTCCAGATGTTATCGGAAGCAAGTGGTACTGACGAGCTACTGTGAGGCTGATCGATGTGGTGGTTCTAGAGGCACTGGAGATGTACAGTATATTTCAGTAGGCGCATGACAAGTACAGCACCCTGCTAGATAGTCACACAAAAGGTATAACGTATAGCTGTTAAATAAAGCCTCACAAGCAAACCCTTGGGACAGGTATGTATGATTCACATTTTACAGACATATAAGCTAAAGTCCTGTAGTGAGGTTAAGTGACTTGACCCCGGTCACCCTGTAACGCAGTAGCAAGCACAGGACTAGACCCCAGGAGTTCTTAGTCCCCATCGCTGCTTTTTATTACTATAAATACTTCTCCACAGCGTTGATAGTGTTACATATGCAGGACTCTGGCGTATGTGAACTACAGTCTGTATTGTGCCTTTTGAGGACACAAAAATTAGGCATTCACAAACACTGCTAACAAAGCTCTCCGCTACGAGGTGGCGGGTATTTGCAATTTGATACAGCTGCCATAACATTTTGTGTTTTATGTTTAGGTTGTGCTCTTTGCTTTGCCTAACCTGAGAGCCCCCAGTATTGTCTCTTCCGATGACTGTAAAATTTGTTCAGTCCCTTAAGGACAACTGCTGAAGAGACAAATTACAAATTCCACACTGTGCCCAGATAGGAGGGGCCAGGCCCCTATGCACGGCGATGCAAAGGTTGCACTGAGTGAAGCTCATTTAGCATGAGACAGGTGATGGTTCCACACCGTAAGCAGCAAAACACTAGGAGGATGTTAAGCAGAGGCATTAAGCCTCTTCACATGAACTCTCTTGCACCCAGATGTGAAGCCCCTTGTTAACCTTCATAACATCAACCTTTTTGTTTTACGTCTTAGGGCACCAAAAAGTCTCTTTATATAAATGGACAACCATGTATTTCCTCTCGGTGAAATGATATTCCAGACACTATGAAACAGTAGCAAAAGGGGAGACAAAGAAACGCAATGGCACATGCATGCCAGCTGGGTTGTGAAACTGGAATAATGGGTTGTGCTTCTGTAGAGTTCAGTACCGAGAATGATACTATTTGGGTTCTGGGAAGTGCTAAAGGCCTGTTCCCCAGCCTAAAGGGAGGAGCCACTGGGCCAGAACTCAACTAATTACAGGGGACAATGAAAAAAAAAAAAAAAAAAAAAACGGGAACAGGCATGGGGGCCAAAGGGTCAAATGAAGGGAAGCAGAAGGGGATACCGGGCAGAGAACCCCGGACAGCTCACTGCTTCCTGAAGGTGTCTACGGAGCCAGCGGACGTCGCCCAGAGGAACTCTGCTGGGATGTGTGAACGGATAGAGGAATGGAAATAGGTCCCACAGTGGCAGGACACCTTAGCCAACCTCTTCTCCCTAGTGTTATAGAGGGTCCCATTGGCCAGCGCTAGGAGGAGGTTGGTTGACAAGGAGGTCCGGTGATGTCGTGAGGCCATGGATGGGGTGTGGGTAAAGGAACAGGTGAGTGGAAAAGTGCTGGAACAGGGGCTGCAGCCTGGTGTATTTGAGGTAAACGTGCGCCAGGGTCATGCCACAGAAGGGGCAAGTGTCAGGGAGAGGGGTGAACCATGCCAAGTACACGCCAGTGCTCACAGCTTCGTGGAGGACCACCAGCTGATGTCCCCAGTGGGCCGTGGCCTCAGGGTGGCATAGAGGCTGGTCCACTGGGGGTCCCTCGCCCTCTACAGGTGGTATAAGGTCCCACCACTTGGTGTCTGGGTGGGGCCATGAGGGTGAGGAAATGGGAGGTCTGGAGCATGAGTGTCTATAGATGGTCCCTCGGTGCGGTTCAGAAGCAGACCAGCTGCAAGTCTAGCAGCCGGCTCGGTGTGTGAGGAGGTGGTGGCTGGGGGAGGGAGAGAGGGGCTCATGGGGCCCAGGCCTGATGAAAAGCTCCGGAGGGCTAGGACTGAGGGGCGGGCAGGGAGTGCCTTCTCGCAAGACCGTCTCGCCGTCTCGCGGTAAACTGAAGATGCTAAGAGGCAGACGTGCATGCCTCATCATGTCCCCAGAACAACGGTGGCTGGAGATGTTATGTTTGTGTACATCATCCCTTCAAGGATGCAGGGAAGAGCACAGCGGTGTATTACCCATTGCGCCTATTGCCCTGACTGCTAACTGGTGTGCGTGAGGGGATGGAGCCAGGGCTATGGGCTTGTTTTGCCCAGACACACCCAGCTAGGGTAGTAAGCAATTCTGGAATGCTAACTACTTCCCATTCCCCCTGCGCACAGCCAAATTACGGAAACTCTGGCTAGGGAAAAGTAGCACAAGCATGCAGAGATTAATTTAGTCTCCCATATATAATGAAAGGTGCAAAACATTTGCAATTGTTGAAGCAGATAAGCAATCATTAGGGAAGGATCTTGCACCAGTGGGCAAATTCTGGGTCTCTAGGCAGTGTACATTTGTAAGATGAAATTTCACCGGGGGAGAGAGAGAGAGAGCAAGAGAGGGTGAAAGAAACAGATTTATGGTCAGTTGTTGGAAGGCGAAAACTAGCTCTTTGTTACTGCTTAGAGGTGTGGAATGTTAGAAGAAGTCCTGATGGAGATGGATCACTGGGCATAGAGCAAGGGAGACGGTCAGAGCGTAGATGAAGTAGTTAAAGGTGGATGATAAATGCAATTTATCCCATGGCTCCACCATTGGGTTTGCAATTTATCACACAGCTCTCATGACCACATCTGCGGTGGGTAGGTGTGTATGAGGGAGAGGAAAAAGGGTGACATAAAATTCTATGTTACAAAGCAGGGTACGATTTTAGTCAGGTTTCCACTATCTTAAATAAATTGACTGTTGCTAAGACTTTCAAACATTTTACATCCGATCATGCAGCTAGATAGCCACAAAGCCTTGGTAAAATACACAGCACATAGTGTGCCAAAGGAAATCAATAGTCAGTTTGCCTAAGGTATCTCACAGGGATTTGGTAACATACACTCTACTGAATGGTTTAATGTGTCTTAAAAGTCTTCCAACATAAGGTGTGCAAACTTCCTACAAGAGAGCGTTCTTTAACAATAGGTCTTGCATACAGATCTCTTTTATTAACATACAAAAGGAGAATGGTTTGAAATAAGTATTGCTAACTACTGTACGTGATTCAGAAAGCAGAATCTGTTTGCTGATGTTTGAAATCCCACCCCTGCTGTTTCTTGCATAGTTTTGTGGGTATGGTTAGAAATCGTTGTGTAATTGAAAACCTCATTCAGTTCATTAGTCCAGCTCCATGCAGCGCTTTCAATGTGCAAAGCACTGTCCAAGTGCTAAGTTGTATCATTATTCGTTTCCTTCCCAGCATTAAACTGCTTGTGATGCATGGACTCTGATGACAGAGATAGCAAATGGTAGCTTCTGTCCTGGCATAACTAGGCGCTTTTCAGGCGCTTTAGAGTGGGACCCCTCTTAGCGTCCCAGAGAAGGCAAGGAACGCTCGACCAGCATTTTCTCAGTGCAGTAGTAAGTTATGGGGCAAAGCCTGCCAGGGCTTCTTAGAAAAGTGTGTCTGTTAAACACTCCCATTGCAGGTCCTGCCCCTTAGTTTCTGGCTCTGTCTTTCCCCTGCTAGCCTTTATTGCCTTGCTCCAAGTCCCAGTTCACTGAGCATTTGTCTAGTTAAATGCAGAGCACTTGTTCTTTCTCCACCCCATGTGAAATTTTCGGTTTGGGGGCAAAGCATTTTGGCTGAAATGAGAACAGATCTTACCTTTCCCTGTGCCAGGAGCCCATCCTTGGCTGAAACTTTTAGAAGGTTCAAAGAAGTTTGGCTCAGGGCAGAACTTGTCATTCTGGTGTTTTACCTGTAGGTACAGATCCATTTGGGAGGAGACGGTGACCCGGTAGCTCACCCTATTGGTCCTTCACTGGGTCAGAGGGTGACCTGCTTTTGCATAGAGGGGCAAGCTGATCTTTGCACAAATAGCAGGTGGTATATCAAGAAGGCCAAAGTGTGATGTAGGGACAATTCCCATTCTGGCTCAAGCCAAGGTCTAGAATGCCCTCAGTATTGGATGGGAAAGCCAGAGTACCTGGGCAGACAGTCAGTTGGACTCAGGTAGTCAATGGTTTGGCTCTGCCACTGACTGCCTAGGAGATGACCTTAGGCAAATCACTTCACCTCCTTGACAAGGTTCCTTGTCTGTAAAATGGGGCTAACACCCACACAGTGTGTTGGAAGGACGGATTAGTTCCTAATTGTTCAAAGTGCTCAGTCTTGTTATTGGGCGAGTGGTCTTAGCCCGGGTCTTGTTATTTCAAGTGTTGGAAGGAGGACAAACACAGTGCAAGGATGCATGGCTTGTTGATACGGGGACCTGGCTACACCAGATGAGGGGGATGCTGGACTTACCCTGAAATCAACAGATTGCACACAGCCGGGCACAGAGAAAAATAACAGGTCTCTCCTTATAGAGACAAATGATTGTGGGGTACAGTGTACAGGCCCTGCAAGAACATCCTTTTGAAATTCACCCATCCCTAAGTGTAGTGCAGAGTCCTGCACTTAGGACGGAAGAATCCCATGCACAGCTACAGACTGGGGACCGACGAGTTAGGCAGCAGTTCTGCAGAAAAGGATCTGGGGGTTACAGTGGATAAGAAGCTGGATATGAGTCAACAGTGTGCCCTGGTTGCCAAGAAGGCTAATGGTATATTAGGCTGCATTAGAAGGAGCTTTGCCAACAGATCAAGGGAACTGATTATTCCCCTGTATTCGGCATTGGTGAGGCCGCATTTGGAGTACTGTGTCCAGTTTTGGGCCCCCCACTACAAAAAGGATGTGGAAAAGTTGGAGAGAGTCCAGCGGAGGGCAACAAAAATGATTAGGGGGCTGGAACACAAGACTTATGAGGAGAGGCTGAAGGATCTGGGCCTGTTTAGTCTGCAGAAGAGAAGAATGAGGGGGGATTTGATAGCAGCCTTTAACTACCTGAAAGGGGGTTCCAGGGAGGATGGAGCTAGGCTGTTTTCAGTGGTGGCGGACGACAGGACAAGGAGCAACGGTCTCAAGTTGCAGTGGGGGAGGTCTAGGTTGGATATTAGGAAAATGTTTTTCACTAGGCGGGTGGTGAAGCATTGGAATGGGTTACCTAGGGAGGTGGTGGCATCTCCATCTTTAGAGGTTTTTAAGCTGCGGCTTGACAAAACCCTCACTGGGATGATTTAGTTAGGGTTGGTCCTGCTTTGAGCAGAGGGTTAGACTAGATGACCTCCTGAGGTCCCTTCCAACTCTAATATTCTATGATTCTATGATTCTATGTAGTGACTTTCTCGCACTTCTTGTGTGCCCACCGGCTGTCAGCCACGCATTGAGTGTTAATTTCTGAAAACAGTGCCGCCTGCTGCTGGACAGACTCATCTGTGCAGTGAAAGAGGGGCTGGAAGGCAGAAAGCATCAGTTATAAAAACCTGGCGTTTGCGTATTGAACTGGTGCTGCCAAAACACCAGCCATTTTCCCGCCCCACCACAGAGCTATCCGGCCAATCAGAGAGACCATGCATCATTATAGCACTCCCTTGGACATTCCAGCAGTGCAGCAACACATTTTGGGTGACCAATTTCTGTTGCTTGCCTCGCCTAAAATATTTCTAGCTTCAAGTTGTTGTCATTGTCTGTCGCTGCAGGGAGGAGGGGAAGAGCTGCCAACCCAGTGTTCTAATTAGCTTGAGTCGTAACGAGGCTTACAAACCGAGTTTACTGTTTTTCAGGTATGAGAAATAAGGCCAGTTGAAAGCACTGAGGGCTTTAATTAAACCTCAATGAACTTAAGAGAGCAAGACAGAATGACTGTTAATGGCTCCTATTTTTGCTAAACTTCCCTCTCTGTGGCCTGTCACTTCAAGGCAGGGACAGTCCCTGTTTGTCATGCTTCCTTTCATGTAAATCACATGAGTGAGGCCTGCAGTCACACCCTTAAAGCGAACTGCAGGATGGCAGTTCCCCATAAAGATATTCCCCATGCCCACAGGCAGACCTACTTTTCAGTTCAGGACAAACTTTCAGCAAGTCACAAATGGGTCTTGGAGTCTGCGCTCACACACCCGTTTCTTTTGCATGCACGAAATCCTCATGCTGGAGGGTACCTTCTCTAGCTGTTCAGGCTGCAGCATTGTGCAAAGGTTTGCTAGTTCATGCGCATTCGCATATTCATGTGTCTGCATTCCTGAGAGGGGCACATTCGAAAGCCAGGGCAGGAGATTTGGCAACGCTGCAAAAAGGGAGACAGCACAGTGCGCTGCTTAGCGCAAGTACCGGGGAGACCTGCACGCTAGCCTGGGTTGGCATTATGCGGGGCTTATTTTTGATGCTCATTCAGTCTTTGGCCTGCGGTCTCAGCCTGCCAAATAGGGTCTCATTTGTGATTGTACACGCAGGGCCCGGTCCTGCAAGGTGTAAACCCGCACAGCTGAAGTCAAGCAGAAGGCTCTCAAGGCTGAAATGATTTCATGTAAGCCGAGAATCAGGAACAACTTTCAGTCCGACCCACCTGCTGATAATGTGAACCTCTGATATACGGGATAGAGGTTTTATCTCCCACATGGAGTCACCAGAGCCATTCCCTCTCCCCCGGCAAACCCTGCTTGTCTTTGCTCAGGCAAGAAGCCCCATTGCCTTCATTAGCAGTACGCCTGTGAGTAACGTGAGCAAAGGCTGACTCTTAAAGAGCAGGCCTGCCATGTCACTGCTTTGCACCTGGTGCAGTCATTTACCCCTGGCGCAAAGTGGCAGTCTGATCTGGTGCCATTTAAGACGCACTTTGCCCAGCGGTAAGTGACTGTAGCAGAAGCAGGCGAGGGGAGGAGGCTTACGTCCAGCAGAGTTTGACTGTATCTTTATTTTCAGCCAGAAGGGTAACAAAAAGCTAAACAAAGTGTGTGTTGGGAAAGGCACTGAACTAGAGTATCTCTGCTGAAACGTACATGACAGACTGTTAGTATCTGCCTCAGGCTGAATTGTTTTGGAAAGTTTCAGCTAAAACAATTCAGCCATTTCCAAGGATGAGATTAGGGAAAAACGTTCATTGGTTTGCCTGTGTTAACAGAAAAAAAATCATTCTTACAAACATTTGGTTGAGAAGCAATAGCACCTCCATGGTTTGAAGTACGGGCTTGAAATTTGCACTGGTATCAGGGATGTGTCTTTTGCCATCACCATGACAATTCATCCAAGTTATGCGGCCCCCCCGGGACAGCCCCGTTCACACACCCTCCATAGCGATTTGTTGGAATCTTTAGAGAACTGAGTGCCAAATTCTCTCTGCTCTGCGTATGCTCCGACTTAGAGCTGCAGGGGTTGACCAGGACTTGCCCTGAAATTGCTACTTACAGCTGCGGTGGCACCAGACATCAGCACTGAGAGCAGGCAGACTGTTTCTCCTTTGCTCTCAGTGCTCCCCTGCTGACACCCAGACAACAAGGAGAAGGAGGAGAGGCAGCCTGAGAAGAACACAGGGGAAGACTAGGTGTGTGGAGTGGGAAAGGGGTTGTAGGCGGGCTGGGGAGAAGTGTGTGGCAGAGGGAGTGGTGAAACTAGGAGCAGAGGGCTGGGTAATAATCTGAGGGCAGGAGGGTGGAGGGTAAGACAGGAGTACAGAAAGTCAGGGACAGGCTGGGGGCACAGGGGCTAACCCCTCTCGAGCGTATACCCCTTCAGAATCTGGAACTGAATGCAAGATTCTAGGTTCCTCTTCTGTCTACACTGTAGAGACAGCTGACCTAACCCCTGGTGTAGACACAGCTAAGCTGTGGAATTCTTCCGTTGACTTAGCAAATGCTAATGATATCCAGTGCTCAGAGACCTGACCTACGAGAGGGAAAAAACTCTTCTGTTACCGCAGGAAGCAGCTACACTACAGCGGCATGACTGCAGCATAATGTAGACGTGGGCTTAGCCTCAATACTGCAACGTCTAACATCGAGGATGTTGTCCTGACATCTAATGGAATCCTCAGCCCTGAATTAGGCACCTGGACTCCCTATACATGACCTTGGGGGGGGGAATTGGTGCTTAGGAATGGGGTGCACAAAAGCCAGCGCACTGATCAGGGAGCTATCTAAATGGCCGAGCAGAGCACTGCCAAGGAGAATGGTGTGGCCTAAGACCTGACTCGGGCAGAGAGCGGCATCTATGTTTGCTCCTGCTTCACCGCTGTGGACCTTCTCCTGGAGTTGAATGGTTAAGCCAGGTCAGTTTTTTGGTTGCAGGGCAGGGGGGTGAAGAAGAGGTGTTGCTGCCTCTGATCCAGGAGTTAGCACACTCATTCAGGAGGGTCAAGACCAAGGTTCAAATCCCCACTGTCTCTGACTCAAAGCAGGGACTTGAACCCAGGTGTCCCATCTCCCAAGCAAGTGCCCTACCACTGGGCTATCGCAGGGTGTTCTGCGATAGGTCTTGCTCAGTCTCTTCTGTGGACGTTCTTCCACTGCATATGAAATACTTAAATAGTCCCTGGACCAGAAAGAGACTAAGCATGGCTCTGTAACTGAGTGGTTAGGCCTCCCACCTGGGTGACCCTGTTCCAATGACTATTGAAGGCAAGCTAGCAGAGGAACTCCTAGCATGAGGATTCAGCTGTGGCTTAGCTATGAGTGAGGCTTGGAGCAGCGTGGTGGTGTCAGGACCAAGACACTTGTGTGTGCGCCCACAAGCGGACATGTAAGCACCAAAGGGTGGGATTCACAAAGGTATCGAGGCACCTAACTTCCATGGGTTTCAATAGGAGTTAGATACCGAAATACCTCCGAGAAGCCGACCCTTAAGGGACTTTACTGGAGGAAACTTACTTAGGTGCCCAGGCTGTGTAAAAATGGTTAGGTGAAGGTCGTGAGGATCTAAATTTTGGACTTAGGCACTTAAAGTGGCATTTCTGGCCCTTAAATCCCTGTGCGGTGCTGGCCCACAAAGTATTTGAAAACAGCCTGGTCTGAACTCTTTCCTTTGTACTGAAATACTAGGTACTTCAAGGGTATGTCTACGTAGCTAGTGGCTGTAAGGGTCAGATCCTCAGTCGACAGACCTAGGCTCACGAGGTTTTGGCTACAGTGCCAAAAATAGCTGTGTGGACATTCCGGTTCAGGCTGGAGCTCAAACTTCGATGGCTAGGGACGGGGGTGAGCTACACAGTGCCTGAGCTGCCGTGACTACACAGCTGTTTTTAGTGTGATTGTATGAGCCTAAGTCTGACAACCTGGCCTCTGAGACTGCCAGCCATGGGCTGTGTAGACGTACCCAAAGTGGCTTGATTCCATATTCGGCCCTTAATGGAATCTTCCTAGGTATCAACTCAATTGTGGGTTTTCAGTTTCTGTGCCCATCAGCCATAAAGAAAAGCAAACGAGGTGACTGATACGATCCCAGTGAATTTTGAAAATTAGGGCTGCATAATAACGACGCCTTTTTCCTCTAAGATGCAATTGTTTTGTGACATGTCCAACTGCAGTGTTGGGGCTGTATGAAGGGAAAGCGTGACTGTAAGTGCTCACGTCCCTGGGCTGATTCATTGGCTTCCACAGCAGTTCTTATGAGGCAGTTCACTTGGAAACCTGAACAGCACTAGCCTGATAAGCCCTCATACGGACTTGCAAAAGTAATTTTCAGTAATCTTTTAGGGGAAAAATTGCATTTGGGGGGGTGGAGGGAAGCTGAGCCGTTCGTGCATCTTATTGTATTGAGTATGCAAGCAGGAGAGTACGTGGAAATACAACATTTGAGCCATTACATTGTACTTAAGAACAAACTAACAAACAAACAAACAAGGTATTGTGAGAAAGTTAGTCTCCTGCATGGAAGAGCTTTTCAGAATTTTCTCCAAATGTTCCTAGAAAAAGAGACACCCATTTTAACATGCTCTTAACATTTTTTCACTGTTTTGGTTTTTTTTTAAACCAATCTCAAGTTTCTTTATAGTCAACCAAAGTTACTCTTTAAATGCACACTCCAATAGGCAGGGCCAGTGGATTATGACTTCAATAGAGTGATGCCAACTTCTATCAGCCAGGCTTCCTTATTCTTGTGGACACCATGTAATAGCATGGTAACATTTGCCTGATGATTTCACTAATAGCTTGCACTCTTATTCCCATGATTGCTTCATAATCTGAGTTGGGCAGGGCTAAATAGTTTTTTTTTAAAAAATCAAGTCATTCAAAACGGAAAGATGGCTTGATTCTGAGGCAGTCCTCATTATCACGGGTTTTAAATCCCAGGCCCTCCATCAGTTCTGCACTGGTCAGATACATTCATTTGCAGCAACACATTGCCATTGGGTAGAGGTGGGCGTCTTTCCTCAAACAAAAGAACCCCACAGGATTGAATGGGTAACGCTGCCAGAATTGCTCTCATTCTGCTACAGGTGGCACCTTCGAGATTGATAAAGCACTAGCAGACTAGGATAGCCATTGTACCCACTGGTAGTATACTTGCAAGCCGGTTTGGCTATGGCATGGGTTCTTACGTGTGTGGGAGGGGAGAATAAGTATTGGTCATGACTACCCTGTCCCTTCCCTGTTTCTAAGTGGACGGGGTTCCCAGTTAAATGGCAATAATTATGGATAAGAACAGTGGGGGGGAGAGGGTATGGGTATGGAAAATGGGCTACAGGTTATAATGGCAAAGGTCTATTCTAACTTATTGAACAAACACAGTCAACAGGGAGGAATTTAAAGACACAAAAACCTGACATTGCATATTCTGCATAGATCATTATTCAAGCTTTCCAGCTCCCACTCTCAGCATTCTGCGCTAAGGAAACCCTTGAACTACACATCCTCCTAGACCATTATGCAATATAGCTTAGGGTAAAGGACGCTTCCCTGTTTCTTTCTAAATATATTTTTTGTGGTTAGCAAATTAGAGAAATGACATGGCTGACCTTCCTAAACGTGAAGGCCTTGTTTGGGGAAGTGCACGCATCATATGGCACAGCCGCCCCCCTGTCACTTTGTGGTAGGCACTTGCAAAATGCCTGTGTTAGCCAGAATCAGAGCCAGACACGAGAACCACAAAAATGGCTCGTGGGAGGCAGTGCTACAATAAGCATGGGGCATGGCATTACAGTGCTGTTAGTTAAATCACCAGCTGTGGAAGAAAAGAGTCGAGCAGCTTGTAATGCGAGTACAATGCAAAAAGTGTGCTACAAACCCTTAACAATACAAAGAAATGCAAGAGGGCCATGTTAAACTTAGCAATACCTCCAAGTGCTGGTGAAGTTAACACTGTGTCAATCTTTCCATTAAAGCGACTGGTTTTCAGGGGTCGTACAACGTGCTTGGCATTCAAGTTCTCAGCTGAAGAGTGACACTTGCCTTCCCCCCCCCCACCCCCCCACCCACTCCTCCTATTTTGGTGTGGCAATTTTTCATTTATGCCAGCTCTATATATGGTTCTAGTGCCAAGAGATATAGGGAAAGGGGAGATGGAATTTATTGTGCTGTACTCAGCTGACCAGCATTAACATTAAAGCAAGGCTGTATGGAGATGTGTTGGAAAAGAGGACACCTATGCAAAGAATAACACTTAAGACAGGTCTTGCACTCTTAAGTGTATGGAGCAGGTGTGTGTGTCGTGTCTGTTCCCCCCTTCCCTCCCCTACACACACACACACACACAGAGGACAATGTAGGTTATGATCTTGCCCCGTCTGTCCTAGCTGACAGACTGCAGCAGCAATGCATGCTGCAAAAGGAAATCTATAGCCTTTCCCCCTTTTGGCCTGGGATGTATCCTGCCTGCTTGTGCTCTCCATGCTTTCCCTAGAGTCTCTCTCTCTCTCTCATAGGACGAGCGCAATAGTTACACCAAACAACTGTTGTTCCTTACTGGATTTGCCCATGTCCCTGTGATTCCTTTGCTAAGCTAGCAGTTCTGGGAACTTTTCATAAAACCATTTTTCTGACATTCTCTGTAATAAACACTGCAGCCAAATGGTTAAAGGCCCCTGAAAAATGTAGGTCACATGAAGGCCCAGACTCTTAGATCTGGAATGGCCCTTTTGCACCACTCTCATGGCACTAAGGGGCTGTAAAGCTGCCTTAATCAGCCTCTGGAGGATTTCCCCTATGTAGGGGGACTCTCTGAGTTGAACAGAGCACTGCAAAAATGTGCCCTCACCATGTCACATTTTCGTTAGTTATTCCCTCTAGGCCAGGGGGCTCTACATCCATCTCCTTATATACTAGGCGAAATGGGGCATGGGTGTCCTTCCCTCCAGGCTGATCCTTGACTGACGGGATGGGGGGCAAAGACTGCCAAGCACACCTTCAAGACACTGGGGAGAGTGTGTGTGTATGTGTGTGTGTGTGTGTGTGCGCGCATGCACGCTCACACACACACACACACACACACACACACACACACACACACACACAGTTCCTTCCACAAGAAAATGGTGTCTTTTGTGACAGCTCCATTAATTACTGCAGCTAAGTGCTGAGGAGTGGACAAAGACCTACCAGGAAGCAGTACTTCAGTTCCCGTGTTCTAAACAACCTCGGCTACATCTTTATATGCAAATCTTATGGCCTTATATCCTTAAAAAGTACGTTGTCCCTCAGTGGATAGTACAATCCACAGTAGATTTTTTTCCCCCTAAAGTATTTGCCATACAAAGCAAAAATATGGTAATTTCATCCACTTTCAGAAAAGGTTTTAGGTTTCCTCTTTCAAGAAAGTGTGTTCGAAGAAGGCATGTATCATGCTAGCTAAATTAGCCAGTACCATTAATACACTAGCAAAATGGAAAATCACGTAATCAGCTGTACAATTTTAGCTTTAAGAAAGCTTGCGAATGAAAACTTTAAGAAATAGTGAGAATGAAACCAGAATAATCATTTCTTTCCACCTGTTCTTTCAGGGCACTGAAGTTCAAGGTATTTCTTTATTTTCTTCCGTGTAAACGGCGAAATCTGTGACGGTGGATAATTTAGTACTCCGGGTGCTTTGCAATTGTAGTTTCAGTTAGGGGCTGCATGATTTTTTTTTCACTTCCAGTCCTAAACTACTGTAAGCTGATAAAGGGCCTTAGCTCTCTATGAACAGAAAGGGCTGCACTTTTGCTGGTGGGTGAAATGATTCTTTCCTGAAGCACGTGAAAAGAATCGTATGTGATCATGCCATTAAAGCCAGCAGGAACTATTCCGTCTCTTGCCCTGTCTCCCTCTACTCTACTTGGGCAGCTAGATTGGTGCCACAAGGGCTGGGGATTTACCCAGCACAGGCACACTGTAAAGTCACCATAAGTAGCCCTAAGCTGGTTTCCCTAGAAGCAGCTCATTTCCTTCACCACCACCATAGAGACCTAAATGGAATTGTCTCTCAAACTAGTCAGCCCATCTTCTTAGAATTACTTGGCTAGTAGGTTTTAGCTAGTCACTCAAGGTATATGTAACCCGCAGGGAGCTTATCGTCTCTGGGGGGCATGGGTGGGCCCACGCCGGACTCAGCGACTGCTAGGCAACTAAGAGGGAGTGACACCATTTTGAACCATAGGGATCCCTCAGCTTGGGGAATTAGGTGTGCTTGGATAGGCATCAGCGGGCCTGCTCAGAGAAAGAGCAGTGTCTGAGAAATGGGACTGGGGGCAGAGGGGAGTTAGGGTTCAAATGACTGACAAGAAAAACCCGCAAGAAAGAGAGGGCCTCAGTGAGATGTCTCTCCCCCTCCCCAGAGCGCTGTGAAAGGAGTAAAACTCTGGAGCCTGCCACTGGAAGAGCAGGACTTGGTGTGTGGTGAGTTCATGTGTCCCAGGTGTGCATGCAGGGTGCCTCTGACAGATGGCCTCTGGGTACCTAGAAGCAATGTCCCTAAGCTTGGTCCAGGGCCTATAGGATTGTGTTCGGATGATGCCTGCCAAGCTTGGCTTGTTTAGCCGAACCAAAAGAAGGCAGAGGGGAGATATGAGTGCTCTCTATAAATACATCAGAGGGCTAAATACCAGGGAGGGAGAGGAATTATTTAAGTTCACTGCCAATGTGGACACAAGAACCAATGGTTATAAACTGGCCATTGGGCAGTTTGGACTTGAAATTAAATGAAGATTTCTAACCATCAGAGGAGTGAAGTTCTGCAATAGCCTTCCAAGGGGAGCAGTGGAGGCAAAAAAAAAACCAACCTAGCTGGCTTCAAAACAGCTTGATAAATTTATGGAGGGGATGGTATGATGGGACAGCCTCATTTGACAATGACTTGATCTTTGACTAGTAGCAGTAAATATGCCCAATGGCCTGTGATGGGATATTAGATGGGGTGGGTTCCGAGTTACTACAGAGAATTCTTTCCCAGATGTCTGGCCGGTGGGTCTTCCACACACTTGCTGGTGGGTTTATTACAGGAGTGGGCAGGTGAGGTTCTGTGGCCTGCATTGTGCAGGAGGTTAGATTACATGATTATAATGGTCCCTTCTGACCTTTAAGACTACCAGTCTAACTACAATTGTCAACCACTCTGCAGTGACAGAGGAATCCAGATTCAGCTCTAAACCTGATAATCATTTGTGGAGCTGTGAATGCACCATCTTTTAATTACAGAATCAGGGAAAGTTTGGGATGCCCTCTATTCCATGAACTGGGAAAAGATCTGCGGTTTCATTACTGACTTACTGTCTATTAAACCTGTGGGGGTACTTACCATCTTATCCCACATGAGTCTTCTGGGCTGCACGGAGTCAAGTCAGCCACGTCGCCTGTCCTGCTACAGAACATGATTGTCAGGGGCCCCTAGGAAGTAGACCTACCGACAGGACAATACATTTTACGCCTGCTATATCAGGTCATATAACTGGGGAAATTCCTGGTTATTGTCAGGGTGGGACGGGCACTGGTGAACCTGAGAGTATAGTTTTACACTGTTACGTAATTTTTATTTCTCATTCAATACACTTACTCTTTTGAATCTATTGTGTATGTTGGTGTTAGTCCTTGGAAATTTCCAACTATTTGACAAGTCACTTGGGTTACCCTGAGGTTAGAATTTTCTTCCCAAGCTTCCCTAGGGATCCTGCCAGGAATTTCAGAACATTTTTTTCAATCAACTGTAGTATTAATTTATTCTAAAGCATGGCAGTGTTTTTTGTTTTGCGGAGTCAGGGTACCAAACATTTGTTTCTATGTGACAGACTGCACCAACCCCCACAGCCTTCTGCTTGGAATCTTGGTTCAAATCTAGGTCATCAATGAAACGCAGGAGACCTACACTCATTCCCAGCTCTGCCACAGACTTCCTGTGTGACCTTGGGCAAGTCATATAACTGCAGTCTGTACCACTTCCCTGTCTGTAATATGTGGTTGATAGTACTTCTTTTGTCTCACTCTTTGTGTCTGTCTTCTCTATGAACACTGTAAGCTCTTCAGGGCAGGGTCTGCCTTTTATTCTGTGTTTTTACAGCACCTAGCACAATGGGTTCTCCAGGTTAGGGTCTCCAGGCACTACTGCAATACAAAGAATGACAATGAGTTTGGCATAAAGTTAAGCAAAGGCAGTTTTATTTCTCAGCAGGTTTGTGTGAGCTGTTTTTGGTTTCAGTTCACATAGGTTCTCTCACTTCCTGAGTTTCCCTTTGACTTTCAGGTTTCTGCCTATTTTCCACCTGAAGCCATAAACTGGCCCAGGTCGGCCAAAAAAAAAAAAAAAATTGCAAAAGGCAGTGAAACAGTCTGTGAAGGTGGTCTGAATTTCTGGTTCGTAACAACCCCCTGAGTTACATAGGTAAAACTGTTCTTGGGCTTTGTCTCAAATGTTTTTCACAGCTCTAGTTTGCTCAAGCTATAAAATTTAGATCCAGCGATCAGACCTCAATTTAGGACTGTTTCCAGATGAAGAAATTTTGTTTTGGCCCATTCCTAATTTGGTGGTCGCTCAATCTTGGCTTCTGTGTTAGCGAATATTTTCATACTTTCATAACCTCAAAAGAGGTTACAGCAGTCAGACTTGGTTGCGCTTGCTTAACTTTATACCATATTTATCTTCACCTATGTCTAATACCGGATTTGAATATGGACAAAAGTCAGCACACCGAAATTCATCCTAAAACTTAAAAATTGGTGAGAACAGTGGTTGGACTCTGTGCAACCTGCTTCACTGATGTGGTTTTGTTGCATTCTGGACTTCCAGGGTTATACTTAGGATGAAAGACATAGCCTGAAGTCATTTTCAAGAGCCTGATACTGGGTGATTGTCCATGAGAAGCTCTTTAGATTTAGAGATTTTGCCTGAATCTATCCTGCTGAAGTCAAAGTGTCTTTTCCAGAGATGCTCTTAGAGAGCCAAAGGGGGGCGTTTCAACGCCAGTGCAGAGAGTGATATACTCATGACCCCAGTAAGCAGGCAATCAACGGCAAAACAAACCATGAGAGCTGGGGTTCAAGTTCCATTTGGCATAAATGCTGTCGTCAGCCTTGTTTTATTTTACTTTAATTTTGTGTCAATGTGTCAAAAGGGCCTTAATCCAGTTGTGAATGTTTTACACAGAATCAAGTGTAGGTCCAACAATGAGTTTTTGTGGCGGACGGCCCCTGAATGTCAATCTATGTTTCCGAAAGGATGCCCAATGATATCAACACTGCTCACCCCTTGCTCCCTGATTTCTGTTTAGAATGTGCAGATCTCCTGATTGGAATTAATTTGTGTTAATTAATGCAGTGTGCAAGACCCAACCTTTTGCCTCACTCCTGGATGCACGTAGAGTACAAACGCCATACCCCCAGCTTGTATGGATAGAAACAGCATTGTAGTGAAGCCTGGCTTAGACAAGTACAGTGTCCTAGATGCCTGAACCCCCAGGGTCTATATCCTACACGGGCTTTGTATGTGCCTAAGCAAGGCCTCCCAGGGCTACTATTCTGCCACAGTGAAGGTCTCTATCAGTGGGGAAAGTCTCTGGCAGCAGCGAAAAACTTGAGCATCCTGAGTTCACAGTGAACCATACGCAACTGGTCTACAGTTCCCTGGTCTACAGCAAGGTGAAATCACTATATATCATTTTTATATGCTGCCTAGCCTAAGATCGACATGTGCCCAGACTCCCTGGGGTTGAACATCTTTTTCTGTGGGGCTAGGTTCATTTTATTTTGTTCCTGACCAACAAAACGACCAAAACAGCAATCCACCCAGCCAAGCAAACAACCCTCTGTCAACTGAAGTGACGAAGGAAATGGGCAAATCCCTGCCACTTCCCTTCAAAATGAACTAAGGAGAGAAAACATCCTCATCTTCAGCTCTGCTTTCTGCTACATTTCGCAAACATGGCGAATTTAGGTCTGTCTTTGAAGGACTTGCAAGTTGGCTTTTTCAGTTGAATGGATGGACAGTTCAGAACCGTAGCACATAAATAATCAAACACCATCCTGTTTCAGTGACCAGTGTTTTGGTCAGACTTTTACAGTATAAAAGATAAGAAACCGGAGTAACTTTTTAAAGACACTTAAGACTGGATTTGCCTCTCATAGGCACTGCACTGCAATAGTTAGTCCTGATTTATGCCTGGGTACATTCAGGAAGCTTCAGTGATAATTTTTGCTCTCCTTTTTTCTTTCAAACAAACCAGAAAATTACACCGGCTGAGTTCAGACCTTTAAAAATCAGGTGCTGCCTGACGCCTGTATTTCTTTCTAAATAATATTCTGAAATGCTCATTCGCAGTAACTTCAGCATGACGGGCTTAATAGTGCTGAGCACAACTTCCATGGAAGTTAATGGCAATTGCAGGTGCTCAGTAGCTGCCTTCTGAACACTTCCGGGAAGTTTCTGCGTGCCCTCAATTCCCACTGATGCCGATAGGCAGCAAGCGTGTTGAACACCTCGCAGAATCAGGCCCCAGGCTCTCAGCATTGCATAGGATCAGACCCTGATGTTGTGACTGATTTGTGGAATGGATTCATCCTGAGACATTGCAATGTGCTGTAAGAAAAAGCCACCTCCTAGCACCCCTGTATGACTGAGTGGTCCCCTTGCCTGATTGAGCATCCTCTTTGTGATGGTGACTGATGGTGCTGAGAACAACGTTTTGTTCCAAGATCCCCGGTACCTAAGCACAGAAGGGAAACAAGAAGAATGGACTGAGTGTGTTTGTCAGCACTTCATTATTGTAAAGGATACCCTCATTTTCTCATGCTTTTATTACTTGCCCACCACAAGTCCTGCATTATGGCCACCAGATTTGCAAGCTAACAAGCCCATTGTCGTAGATTTTCAACCAATCGGTTGAACAATGCACTGCTCTCCCTTTGCTACAGCAAGTACTTCAGGAAGCTCTCTCACAACCTCTGGCTGGACCAGAATGCTATCTTTTTTAGAGATACAGCGTGTAAAGAAGTGTTCTTGCCAATTTACAAACTGGTCCTGATGGCAGGAGTTTTGCTCAGTTTCTACTATCGTGATCTGGATGGGTTGGGATACCATTTCATATTCATTTTATATTCCCTAGCACTTTGTTAAAGAAGAGCATACGTGTTTTCTGTCGTGTTTTATATCGAAGCCTGCGATCTGGTGTCCTTATTGCTAGTTGTCTTCTAACTTCCCTGCATGTGTTTCTAGCTGGGAAGTTTACAATCAGAGCAGCTAAATCTATTGTTACAGTGGTTTGACAAACTATTTATTTTACTTTTATTTTTTGGCTTTGGTCCCCAGCGAGATGTCACAGCCATAGCATATTTACTAGTCACTGCTTGCCCCAGCCAGCTGAGGAGTTGGGCTGGAGTGAAAGCAGCTGTTTCCGAGCAGCGTGCATGGTTTGTGCTCATTCTCAATTCCCAGTGAGCAGGATCCTTCAGCGGTGATGGAGTAGCTGCGAGTTTCAGTCTATCTGTCACTGCTCGACTGTTTTACTGTGCACACAATGCACTGATGGGCGACATCACTCAACTGCAACAAGTCCAGCTACAAAAGCAAGTAGCAGCAATTTGTAGCCTCAATGCAGCCATTTAATCATTCCCAGCACTTCCCTGGTTGCCACTCTGGATAAACTAACTTGAGAATTAAGAACAAATATTTGACTTTTTTCCCCCTATAATTTTACGCAGGCCTGTTTAGACTGTACCGTACTTAACAGGAGACCTTTGCCCTTCAATTAAAAGCTGTGACCAGGAAATCCCACCTCCTCGTAATGAGCTTTTTGTTCAGCTTACAGGGAGGGATTTGCACTCAACTCTTGCACTACAAATGCTTTGTCTGCATGGCTTTTTTATTCAGCTGATGAATAAAAAAGCAGACCCTAACCTCTACACGTGTTTCAGTTTCTATTAAGACAACAAAGAGCTCTAAATGCATGTCCTAGCAACGGCAACAATTTTTAAAAAAGAGAAAGAAAAGAAGGAAAACGTGGCCATTTAATTGGGATGCTTTCCATAACTGTCCCTTCGTGCTTCTGTCAAAAAACCAAAATGCTTTTGAATATCATAATATATACTTCTGGGTAAAAGGACAGATAGCATTTTTGGAATCAATATTATGCTCTTTCTACTGTGAAACAATCATACAAGCAGCGGCTTCTGTCAAGTCTTTACTTGCTTATACGTTTTTGATCACATGCTGAGATCTTTCCTACTCCAGTAGCCTTGAAAATGTCCACCCCCCCTTTTTTTTTGTTGTTTGCCTCAGTGAACTCTTAGCTTCCTCTAATCTCTTGTTCTTTCTTTCTAATCATTCACATGCTTAATAACAATGGACTGCAGACACCAACATCAAATTACAACCAGGCTGAAACTTAGTGGATCGAATGCAGTCACAACAAGAGATGATTGCACAGGACTCATGAAATACTTAACTTAGAGCAAGCAAACTGTAGTCAAGCTAAAAGTGGCTTCGCTTCCCTAAAGAGCAAGAATAAATCTCGTGTGTGTGTGTAGGTGCAGCAGGACAGATTCTCCATTCCATTACACTACTGATCTGCCAATTTTATGCCAGTGTAACTCCACTGACGTGTTACACTGGCATGAAAATCAGTCTAGCAGAGTGGAGCATCAACCAGACCTCTGCACGGGGGTTATGCGGTCCATCCCAGTTGCGTTCCAATATAAACCTACCACAGTCTCAATATGGGGCTCAAATAAGTAAGCAGGCTTCAGTGGATCACAAGTGCCCTCCCTTTTGTTATGGCTAAACAGGAAAGAGGATGGGCCCCTGACTCTTACGGGAGCAGAGTCCCCACACTATTTTCTGTCCTAACATGGGGTCGGGGACTACAGTATGGAAGAATATTGAGAGCCATCAAACTACATCATACCTGTATGTGCCTCACATGCTGGAGCTGCCACATGTTTCTCACTGCCCCCCATACAAAATGCTTTTTATTTGGTATTCTTCGCTGTAACCCCAGCATCTGCAAAGTCAGGCACCATAGCAACCTGAGTCCAACAAAGCAGGCCTTCAAGGGAGACAGAAACCCTATCTAACACACTTTTAGAAACTTCTAGATTACCTGATTGTACAAGAGTGTAGTGATTTTTAAGGTCTGCTATCTCGTGATTTTCCAGAGCTGGAAGCAAACAAACAAACACTCTGCTCATTGTAATGAGGGTTTTTTTGGGTGCCTAACTCACCCATTTCTAGCTTGGAGGATTGAATACTGTCCAGCCTGCATGCATGATCAGCGTAATGAAGGAAAGAGAAATTTCACACCTTTTGGAGAGGAAGTAAATGTTTTTCTGGCAGGTGATTTTCTGTTTGTTATTTAACTACTGGCTATGTTTTGCTGCTTAGAGGCTTGACATGTGAGCTGTAGTTTGTATCATTTGAGCTGGGAGAAAAGGTGGCACTTTGCATTCTTCCTCACTGCTATTCCCCTGTGACCATTGTCACATATCTCCCAAAGATAGATAGAGTCACGGACTTCTGCTCTTACACATGGCGAAGAGTTGCAGGTCCACATTAAATGCTATGCCACCATTTCAGGGGTAGGTACTTGCTTCTTTGTCTCTCTGCCTGTGGAACCTCATGAACCATGCAGCTCTGAAAGCCCCACACTGGGGAAATTGTTGGATCCTGGCTTTGGCCACAACTGAGCAGAAATTATTTGTTGGTGAAAGAGTGGCAGAGCTCTGTGTAAGTACAAAAGCTTGTCTCTTTCAGCAACAGAAATTGCTCTAATAAAAGATATTACCTCACCCACATTGTCTCTCTCATGTCCTGGGACCAACAGGGCTAGACAACACTGGAAACAGAAATTATCTGAAAACGATAACATATTGGAGGATTTTAAGAATGGCACCTATTCATGAGTTGCTATGTAAACATTCTTAACTGTAAGCTCTTTGGAGCAGAGGATCATCTCTTTGTTCTGTGTTCATTCAGCCCCCAGCACAGTGAAGTCCCGATCCACGGTTAGGCTTCTTTGGTGCTGCAGTAACACAAATAAAATTAAAACGGGAGACTACCTCAGTTGCACTATGCTCCATATATCTAAGATTTAGTAGTAGTCAAATTCTTTTCCAACAGCACTTCCAAATTGTATTGTTTTCTATTACTTTGTAGCAGCACCGGCCTGGTGTCATAGTTATGCTACCCTCATTATACACACTTTCTCATACCTACTTTCATAAAATTACCAGCGTCCACGTCTCTCACAGAAAGTTTTGTAATGAATTTGGGTTTTATATTTTTTTTTCAGCTGTAAACAGCAGAAACCCCCCTTCAGGCACTTCACTAGACCTTTTATCCATACGCAGGAAAAAGAATTGATTGATTTTGAAGTTAAACGTTGGCATCTGCTGTTATTCAAAACCAGGACCTTGCATACACTCATCCGCCATGCTTTCAGCTCAGCCACCAGTGTGCTGCAAATGAAGACAAGCTGTTGTCAAATGAGAAATGCAAAATAGTCAATCTGTTTGTCTGTTTAATGTAACTGGGAACATAAGCTGCTAAAAATGCTACCATTCTGCATTGTCAGATGGGAGACACTCTCCAACAAACGAAAGCCTAATGACCCATTTTACTCAGGCGCTCTGGAGTTCCTCCTAATGGTATTTTCCATATGCACTTCAACATGCTTTTAACTGAAACTGCAAATGGTACTATTTTCTATCTAACACAAGCGTGTAATCTGTGTAGCGTATTTTTTTCCTCTGGCACCATGAAGGAATGCTGATGTTCAAGGCGTCTTGAAACAGTGAGCATATTGCTCAAGCATCTGATGCTCATCTTCTCTTTACACCTGTCATTGTGCTGTATTAAAGGGAAAAAATCAAGTCATTAACCATGATAGATATGTTTTTAATAAGAAAGTGTTGTGCCTCACCAGGCAGATAAATAGCGAGTCTTAAGATATCTTCAGAGCCCTAGCATACAATTACAGAATGAAGTTAAAGATACTGAATACTCTTCAAAGACTACTGAAACTTGTGAAGATTAGGTCTCTCTCAATTACCCAAGCTGCACTTCTTCAAGAATTTTTCAGCAGCGTAAAATTGCTAATTTGAATTTTACTCTGAAAGTTCCTACTCCCCCCCAGATAATTATGGGTGAAATGTTGCCTCGGCAAAGTATTTTTTGGCCTCCAAAACAAACCTTGTCGATTTCTCCTCACTCCCATCCCCATCAAAAAGCCTTTTTTAACAAAGAGTGTCAAAGGGGGAGGGAGGAGTAATTTTATGTTCCTTGGCTATTTTATCCAGTATTTGTATATTGTTTGTGTGGTGGAAGTTTAATGGACCTGGTTTTAAAACATTCTTTATCCTAAAAACCCACAGGATTTATTACATACTTTGGAGTAACAAAAGATCGACCACACCATTAGCTTTATTGTTTTCTCTTCTGAAAAAATGGCCATGTTCTTAACTGACTGTGTTTATACTTCCAAGGTGCTTTAAATGGTCCATAATTTTAGATCTATACAAACCTGTTGTCATCACATATGTATTATTGTAAATTATTTAAATCAGCAATGTTCAATCACAACACGCAGGTGGCTGAAAATGTTATTTATGCTAAAGAAATCAATTTCACATTGCTGAAAGTGTCTGGAAGTCTCACCTTTCTAGCATCCCCCCTTGCAGTCATTGTTCCACATTTAGGCATCCAGATATTGACAGATAGGCTAGGTTCGATGACCCCAAAAAGTATACTAAAGCATCATTAAACTCCCCGTTTCACAAGAAATCTTATTGGGCCTCAGTCTGCTGCTCTTAATGACAGCGTAATAATTTTACTCTGGAAAACAAATATACAGAGTAAGTACTACCCATGGGGCCAAATATTCAGCTGGTGCAAATCGATATAGCTTCATTGAAGTGGTGTGAGACTGATTTACATCAGATGAGCACTGGGCCCATTGTGTGTAAGAGCTGCAAAACCTGGCTCACTGAAATCAATCAGGAGCCCACTGTGTTTAACTGTATCATAACCAAATTCACACCTACCACTGACACTTCCCTGCAAACTAAATTCAATGGTACTGGAGACAGGTTAGAAAACAAAGAGAGTAATTATCCCAGCTCGGTATAGCGGGAACAAACAGACTGAGATAATACTTCAGTGTGTTGGATTCCTATGCTCAGAGAGGGACAGAAGAAGCAAAAGAGGAGGGTATGTAATGTGTTGTACGGGTTAATACGCTGGCCAGTCAGCTCCAGGATTACAGAGAAATTTAATATGATCTTGGAATTATCTGCTCAGGACCAAGTAGACATTAGTACATATTTAAAAAACAGAACATTTACTCTTCAGCATAAAGTCTGGCAACTGAGAGAGAGAGAGATTTCAAGCTGGAAGAAAAAAATATATTCCTTTTTTGCTTGCTATTCACCTCCTTCTTGCATAAAAAAAAAAAGGTCCTTCCATGACAGATCAAAAGTCAGGCGAGTAACATTGCATTGCCTGCATGCAATTCAGCTGCATGAATTACACTTGGCCTCTGAATAATAAATAGGGAATTTCTAGAACCACAAGCTCATTAATGAGCACTAATTCAGAACTGATGGCACAATGTTCACTAATTTAAGCAATGTAGACAATGAAGGTTCTCAACTCTGGTACAAAGAGTGACCTACAGAATCTTGTGGAATGAGTAATTACAGCTAATATCCATTTCAGCTTCTATTAGAACATCCAATAAAACAAGGTCATGACAACAGGCAAGGATCACATCCCTGCAAGCATCACAGTTGAGAGAGACAGAGTCACCCTGGAGCAGGTGGACTGTTTTCTATTAGTTGAGCTCCTCAATGAATAAGGATTCTGACAGCTCCCCAGAGAACTGCAGGAGGCTTACAATTGTTCAGCCATCCATGACATCACTAGTAGGCTCTCGTAAGTTGGGGATGATTTTCAAGAACACAAAGGTTAGGCTTGGCTGGTTTTTGGTTTGACCCATAACTAACAATGGCTCTAAAAGCAAAACATATACTACTGACTTAGGGTTTATTCTTTTGGGAGACGCTGCTATTAAAGTTTGCTGTGTGTGAATTGCTGATTTAAGAACGGAAGATGCACCTAGCATTTATAGGATAGCTCACAATGAAGAAAAAAAGTTGGCAGAAGAAAAGGGACAGTGTCAAATGGCTGCAGTTGAAAGAGCAACAGCAGAACAGATTGCCTGCAAAGTCTGTTACTTACTTACTAGAAAATTGTTTTAAAAAACAGAGAGAACTTGGTCAAACACTCAAGATACCTGATCTGCAAATACGTTTGGTGCTATTTTCATTATTTGTAAGTACTTGGGTGATTGACAAATATATGCAAGAACACTCTCAAATTCCCAAAGTTTAAAAATTGTAGCACGGCTGATTTTCATCCTCCAAATGCTCATGGCTGACAGATTTTTATTGACTTGAATGACCATTCACACAATACCAATTCATATTCAGAGCAATCAACTTGCAAACAACTAACAGGTTGAAAATTGTTTATCAAAATCATTTGGGGGAAACACATAGAAATCAGGAAGGGGTTGCAAAGGAGTCACTAACCAAAACAGGCTCTAGTTGCAGAACAAATATCATTTATGACAAATAGTTTGACCTGCTCACAAAATCAACTTTACAAGCTAGATTTCTGGTTCTATTAAGAGCTCATGGCAGTACAAAGCAGCCTTAATGTGTGCTTACCCAGCAAACAGAGGATTCCTCCAGTACTGGGAAATCCTTTGCGCAACAAGATTGGCATAACAACTCCAGTCTCTATACTCCAGCATTCTCCAGCTGCTGTGGATCACCTTGTGGATCAATTGATATAGGATAGAGTCTTATAGGCCTTAGATATGGCCTTATAGGCCATAAGAGGACAGTCCTGAACCCTACTTCTAGCTCTAGGTGCTTATAATTAACACACAACCATAGCATAAAAATACCAAGTACAAGAACGTTTATCGATCACGTCGACCCTTGCCACAAAAACCACCCTACAGAAATAGCAACCAACCTCCTCTGGCTATCACATCCGTCATTCCATCCCCATCCACACAATGGATGAGCCTGGAAGCTTGTCTTGAAAGTCAACCCATACAGTGTAGCAGTCTAAGGGAGAGAACAAGTTCCTGAGTCGAGGATCCTAGTACAAACTACCTTGTCCCCAACCTGCACTTTGTTAAACCAAGGAATCATTTGTTCGAGTGCAACTGCGGTGGTACACGTGTAGAGAAACGCAGTCTGTCGGCCTCCACAGCCATACCCATTTAAGACAGTGATACTCAGACCTCAGTGGTTCTGGAGCCAAATTAGCAATCAACATTACCCAGAAGAGCCACGGCCATGTGAACTGTCTGTTTCATTTACTGTTTTTATATATATTATGCTCACGCCAAAATGACTTCCCAACTATTATTATTTTATCAACGACAATTGCTTAATAACATAGTGAAAGCAACTTAGATCAGTTCACAGTTAAATCACACGGCATTTTAATACCGTGTGCTGCAAAGAGCCGGAGGGGATGCATTAAAGAGCCACGTGTGTCTTGCAAGTCTCAGTCTGAGTACCACTGGTTTGGGACGTAGTAGGTAAAACCCAACTCCGCTCAGGTTATGGCTACACTGCAATCAGAGGTACGACTGCAGCACACGTAGAAATACCCAAGATACCTTTGATCTAGGTGGCTTGAATAACAACAACAATGAAACCGCCACCGCGCAGTCTGTGCAAGTCTGACCAGGACTCAAAGGGCTGGGAGCCAGTGCAGGCTAGCGAGAATTGGTGTAACATACTGTCTGGATGAAGCACCACTTAGTAGCCCTTTCTCATTAGGGGCCTGGACAAAGCCCTGGGAGCCCTTCTATTGACTTCGTTGGGCTTTGGATCAGGCCTCAGGGCCGCGTTATGATCTGCTGGTACAAACCAGTGTTCCCATGTGGAGTTCAGATGACTTCAGTAGCACCAATGAAATTAGCGTTTGCAGCAGTGGTCAGCCCACAGTCACTGTACCATTAAAAGAAGAGCAAGAATTTCTATTACCATTGGGTATACTAATTTACTTGTTGGCACGAGAAATTCTTTCCTACAGAACTTGAGGGGAAAGGTGTTTTTAAAGTCCATGCATTTTTAACGTTTCCAGTTTCAATCACAATACAAAGTTTTGTGTACTAGCTAGTAGGGAGTGCTGCTTTCTGTTATAATGTGTTGATAGCTATTTCTTTTCTGTTTAACTTTAAGGGGCCTTGGTGAATACGGTGAGGTTTACAGCTCAAATAACTGTTTAATAAGTAAGCCTTTTCTCCCCTAGATTTTGATAAAGTATTGCATAGCTAAAAATATTTTATTTGGATTCATACCTCATTTTAAAGTGTTTTTCATAATCTGACAGAAGCTGAACTTCAGTTAACTATTTCTTGTTTGCTACTAAAAGAAGAAAAAAATAGGTTGAACACAGCTTTTGACACATGAAGCATGACTATAGGGAATGAAAACAAACGTTGGTACAATTCATAAGGGAAAAAGAATTTAAGATTTGGGTTTGTTTTTGTTTTTTATAAATTTGTTCCCAGCTCTAAATGCATGCCATAAATTAATAGGTCATCAACATGTTGTATTTAGCTAGCAGCAAGTAATTTTGTCTGAAAATATTCAGACAGAATATAACTTCAGCCACAAATTGGCTGAAAGTGAAGTATCTGAATGCTTTGCAAAATTCATACCAGACAACTTCAAGCTTCAACATAACAGAAAATCTTCTCTGTCTCTGTACTTAACTCCTAGGATTTAGGAAATTGACTAATAATGCAAATAACCAAAGGTTAATAGTCTGGTGCCGTAACTGAAACAAACACTATAGCTTAAAGGATATTCATTGCACATGTATCTGGTCAGCTGGCAAAATGTGTGGATACATATGAGACTGCTCTGAACTTCACAGGTAGAGGCACAGTGAAACAAGTGAAATCCATTCTCGAAGAAATCAGAAACATGTCATCTTGGCTCCAGAAGTGGCCAGGCCTTCTCACAAGGTTACATAATGTTCTTCAGTTTCGATTCCAAATTCAGGTGTAATAACCAGGAAAACGGAGCGAGCAGAATGGGTCTGACTTCAATGGGCTTTAGATAAGGCCCTAATTGCATTGTCTTAACTTCTAATTCATAACAGTTGTACATTTAAGAGAATTGCTCTGCAAGTGGAAATAAATTAATTACAGTAAATTGAATGGAGAGTTAATTCAGACACCACTTCCCCCAATACACAAAGCAAGACTTCAGTGCAGTTCTGCAACACTTCCCTACCTGCCATTCCACTCCCCCCTCTCTGCCTGCTCCCCATTGTATCTCCATTGCTTCTGGGCTCTTCAGGGTCTCAGAAATGAGAGCAAGAAACACAGAGTCTTTGATCTACAGTATGAGGGGGCTAAAGTGCAACCAACGGTTTTTCACCTCTGGGAACTGTGGCCAGTGTAAACCTGGGGCTTGATGCTCCAGACAGAGACAACGTATAACCCTTGATTGGGGGGGAGGGTCACAATGTAAAGGTTCTGGGGGCACATGACGGCTCCATGCATTGCCTCTGGGCTGAGGAGCAGCAACAGAGCCAGGAGGACCAGGCCAGCCGGGTACCATGGGCACAGGCTGATTCTAGGGGGTGTTGCTGTCTGATGCCAGGTTCCTTCATGGGAGAAGCAAGAACATGTCAGCTGCCCGCCCTGCCTGGGGAGTACCCGCCATGTAGAGGCAGTTTGGCTCAGGGAGCAAGACAGAGAGGGCTGCCAGCCAGTGCCCCGGCTTCTACAGCATGGAAAGCCAGGGGCTCGAGTGGGCTGAGCATCCCACCAGCTTCTGATCTGCCAGCTTCCAGCAGGAGGTGCCGTTTTTTGGCGCACCCCTCCCCCCTTGTTTGAAAAGCCTCTGTGTTAAAGGGAAGGCAGAAATCTGGGAGGGGCATGTGACCCTGCCACCCCACGCATCGCCTCTGGATCCAGAACCTTATTACAGGGTGCAGCAACTTGAGTAGAAATCAGATCAACTTCTTGTGGTAGTAACCATGACACTTACTAGCGTCCATGGCAGCAGAAACCTGCTTTAAAAAATTAAAGCCCTTACGGTCTCTGCAGCTAGTCTCTGGAGAATGCTTGTCCACATCACAAAACCCATTCTTTGGCCCAAATAAATGCCTCTGCTCAAGCACAGCTAAGGCCTGGAGTTACAGGGGTATCTCAGGACAGCAACCGGCAGACAGTGCGGGGAATCTTGCACAGCACCTCTCTGCACTGCTTTCCACCATTCACTATGTCAACATGTACATATATATTCTTCAAGCAATGGGGTGAGGCAATATTATCTTTGAGAAACTGCAAATCCTAACAGTCTCCTTGCAGGGGAAAATACTGCCTTGAGCAATCCCTGGGAGTCTTCCAAATAGCCTTGTCAAATTATTTAAATATTGCACAGTGATACTATTGAAGCTGGTACCAAGTTACTCTTGGTGGGATTAGGCGTCTGCTGGCAGGAGTTGAGTGGAAGCGCTGTTACTGCTTCGGCAGAGCATGGGAGGAGCGTTGCTGTTGATGGGGGCAAACGTTTCAACTGGGAAGCTTGGAGGAATGCCCAACAACAGCGCTACCTCCTAAGGGGACTCTAGGGGCTTCAAATTTTGCCCCCCATCTGATTCAAACTGGAGACCTATTGGCTTTCCCTGCATGGGAAACCCTGTAGAAGTGTAGTGAGCCAAAAATAACCCCCACCCTCATCAGAACATCTTTCCTCCCTCTTAAAACAATTTCAGTGTGTGAATCCCATGGGGAGAAAATGGTATTTATGAATTTACCTGCTCTGCTTTAAAACAAAACCAAACCAAAAAGGAGATTTAGGCTGATGTGTTTTCTCACTTTATTGACATATCCTTAATATGTCCACTCGGCTGCAATTTCAGTTGAAAAGTTGTTTAATTTGTAAAAGTCTATCAGTGAATCAGGCATGCTATTTTAGAGAAGTCTGAGAAAAGGATAAAATATTGCCTATCTTCTCAGCAACAGCAGGGATATCTTTAAACAGAATATAAGCCAAGAGGGAGAAAGAAACATCTAGTGGATAGGTCACGCTGACTGGGACTTGGATTGAATTCAATCCCAGGCTTGGACCCAGACCTCCTATGAGGCCCTGGGAAAGTCACCTTGCCTACCCTCTGCCTCAGCTTTCCATCTGTGAAATGGGAATAATATTGCCCTGCCTCAGAAAGGCACTGTGAGGATAAACAAAATACATGACCATGAGGTGCTAAGATACTGTGCTGATGTACCTAAAAGGAAAAACCCTGGTAAATTTTCAAATCCGTGCCCTCCCAACAGTCTTCACACCCCTACTATATTTGTAAGTGATTTGCCAGTTTAGTTGTCGATGATGCAAGTGATGAGTCTCCCACCACCTCCCTTGGGAGACTATTCCTCACTCTAATGGACCTCTCGTGGCTCCTGCTATTCAGCCAAAATGTTCCTTGGCTCAATTTCATTCCATTACTCTTAGTTATATCTCCATGTACCATCTTGATGTACTTGATATCATCTGTAATTTTTTTTTTGAAAGAGAGTTAAAATCTACGTTACCAAGATACATAAAAAGAGGCAAACAGAAGATGAAACTTTCTGCAGATATTATTTTCTGAGGGGAATTATAAGCAAAATAAACCCAGGATCAAGGAGGCACCGGTGAAAGGGTCAAAGTCGAATGATCAAAAACGTCTTTACCCTCCTGAACTCTCCTCTAGCTCCCCAAATAATCCATTTTTAATAGGAATTCCATTGAGATGCAATAAATTTCACTTTTGGCTTACAGTGGAGAAGTTAGAAAGTCAACGTGGGACAAATTCTCTGATGGTTTAAATGGGCACAGCTCCATTAGTTTCAGTAGTCACCTGTTTAATCTGTCCCTTCAATTCTACCTATGTGATACCAAAATGTCTATGCTGGATTGCAGAATTCAGCAGACCTAAGCACGCAATGGGTCACCGAAACACACTCTGGGCCTAGTCTTGCCCGTGGAAGTGAATGAAAGTTCCACATGTAGAGGTCTTGCTGGATTGAGAGCCATATCATTCTATTGAACTGATTTTTCCCCAAAATTTACGTCCAACTGCAAAACCCTCTACTCTTGTCCGGATGCTTGCAGTAAGCATGACCGGTCTGTGCTTGTGAATTTAGGGAAGTAAACTGGAAGACTGCCTTTACAGTAACGTGCCTGGGAATAAAATCTTCCCAGAATACCGAGAGCCACGTAGATGCATAATCATTTTGGGGAGACTACCACGGAGCTATAAAGGAAGAAAAAAGTCACTGGTGCGCCACAGTCTGCAACGGAGGAAATCTCTGGAGGCTGATGATGACTCTGCCATCTCTTTATCATCAGCCATGATAAGAACACGTTGAAGTCACTGCCGGTGCCACAGTTGAGGTGCTGTAGGTCAGTGATGTCTGGGGGGATTCTGGTTTATTGCGTTTGTTTGGGAGCAGTGACAATTTAAGGCACCTCAACACCCCCAGCAAATGGCTCATTTCCTCTGTCTCCAGTATGTCGCTAAGGACAAGAATGTCCAAATATGTTCCCTTCTCGCAGGAAGATGGCAGATGGCCCACCTCAGCTCCATGTCAAGTCCTGGTAGTTAAAAATCCACATTGCAGTAAGTTTACTGCTGCTGAAATTCAGCTGCTTGCAACAACTGCATGTCTGGTTACACCACAAAAGACCAGGTCGGAGCCTCAGCAGGTCTAACCGGTACAAGTCACTGAAGTCAGCACAGCAATGTTGCTTTACACCAGCTGAGAATCTGGCTCTCCAGCCTGATCTGCTTTAATGCTGGCATGGGGACTAAGGCTTTCTCTATCACTTCCTGCATTGCGTG
This sequence comes from Mesoclemmys tuberculata, assembly GCA_007922155.1. NCBI lineage: Eukaryota > Metazoa > Chordata > Testudines > Chelidae > Mesoclemmys > Mesoclemmys tuberculata. The sequence continues at coordinate 21,020,170 of ML675631.1, forward strand.
CTGAGCTGTAGATATGAAGATGGGACACAGCCAAAGGCCTGGGTTGGTGCCCTCCCACCTTTTCCTCCAAGCATGTTCTTAATTTTAAATTGAACTAGTTAAACTATTTTAACCATTTTGATAGGATTTTGTGGCTATTATTATGCGAAATCTAGCTCGGTTTCACATCAACTTACCCATCAATTATAATTAAAAAAACGGATTGTCATTAAACAAAACACATATTTTTGTTCTGCTCACAACATGGCACAGCTGAATAGCAGAGCACGTCTCGTTGGAAGAATAATGGTTCACATCAAAATAACAACTTTTATCTGCTGATTGCACAATAAAGGAACTCTGTAACATGCTGGGTGCCTCAAATCTCCTAATTACAATAGCTAAGATTATGAAGAGAAGCTAAGTGTGATTTTCAGATCCAGAGGATTTTATGGTTAGTATGCTCTGTGCTCTCCTCTCACTATATACACATGCAAGCAATTTTCAATTGGGGGGAAAAAATCATATATTTTTCTATTTTACATTCATTTTATTTCTTGATTCTCCCAGACGTTCTCCTGCTACATCCTCCTCCCCTTATCACATGCTGCTGATCTCTTCCATTTTAATAATTTGCCTCCAGCTGGGAAACTAGAATAGAAGCCCCTTTTGAAATTGACACCAATACTGCTGTGTGGATTAGCTAACATGGGAGATGCAGCATGAGCCGCAAAGATGCCATCGCATGCTCTAAAGGTCAACTGAGATACAGTGACAATGCTCTCAACATCCCAGCTTGGAATTCTGAGCCCGCTGCCGGACCAGTGTACAAAAGCCACAGCCAAAGCGAATTCCCACTACATAGGTGGAAGAGGCTGCAGAGAATCCACCAGGGAAATTCACAACTTCCCACACTCGACGGTGCGGAGCTCCACAATGGCGCCGTACAGCAGAGTACGGAAGTAAGAGGATGTTAATGTGTTTGGGTTTAGGTTTGTGTGCGCTTTCACTTGGCCAAATACCTATATGCGGGGAACATGGTGTTTTGTCCTCTAGAAGAGTGTATAAAACTCCTGTTGAAGGCAGAACTAACCACAGAAAGCAGCAAATCACTTCAGTCAATCAGCAGAGCAACTGACATTTCTGCAGAAAAAGAACCAGATTTTAAATGTATTCACACATCTAAAGATGCAGATAGGTACCTAATGGGATTTTTCCAAAGCACGTAGTCAGAAATCACATGGAGTTAGGCACCTGAGAGTTAGGTTATTAGATACTTTTGAAAAATCTCATTAGCCGTGCACCTTTCAGCACCTAAACATCTTTAAAAATTGGGCCCAAAGTCCCCACCATTCCTGTACTAGCTTTTACTATAGTGCGTGAGATCTAGCTACCTATCTGTCTAGCATCTTCTATAGTGCTCATCACAGTAGTATTTTGGTACTTGACTCCAGACATTGCAAATATTATTGTATTAAATGTTCAAATTTTGTTATGGGAAATGTTTCTATACAATCCTTCTACATCATTTCTGCAGCACATTAAATCAGTTTTTCCATTTAAAAGAATAGCTTTCCAAGCACTACATTAGAACACTTGTATAGTTGCAAGAATAATGAAAATAGCCTCTTGGAACCTTCCTCCTAAAGCATATGTTCTATTGAAAGGTTCTCATATTTTATTGTATAGCCCTATGTGAGACTATAAGAATTGTAGCAACATTGCATAAAGAACCATACCACTGTTTGCTCAACTATGAAAACAAGAAATGGGAAGAGAGGTATATATGTCCAAATCAAGGTAATAGCTGACTATTAAACCAATCCCACAAATTAGTTGTGAAATGAAGGAAATGAAGTGGAATATGTGAATGGCTATGGAAAAACAGCTAAATTAATTTACATGGGGGGGTAATAAACATTGTAAGCGTAGGTACAGTCCTAACACAGAGTTAGTCTCCTCATTTGAAATAAATGTAATGTGTGTGAGATGCTTATGAAAATGTTTAATTGCAACTCCACGTTTGCAGCTAGGTTCATGTATTGGTTCACAGACCCAATCCTGTTCTTGCTGCAGTCAACTGGAGGAAAAACAGTTGACTAATTGTCACTCTGTGAGCTCTCCAGTTCATCCAGGCTGAATTCTAACAAAGTCCTGAACCTCGGGAAAAGAATCATTGGCCAATGAAGATGAACTTTAAGGTGCAGCACCTAATTAATTTGACCTTTTTATGAAACACTTTCCAAATGAAGTACATTTTAAAAGTTACACAGATAGTTACTTCAGGCTATTTGTTAATAACTAAATAAACAACTGCTTTAAAAAAAAATTATTTCAAGTCTTTTTCAAAATGTTATGTCAGTATATTAAAATAAATAACAACAACAACAAAATCTTCAGGTAATTTATCTTAAGAGCTTGTTTTCTCATGTTGAGAGAGGCTAGCTGTAGCAAAATGACACATAGGCAAAGATTTAAGGTGACCAGGTTTCAAAGCAGAAAAAACTTGCATGTAGGGCTGGTCAAAAAATGCTTGATAACATAGGAGCTGATATAAATATTTGTTGAAGTTTGTGCGTGTTCGCACAGGCGCACAGGCTGTTGGGATCGACGGAGATGTACATGATAGTGTTTTGGCAGTTGGAACGGGGAAAAGAAAAGAGGCCACACTTCTCCCTCTTCTCTTCATCCACTAAGACAATCATGGAATCATAGCAGACTAGGGTTGGAAGGGACCTCAGGAGGTCATCTAGTCAAGCACTCAGCACAAAGCAGGACCAACCCCAACTAAATCATCCCAGCCAGGGCTCTATCAAGCCGCACCTTAAAAACCTCTAAGAATGGAGATTCCTCCACCTCCTTAGGTAACCCATTCCAGTGCTTGACCGCTCTCCTAGTGAAAATGTTTTTCCTAATATCCAACCTAGACCACCCCCACTGCAACTTGAGACAATTGTTCCTTGTTCTGCCCTCTGTCACCACTGAGAACAGCCTAGCTCTATCCTTGCTAGTAGTTGAAGACCGCTGTCAAATCCCCCCTCACTCGTCTCTTCTGCAGACTAAATACGTCCAGTTCCCTCAGCCTCACCTCATAAGTCATGTGCCCCAGTCCTCTAATCATTTTCATTGCCCTCTGCTGGCCTTTCTCCAGTTTGTCCACATCCTTTCTGCAGTGGGCAGCCCAAAACTGTACACAGTACTTCAGATGTGGCCTCACTAGTGCTGAATAGAGGGAAACAATCACTTCCCTCAAGTCTGCTGGCAATGCACCTACTAATGCAGCACAATATGCCATTAGCCTTCTTGGCAACAAGGGCACACATTGACTCATATCCAGCTTCTTGTCCACTTTATCCTTCAGGTCCTTTTCTCCAGAACTGCTGCCTAGCCAGTCAGTCCCAATTTATAGCAGTGCACGGGATTCTTTCATCTTAAGCGCAGGACTCTTGTCCTTGTTGAACCTCATCAGATTTCTTATGGCCCAAACCTCCAGTTTATCTAGGTCACTCTGTATCCTATCCCTACCCCTCTAGTGTATCTCCTATTCCCAACTCAAACTTCCTGAGGGTGCAATTCACCCCATTATCCAGATCAGTAATGAGAATGTTGAACAAAACCGGCCCCAGGACCGACCCCTGGGGCACTCCACTTGTGACCGGCTGCCAGCTAGACATGGAACTGTTGATCACTACCCATTGAGTCCAATGATCTAGCCAGCTTTCTATCCATCTTATAGTCCACCCCCTTTTCTTGTCCTTCTCTGTAACCTTTGTATTTTATTTTACATATGGAATGAGCAGGCCTGAGAAGACATACAGAATTGCAATCAGTAGGAGTCCCTTCCATGACTACTTTCTTTTGCTCTGAAAGAAAGTAGGTTGCACTAATAATGACTCAGCTTGATTCTGCTGGAGAATTACTACAATATTTACAAAAAAGAATTTAAAAGAGTTATTTAAAAAGACAGTGGCCGAAGGGGTTAAAAAAATCAAATGCAATGTCAGAAATGTCCACTGCGCATAGCATTTAATTGATACACATTAGGGGTTCTGGCTTTGTCTAATAAGTTGGAATGCCTCACTTGCTGAACTTTCGCTCTTATCCCACTCCCATTTTATTCTCTCCCCATCCCCGATAAGAAAGAAGAAGAAAAATGTTCAGCCAGTCAGTTTTTTAGGGCTTGTGGAAGTTATGGGGCCTCGCATGGAGAAGGCATTATATTTTTTTGATCTGCAGCCAGATTCTTAATGAAATAGGAGGGCAGGAGGGAGGCTAATGTGATTCAGCATCTAAAAGCAAGCAGTTGCATCAATAATCTTTAGCGCTGGCACTTGCGCTCAGACAGCGTTTAGAAGACAAGTTGTCACTGTGATTTGGGGGCCTTTCATTTATTCAGTATAACTCCATTAGGTTTTGGAAGCATAAACAGGTAGTAGGGTTTTGTGAAAGTAAGACTCTTAAACTGGCATATAATTAAAATTGAGCTCTTTGGAGAATCGTTCTACTATATATTATGAGAGGTGACCTTTCTCTTATCAAACACCACTCGATATCACTATTTGTTTTAACTTTCCCAGTTTCAGTTTAACCAACAGAGCTATAAAGCAACAGACTGAAGAAGTAAGCCCACACTTCTACCTTTAATTCTTCTCTATGTTAACCTCTTACTTTTCAGAGTTACTGCAGAGGAATCTCTTAGCCTCTGAGTGGGCCAGGAAAGCAAACTTCTGTTTCACTTCTTTGGGGAAGTTTTTTATTTTTAGTTTTTTAACGGACAAAACATCACGGTAAGTTAGCTTCAAGGAAGCGTTCTTCCCTCCCCCAGCTGGAATAGTGTATAAAACCAAACGTGATTGACCTGTAAGTCTAGGCTTTGGAAATCTGCCCATGAAATGTGCTCAGTTAGAGTGAAATTCGCCCCAATAAAGAGAGCTGACATTAGAGCCTATGCACTTCTTAATTCCCACTTCAACCCTCAATATGGAGTATAAGTGTATCTTAAATTGTACACCGGGGCCTGTGTGGGCCTACTGCACAGGGCTGAGCTACACCCTCGAAGCTCAATGTATTGGAGTGCCGAGTGGCCTTTCTTACCATTGACATGAGGGGCGGCCAGCACCTTCTAGAAGGTGCTCCGCACCTAGCAGCATCAGGCTTTCAATGCAACACATAAACTAAATATGGTAACCAATCAAACAAAAGCAGAAAATCTCTGAATACCCTAATATCATGCTTTCCAAATAGCATGTGTGAAATGAGACACTGCACCCAACCGCCCCACCTCCCCCCTCAGGCACTGTGCAATAGCACCAACACCTGAAAAGCCTCCTGTTCTTTCACGGGCTGTGACATAAAAGCCAGAACGTGCGACTGAAAATTAACTGAAGCAATAGAAAGGTTATGCTGATTAGACATGAAAAGCCAAGCCCTCCCAGCAAAGATTGGAACATTATTGAACAAGTGCAAAAAAGCACATTTATCTCTGCCACACAGGAAATCCAGATGGAAGAAGTTAAAAGAAGAAGCAGTGTGCTAGAGGCAAAGCAGTATGAACCTTAGTCTCCCACTCAGCCTTAAGAATTACCATAATGAGCTCTTAAATAACGACTTAAGACGTGCTTCTCACAGGTTAGCCATTGGACGTGTGCCTTAGTCCGGGAGAGAGATTTCAATCCCTCCCCCTCCATTGACCACATAAAGCTTGCATTTTGGCAATGATAAACTTCATCTGCAAAGCTAAAAAGCAAAAAGAAACAGAAAAATCAACACCTCCTCGTTTAACATTAACACGGTGAATCGTTTTTCTGAAACAGTCAAGATATTTCTTCCGATGTACACAAAAAAAAAGGAGATTGTCACCAGCGAAAACTGGTTCTACAAAACGGTTCATTTTCTTCTTTATTGTACATTCTGCATACAGTGTCTTGTGTAGCTGTCAGGGACCTGTTTGTTAGTGTGTCCATTAAAATAACTCAATACATGTATCTGCTCCTGAGTAGTGAGAATAAAAACATGCCATGTGAAGTGGACTAAAGAAACATGAATTACTTTACGAGCCAGACAAGCAACATACTCCATTCCACCCTCTAAGTTGTCAGAGGCTCCATTTTTTATGACTTTCTGCATTTGTTGCCACTAATTGTCTCCTTTCTGGTAACATAGAGCTGTTGTCATGCTACTTGTTTGTGTCCTGCATTAATCTTCCTCAACCTCAAGAGATAAAATAACCGCACCCTCAATAAATTAGTAAGGAGTAATAATTTATGAGGGCAAATATTTTGGAGAGTCATTTTGAATTCCTAGTTAGTGTCTCTCCCTCTGGTATAGTTCTGCTCTTTAATTGTATTTGTTTGTTTCAAGTGGTTTTAGTTCAGTGACATCTAGACCATTCTGATGGTGAAAGGTAAAGAAGGGAAGAGATGACCTCTAGGATGGAGTGAGATGTTCAATCTACATGTTCACTAACCCTCACCAACTCTAGTCATGGGGGCAGCAATGATTCCAATAATGCTGCAGGGGCAGATGCAGCCTGGGAAAAACCAGAGGCCCCCCATCAGTGGAAAGTCCACCCAAAAGAGGGTTGCAGTGGTGCAATCTGCTTGCTTCCCTGAGGAGCCTGAACCGGTGAGAAATCACTCAAAGTGGCTGTGGAAAGGAGCACGGTCTGTGTGGCTGGGCAATGCATTGATTCATTGTCTCCCTAGCATTCTCCACGGGCAAGTCCTTTATTGACAGCATACAAATGTAGCCAGCTACAGGCATTCAGGTACAACTGAGGGCATTTTAACTAGATTAAATAGACAGGACCTGTGTTCAATTGAATAAAAAGTGCTACATTTAGGCTACTTGTATGTGGTTCTAAGTAGAATCCACAACCTTCAAATCATACCTCATTCAATAGCATCTCATATTTATAGCTTTCAGTCTGACAGAACCAAAAGTGCTTTACTGATATGTAATGGGAAAACTCACCCACTCATGCCTGAAAAGCAGCCACCAGTGATGTGGGGCAGAGCCGTTCTGTGCCAGCAACACACCCTACAGTCTTGAAATGACAGGAGGATTTTTCTTTAAATAGGCACCTTGAGCCCCACGTGACCCTTCAGCTTCTGTGGGTGAAAGGTTGCAAAGGCTAGCGAATGAGGGCGAGAAGGATGCATCAAGTTGACACTGCTGGCCCTGCTATTCCCCTCTTTCCCTGTCCCAGATCCATGGGCTGACATCCGCCTCTTCATTTCGGGGGAGATGTCGAGAGTAAGGGCGCCTGTTGCATACGCGGCGTTGAAAGAGGTGGTGGGGGACAAACCCCTAAGGACAAAAAGTGCAAGATAGGGTTCTCCTTCCATAGGTAAGAGCTGGGGGTTCCAGGAACAGCTGACAGCAGAAGACAGGCTGGCACGTGCCATGGTGCAGAGGCCCAAGAACTGATTTGGAAGTAAAGTGTGTCTGCATCGATGACCCATACCTCCTGCAACTCCGTGGAGATCTGCAGGACTAGGATCTGAACCCACTTGCCACTTCAGCGTGGAGGCAAGGAGAAGCCAACCCTGGCTCCGTCAGTGGAAGAATGAGAAGCAAACTCAAGCGGGCCTGATTGTCTAGCTGGCCTACACAATCCAGCAGCAAGTGCCCAGCAGAGAATTCCTCCGTCAGAGGGGAACTTCTTACTGGTGCATCTTCAGTGCAGCGTACCCTACATTTCTGCACCCCCTCAGCTCCTGGCATAGGTGGAGTGGCAGGGCTGGGACAGGTTATGGCGAAGCTCCACTCAGAGTCAGCTGCCTACAGAGGCAACACCATTTCCTGTGGCACTCGGTTTTATCTTGGAGGTCCAGTCTGACCCAGCTCACAGCCTGAAATGCTCCGGCAAATTAATATTAAGCAATTAAGAACAACTTATAAAACAGCATAACAAGTGCTAATGTGTATGAAAGCTAGTGTGCAAATGTCTAAAGGAAAGCCTCAAACATAGACCAGAAATATCCACAGTGTATTCCCCAAACAAATCCTTTTCTCCCAGGTTAGCAGAAACAAACAAAACCAAACCAACCTTCCACCCCACCTCTTCCAAAACCTAATAGATAAAGAATCTACTAATTAAAGAAGGACCTTAATTGCACGATCCAAGATCTGGCCTCTGATTTCAACCCTAGCCCCCTCAAAGTCAGTGGATGACTATTAATTATTATGATTATTTATTTGTATTATGATAATGCCTAGGAGCAACAGGACCCCACTGTGATAGGTGCTGTACAAAAACAGAACAAAGATATTTGGGCCATAGGCCAGGTCCTTCCCTAATAATTAAATAAATTCCCACCCTGATCTCTATTATGTCACTTGGGCTATTTGCCACAACATGGGCAAAAAGAATAAAGGGTGCTGCTTAAACTCCATGCAAAGCTAAATCTCTTTAGAGAAGGAAAGGCTGCAGCAAAAACAGTTCTAATGGTTTGATGAGCAAAAAACTATAAATGCAAAGTTTGGAGTTAATGAGATCTCTAGATCAAAAGTGTGAATGATTTTTCTCTCATTAGTGGTTTTTATCATCAGATGTTAGCATTGTTTGAATGAAATTCATTCAAAGACCTCAAATACAAGCAGTGTTTGGTAAAAGAAACCATGATTTGGGTCTATTAACAAACAGAACATCTTGCTAAATAATTCCTTTATGCACTATTCAATAATGATGTAAAGCTGGTGACTTTCTGCTGCTTCAGTGAAACAGCCTTCAGAAAGATCATTAAACTGCCTTTTTGTAAGACAAGCTAAACAGAATGACTGAAACGTCTGTTATAAGTTTATATGTGTATTCAACTCAATTAGGCTTTAAGGATGCAGATGAAAGGCCTCCAAAGTAAAGCAGTCTCCTTCAAGACCATTTCAAATAGTTAATTTGGGCAAGAAGTGCTGTGAACGTTACTTCAGAGGCTGACTGCGACTTTTCAAGAAGAGTGTGTTACATCGGAGAGTCAAGTGTCTGACAGAGAGAGGGAGAATTCTCATAAAAATATCCAACAGCTGATCTCAATGGAGCCCAGCCAGAGTTTCTGCAGGAGGCGTGTAGTTCACTGTGGAAGGAATCTCAGTACAAATGAATACACCACAAATAATAGCAAACACTCCTCCTCTACCCTTTCCCCTCCTTCCGCTCCTCTGGAATTCTCTCTCCTCCACAGGCTTCACCCCCCACCCTCCTTCTCCCCTCCCCCAGAGGGGCCTTTGTGGAAACCCTCGCCAGCTGGCTGCAACAAAACAAAGCAGCTCTTCAGAAACAGCATCACTGCTGCTTTGAATGAAGTTCATGAGCCCTCGGTGACAGATGCCTCACAGACGCACCAGGCAGTGCAAAAGCACGCTGTCCCGTTTCAACCCCAGTTGGCACTTCTAGATTCCCAGGAAGAACTGGTTAGCAAACAGGCCTCTTTGCAAGGGGTGTTTTGGTTAGATGGCTAGGACCCTTTTTTCTCTGATGCAGAACTGGCCAAAGTTATCCATGCCCACGACCTCCAGAATGAGTGATTTCGATGTGGTCGCTTTCAAGGCCATTCAGAAGCCACAGCAGCTGAGGTAGAAGGCAGCTGCCTGCTCACTTAGCTGTGTTAGCTATTTGTAACATTTTATGCGAGTTCTCAGCAGACTGCACTGACTTCCTATTTGCTGCCGGGTGCCACTGAGGTGTTGATGTTTGTCTGCCTGTAAAAGCTATATGTGCTTTGGGTCTTTGTGGCCTACGACACTGCCTCTTTCTCTATGCACCACTGTAATAGTTGATCTCACTATGGTGTTTTTGTTAACAACCTCTACATTTAAACATTTGTGGACAAGCAGAAGGACGTTTTCAGTGGCTTGGCTCTCTGGAGCTTACTGGTCCAACAGAACCTGCGGTTCCTTATCTTAAGAATTGCTCAGGTGCCACAGCGATGGGCTCTGTATAAAAACCAAGACAGATACGTCACAACATAGAGAAACATTCCTGTAATTTCTCCAGTTTCTGCCTGATTACCCTAGCAAGAAATATACGGAGCTTTAGTTTGGGTTAAGGGTTGTGACCCAGCTGTGCATATTGTTCTTAGACATGTGCATCCATCCCCAGAGAGGGGACATTTTTTGAATCTCAAAATAACAAAAAAACTTTCTTTAAAATGAATGAAAACAAGCGCTGTGCTCATAGCGTCAGGCCACTGGGAGCTAGACTTTACTTAAATGGTGAGCTCTTTGGTACGAGGCCATCTTTTTGTTCTGTGCTTGGCACTGTACAAACGTAATGGGGCACTGGTTCCTGGATGTGGCTCTTGGTGTTACTGTAATACAAATCAATAATAGCTTTGTGCCCCGGGACCAAGCAGATGTTGTGAGAGCACAAGCACGCAGTGAACACACAGACATCCTCGCTACACACTGGAATATCAAACACCCTGTCTCCCATCAGCTAAAAAATATCGAAGCCAAACTATTACAGTGGCTTCATACAGTGTTAAATATTTACCAGTGTTTCTTTCTAATACAAAGGGGCCAGCAGGCTGCTGGTGAACTGACTCATCTTCGGTGATCATAAGGCACAGGTCTGAAGGTGTTTTCCCCTCTCCAAGAACTGCACCAATAACTCCTAGAAACGCACCCCCTTGCCTGGCGTGTTGCTATACGGCTGACTTGCTGCTAACTTATTTAAAACCATGTTTTAGGTGATACACACAATGCGATCTTGCACTCTGAAAGACAGTGCCCAGCAGATGGATATGGGGGAAAATACTAAGTTATAGGGTAATGTTTTCAAAAGCACCTAAATGACATTGGCGTCTAAGTCTCATTTCAAAAGTGATTGAAGGCCAGAATTACAAAGATATTTAGGAGCTTAAAGTTGCAGCTAGGCCCCAGTCAGATTTACAAAAGTGCCTACGTGAGTTAGGCATCTAGATTCCCACAGAAAACTGTCCAATTAGAAAATGTATGACCAGGTCTACTAGACATGCCATTTCATGCTGAGGGGTTTTAAAATGTTTTCATGTATTTTTAGAAATGGTTTTATTTTGTCATGCAGCACCCAAAATGCCTGGGCAAGTTAAGGACTTTAGAAATAAATGTATTAATTATTAGCAGTATTCAGAGATTTAAACAACAGATTAAATGGCTGAAGTGACCACCGCGTGGCTGGTGGCTTTTTTTTTAATATGCTTTCTCAATGGTAGTTCTAAGACTGAATTGTATTATTATTAATTGATTTGTATTAATGGAGACAGGCTCCTACCTCATAATGTCATGCTGGAAAATGTTGCTTTCTATCTTTAAAATGGACTGAAAATCACACCCAAGCCAGATCTCTCCAAACCCGAGGATGTTTGAAATCTGATTGTACAGCTTGTGCCCATCTCCAGTTACGCAAACATAATAGGAAAACAAACGCAGCACTCGCTTAGCTAGAATGGCCATTACAGAATATGGATAAAGCACGCTTTCAACATGTTACTTGGGAGAAGGCCCTTTGAATCAGATATTTACAAACAGTCAGACTAACTAAGGCTGGTTCCTCACACTAAAAGGTAATCGGAATTGTTTGTCCCCTTTCAGGCTCTTGTCAAGTTTCAATTACCCCTATTTAGCAAGTTCTTCAATATACAAAGTTGCCATATGCTAACCTTCCTTGTGAAACTGTCGGTTGTTGAGAAGTGGAAATCAGCCAACTAAGAGGTACTCCAGCCAAGTGCAGCACTTAGTGGGCTGCAGCTCCCAGGAGATCAGTGCATTGAGGATGTGCATCTACTAAACATTACTTTGAAAAGAAGGCTATGCGGCATTATCATGTATGTTTCCTACCTACATATCTATAACATAGTAATTCACATGGAGTTGCATATGAGAACTGTGGGGAACGGGGCTATCTTTCTTTATTTAGGCCCTGATCCAACAAAATACTTAAGCACGTGATTAAGTGTAAGCACACGCTTAAGTCCATCCTTATTCAGCAAAGTGCTTAACCATGTATTTATTTGTATGCACAGATGAACACAAAAGAGTTCTTTGTGACTCTGGGGGAATTAACCACACTTCCCTGAGATTCTAGTAAACTTCACCCAATTAGGGTGTGCTGGCGCTGAAGTCCTGGGATTAAATGTTATGGGGCAATATGCGGGGAGCCAACGGGGAATCAGGTCAACCAGCTGGGGAGCAACAGAGTTTCAACAGCATGGCTAGCACTTCTATGTTTGGGGGTTTATCAATTTTGGTTTTCGGGGGGGTGTTATTTTTAGCAACTTTTGAGTTTCATATTGTTCAGACATTGGGGAGTTTCCAGAGCTATCTTTGTATATACTGTAATAACTCATTGCAGTAGTATATACTGTAACGAAAAATCTCTTTGTAATGTTTCCTAGTGTGCTTTTACGTAGTACTGTACTGTTTCAAACAGCACTATGTTAAAGCACACTGGTGAACCTTCAATGCATACCAGCAAGGTCTACACAGACCAATTAATGAGCAACACATCAGTGTGCTTTAGAAATCATGCCTCTCAGCGTCCACGTTACTGCTTTGTGTAGACCGGCCCTTAGACACAGGTAACCTTTTCTGGTGTTCATTAGAAAAACACCGATTTCATTTCCTTTTTCTCAGGGGTGTTTTTAGGGGTCAGAAACCTAAAATCAGAAGCCCTAAGCATGGTTAAGAAATATGAAAAGCTCAATACTGGCCTGATCCAATGTCCAGAAAGTCAGCTAGAGTCTTTCCACTGATTCAACCGCTTTGACTCAGACCCTCTACGCTAAGTACCACTGGCTTTATTCAGACAAAACTTCACGTATTTCCAAGTTTAGCCAGAGTAAAAACTGAACAATACTACAGAGTTTGATCTTAAAAGTTCAATTCTTTGAGCTCAGGCTCACTGTGTGAAAATTCAGGCACCTGGCTCCACAATCTGTCAGTTTTGTCCAATTTCATCCATACTCCCATTGTTTATTCAGCTCTGAATTTTGAGAAGAGCGTTGTGATGTACAACACATTGTGCACAGAGCCCCAGACTTAGTTAAAACAGCTGCCAATGCAGTGCAAATCTCTCTGGACACGTTTGTATGCATTATAAAAGGCCACAAATATGGTTTTTGTTTTTTTTTCATATTTGTCTAGGTAAGCCAAGCACATGTGGCAATTGGGTCAATATTATGATCATATGTATCATTACACACTGCATATAATATGTATGAAATCTGCAACAAAGATTGTTTAGCTTAGCAACCTGTTTCTGATCTGCCTTATTTAAAATGTCACTGCACCTGCACTAATATTTTGTCATATATGTTTTTTTTTATGTCCTTTTTTAAAATGTCATGGTCTAAAAAAAAATCAATGTGCATCATTTTATGTTTTTCTCTTTAGTGGGCTGATGTGATGCAGTTTGGAAAGTGTGTTATTCATAACAAAAGGGGCAAGATCTGGTGCCTTAATGGAAGGCTTCCCAAAGCGCAGCTCATGTTCTGAGTGAGCAGCTCTTAAATCTTTGAAAGAAGGTTTCTCTAGAAGGCCGGATGTAGAGACCTATCTCCTTTTTCATTAATCACTGTGGTAAACATGCTTAACTAAATAACAATGTTCCTTAAAGTCCTCAGTCAGATTATATTTCCATTAGGTGATCCCACAGAATTCTGCTAGGGAACTGGACTGTGGTTAACGAAGGAATCCATTGTCTGTCCATAATTGACATGTTATAAAGGGCAGACATGTCCTCGGACACTGAATTCCCGCTATTGCTGCCATTTCCTAGCATTTTCAAGAACAAATGTGAGTCTACCTCTTAAAAAAACAGTACCTCTGTTGGAGGAATTGTTTGAAGTGAACATTCCTACCTATGTGCAAATAGTTTATCCTTAAACCATTAAACACAGGTGTCTGTTTTAGGAATAATTGTATTACTTGGGAATATAAAACCTTTGGCCGTGACGCCATAGCCCTGAATATTTCTCTTTTAAACATAGACACACAGAAACAAGATGGGCCTAAACCAAAACAATGCATCTGGAGGTGTGAAAACCACTGAACTTCAGAGAAGTAGAAATCTAAAGCTGTACTGATGTTTGGATTTGGGATTTGACCCGTTGGAACTATTTGCAGACACCCCCAAGGATATTGAGATTCCCTGACTGTTCACCTTTAATATACAGAACATGTCTGGTACCCAATTTAAGTTTTTTAATCTCCATGGGTTTTGTGTGGTCCTAGATGAAAACGGTGTGGTTACTCCACCCTTGACCATATTGTTTAACTGAATCAAAGCCAGTGCGCTGATCTGCAGATTGGCAACACAGTATACTGCCCTATATTGTTTTGTTGTTAAATGCTGTGTCCTGCCTTAAATACATCAAGGGTTTTTATATGTCTGCTAACTGCAATTATTAAGTTTATTAAGTCAAGTGTTTTGCCACTTACCACAGTTCATCAGAGTCATGCACCAAATTCCAGCTCACGACCCAAAATGTTTTCCCTGAGTATCCCTATGAACTAAACTTGACTTGCATAAATTAAAAGCAAATGCCAAGGGCTTGTGAACAAGGTGGATCTAAATTTTGTTTCTAATTTTCCAAAAATGTTCATAGAAATTTCTTCTGCTTCTTGCCGCTCTCCAAATACATTCATTTTCTTAGCATCAGATCTTTCAAATGTCACTAAATGGTTAGGGTTTAGTAGTTTTTGATTTATTTAAATAATGCCAGTGCTGTAAACATTCTGCAAAGGGCACTTCCACATCAGAATAACATTATCATTACTCTTTGGATGAATTCCAAGAGTTAAATAGAATCTGGAAATCAAAGACGTGCGCCTGAAGTAGATCTTTCAAGCTAGTCTCCTCCTGCTGCACCTACAAAATTCCCACTAACGTGCATGACAGTTATCGATATATCTCAAGGAAAGTATAGACCCTTGGTGCAAAGCTGGTGGTTATCGGAGCCAGGACACCTGGATTCCGTCCATGACTCTGCCACTGGGTCGCTTAATTTTTGTATGCCTCAGTTTAAATATCTGTACTTTATAGGGCTATTGAAGGGTTCGGTTAATATCTGTAAGGTACAAAGGAGTTGGGGAGGCTTGGGACGGGTTGTTTTTATGCATGTATGCTACACTGTTTGACACAGGGTGCTAGAGGTTATTACCCAGGGGCATTGCTTACTTTCCCTCATAGCTACTTGCAAACTTCAAGGAACATTTCGGTAAACTCATGGCCTGAGGAACTCAGATAAATTATTGATCTGAGCCTGTTGCCAATCGGGCTCAATGGGAGTGTTGCCACTGACTTCAACAGGAACACAAGCTCAACTTGCATTGCAGCAGCAGATCTGAAGACGCGTGTGACCATCCACATGGTAACTGAAAGGTACTTATCATTGAAAGTGCCAGAGTGAGGGTGGACGTTGTTAGGACATAGAGGAAAAGGAGCAGAAAGAGACTCCCTTAGAAATAAGAGGACAGAGAAAGTGCGCCACAAGGAAACATGCACTCTGCTTGTGCACATTAATGATATGCTGCACGCAAGTTTTGTTGGAACAACAAAAGAAGAAATGCTTTGTGTGTTTCCTTTTTTTAAAAAAAAAAGAAAGCTGAAATACTGTGGGAGGCACACTATGGGTGAGAGTCCCATGCTGACATTATGTGTTTTTGATGGTAGAAAAGTTTCACATTCTTCCTTTCTTTACAAGTTTGTATTTCATCTGTACAGGCAAGGTGCAAAGCTTTCCCTGTCCGGTGCCTGAACACAAGAGATGTTAACCAAAAAGAGAGTTCATATAACATCAAGAATATTGTGTAATGAAAAAACAAGCAAACCAAACCAACCAGTCCACCCCACCCCTCCAAAAAAGCAGGTGCCCAGAAAGCTGTCAAAAAAAGTGAATTATTTTCTATTAACACAAAACGAAAGTGAATTATCATTCAATATAGACCTCTGGGGGGAAATTCCTGCAAGATGAAGTATTACTTTTCAACATGAGCGAGGTGAAGAGTTCCATGATGAAGTCAAAAGTTTTCTCTGCTTACCATAAAACAAATGAAAATATGATTCTGATCAATATCATGGAAGAGGTAAGGAACTGGTTGTAGCCTTTTATTATCCAGCGCATACAGTTCTGCTTGAAATGGACACAGTTATAAATCCACTAAGGGGGTTCCTTGAAGTGGGCTAACGACCTGTATTAAATTCATTTGTGCCAGATCCCAGCAGATCTGAATCAGTCTGCTTGCACTGACTTCAACAGCGCTGTGCCAGTTTACACCAACTGAGACCGTGAGGTATTTAGGTGTCTCAGCACATACGCTCCTGGTTACAACGGACACTTACTGGGCTTCTATTGGGCCAGGGGCTCTAAAAATGGGGTTACACGAATTGGCAAGTTCTGAAATAGTAATAGAAAAGCTGCAAAGTTTTAATTTCCTGTGCAATAATTCTCCACTGGTCACGTAGTTGTATATATTTGGTTCCACAAGTTATAATCTAAAATGAAAAGATTTTCTATTTTCAGTGAAACATTCGCAGGAACAATTGCCTGTCGAAGCGCATCAGCAGGCAGCTAAACACAGGTTTATTTTCCCTAATGTGGTGCCTTCAATAGCAAATTGACTTTAAAAAATTTCTCCAGCTCCCTGACTGCAAAACCAGTTAAACAAGTGTATAGATTGAAGGAGGAAATGTGCTAGAAAGAACTCTGATTAGTCTAATGTCTACAGCAGTCTCCAACCCCCTTTTCGCCTCATGTCCACACAAGGGACACAAATTGGGACCACATCATTTCTGCAAGAACTTTCCCACACTATAAAAACAGAGGGACTCACTTGTCTGCTGATGGAAAAATGTGGGGTTTTGGTTCTTGTCCTTTGCTGACACACCCTGTCGCACCTTCTGACACTTCACATCAATGAGAAAAGTTCATGCGCTTTCTACACACACTCACACGCGCAGGGCATGCAAAACAAAAGCTGTGGTTAAAGCCTCAGAGAGATGGTTCCAGCAGGGCTCAAAAGGAGGGGGGGGAGAGAAAAAACCTACTTGTAGTCAGAGCTGCTTATTTTCAGCTAAATTTTATTATTTCGTTTTTTTAAAATTACTGTGCTGACTTAACTCGGAGCAAAAGGAAAAAAACAGATTGTACCCTAACTCTCCTGCCCTCGCCACAACCATTCCATTGCATACGACACCTGGGGAATGGAAATCTGTTGGCCTGTTTTGCACCCAGGTGGACAAACCTACAGAAAAGAGACTGATTGCAATTTGCTGTTTCAGAGAAAAGCGAGGTCTGCAAATTGCTGATCTCAGACAAGAGGGAGCCCTCCCCCCCCCACACATACACCTCCCATCCAGTTTTTAATTAAGAAATGAAGGAAAATACAATATTTTTTTATATTGTCCTTTCAAGGAGATCTCTATTTGCACAGAGTGATCCCCCTTCCTTTGCACAGCACTAACATTAGTCTGACCTTTTCCTGCTAATTGGAAAATCTTATGGAAATAAAGCCTGTCAGAAAATGAGAAGTGTCTCCCCTTTAGCTGGCCAAACGACCTCAGAGGGGGAAAAGAAGTTCTGAATTTCTGCTCCTTCTGCATACACTGCAAAATCTTTATTACTTCGGAGAGCCTTGAAACTCAGTAATGCCCCTCCAGTGCAAAGAGAAGTAAATAAATTTCTTCTTATGACCACTTTGGAGAAACACACAACCAGATTTACTCAGCAGGGATAGATACTGGACAAGATAATGAAGAGAGAATAAGAATATGATAGGGGTTTACAGCCTCTTCTGTCTCTTTAAAGTGTTTTAATCCTTCAGAAACAGGATATCGGGTCCATTTCCTTAAAGATACAGTATCCCTTCTGGGACAAGTAATGTTATAAAAAGCTAAGATGTAACATCTATCTCACAATATTGATTGGCACTTTAGTGTGATAAAAGGGGTTGAATCTGAAGGGGAAAAGAGGAAAAAGGTAAATTGGGATTACTCTTTGAGGAATGAGAAAGTCCCTATTACACCAAGTCAAACTTTCAAAATATTTTCTACATAGTTTTGAACCCAAATGTCATTTCAGTGATTATCCAGGTGATTTCCTTGGACTTCTGAAGACAAGACATCGACGTGCACCTCATTATCCTCATTAGCAAATGGGACTGACGATTTCATCACCCGCATGCGGCACTGTACTTTCATTCTGTGGTCAAGCTGAGGGAAAGGTCAGGAGGCCCAGCCTAGACTCATCACTTCCATTATCAACAGGAAAGGCAAACAAAATTTCCAATGATTGTCTAGTGAGGAGGTGATTATAAAATGCCTTTTCTAGACAACAGCTCCTGATTGGTGGAAGAACTTTTAACGCAAACACTGAAACTGTCATCACATGGATACATGCTGCCCGGTCATTCCGAAATGACTCAGAATTTAAAGTAGCACAGGGACCAATTCTACCTACACTTACTCTCCTGAGTATTTCTTTCATGTACAAATAGCCTCATGTAAGCTTCTGGGTCTAGCTGCCTGAGTTTGCAGGGCTGGGCCTGTATTTACTGTGAAATTAACATTATACCGGCAATTGAGCAAACATGCAGTTAGCAGAATCTGGCATGAGTTCAATATGTAAAAAGATGTGTCATTAGCTATATAGGTTAAGGAAAGAAATAGGATTCTGACGATGAATATTTGTCTTATACATTTCACCAAATGGTTTGCGAAAGAGACCAGAGCAAGACCCCATCCACTTTAGCATCAGGACTACAGGTTGCAAAAACGTTTCAACCAGCAGAATTCTTTAAATATGCTTTCCCTAAGCAGCGTGGACAAGATTTTTCTTCTTAGGGCCATGCTTGTCAAGCTGTGCTGTATATTACACCTCCCTAGGTAACCACATGACATTATAACGGTATTCAGGGCACAGTAACAATAGCCTAGCCATAATGAGGCACGGCTCAAACCCTGCTAGCAACAGCTGCCTTTAAACAATATGGGCCTGTTCCAAGATCAAATTTTTCCCATTGACTTCAGCGTGCTTTGGAACGGGTCCTCTATCAATTATGGAGTTCTAGGCAGCAGGATTGTTGTTTAAAAGGAACAAGCCTTCCATCTCTGCATGAGTAAAATAACGTCTCCATACCCCATGTATGTTGCACCTTAGAAGTCTCATGTGTCATGACTTGTTTGTTGAATTGCTTTATTAATGCTGATCAGTGGTTTGTGATCAAGGTAGACATCTTCAGCACCCAGGTGGCAAAACACTGAGGCAAGGAATATTTCTATCTCCATAATAAAAAGTTTCATTCGACAAAGAACTTCAGTTTTTAAAGAGTGTTCTTTATCTTCAGTACTTGCAGTGCTCTTGTAGGAGTTGGAAACTACAATCTGTTGCCCATTAATTAATTCGTGCCCTACATTTCTGTTTCTATAGGGGATAATCTGGTATCTTTTTTTGTCGATTTCTCTCTGTGAACTCTGGACACTTTGGTGACATCACCAGAAAAGTGCTCCATTCTGGGAACACTGATCACTAGTTAAACAATGATTGAGGGCAGCAACCCACCTATTTGGTTTTGGTGCAGCACACCAAAATATCTACTGCAGTTTTAGGGCCTGAGCCAAAACCCACTGAAGTCAGTGGGAGTCTTTTTGGATCAGACTCTCCCAACAGTGAATAAAATGACAGCCTTTAATAAATGAATATATGTTAAATCTCAATGCTATTTCTAACCTGATTACGTGAATTTTAGCGTAGCTCAAAATGTGGACTCAAGTAAATATGGACGCAGGGCTCTCTTAAAATGAGTGCCACCACTGCTATCTATTTCCCTATAGGAATATGCACTGAACATAACTAAATGTTGAATATGCAATCACCGTATGTGAATTTTCGGGTCATGTTGACATTGGAAGCTGAAATAACAATACATTTTACACTCCTGGTATTAATTAACGACCACACTGCAGACTGAGCAAGTTTGGATGGAGTGCTGCTGGCTACCGGCAAACAACAGCACGGCAGAGGAGGGTTGGCTGGGAGTCAGGGAGGCTTGCACAGGATGGTTTTGGCAGCTGGGGGAATGGAACGGAGAAAGGGTGACCAGTTCTCAGCCAAACCACATTTCTCCTCCTCTTTTCCCCACTGCTCACCGGTTTTGACTCTGTGGCTTGAGGACCCATGGAGTTGCTCACTGGGATGCCTGCAGAGTTTTAAACAAAGTGTGACAAAACTCTGATATATACCTATTTGGACAGGCTGCGGGAGTGGGGACATTCCCATTTATCAGGGACACGTGGTCACCCTACCCGTGCAAACTGTATGCTTGCCCTCAAGGCCCCAACTTTAGTGATTTTTTTATGGTACTCAAATTATTCCCATCTCGATCTTTAAAGAATCTCTCAGTCAAGGCTACTTAATGTCCTTTAAATCATTGACTACAGGTCTTGCATCAAGAGGTTACTGTATCAATAAAAGCACACGGGTTCACAAAAATGGGGTGGTGCATTTGGAAGCACTCATGGACGAGAGTTGTTTCACCAGTGCACAAGTTATGGGCAAGGCCACTAACCTACTCGCACATAGATGAGTGTCCTCCTTTAAGAACTGTACAGGGCGTAAACAATTCCATATGATCCTGCAATGTGCCAAGCAATATCTGTGGGGGGCCAAACTGTCCCTTGAGACCAATGAGTGCTCAGCCCCTCCTGGAGTTGCTCATCACCTTGTAGGATCAAAGTCTATAAGCACTGGCACCATGGAGGGGTGGGGAATGACTAGAAAGGGGTCCAAACAATGCAGAGTGGCTCTGGAGTCCTCAATTTCGGAATGTGTTTGAATGAAGTGTTCTGGTTCAGCCCATGAAAATGATAAAGACTAGCCATGAAGTTCATATCCAAATCTTAAGCCACCTGTAAAATGGGGGAGGGCACAACCAGGATTCTGGGTTTTACCCTTCTCTAACAGGCCTTGCAGTGGCTACATGAAATGTGTGCTTAAAATAGCTTTATTATATGTGTGCAGACCTTTGTAAAGAGACTCCCAGTCTCTTAAAAGCAGTTTGTTACCTAACTCTTAAAAGCAGAACTAGGCTTAATAATAAGAGATTGCTCCCTTTTCTCCTTTCTCTTGATAAGATTATTTCCCCCCAAATGATTTCAACACTTCAAAAATAACTCATTTGCGACATGCTTAACACAAAGCCTATCTTCCTTGAAGGGTGCTTTTTCAAACGCATGAGTCCTTTGGCAAGAACAGGAGTAGTTTTCCAAATATTTCACAATGTTCAGTAATAGAAAGGTTGCACACTTGGCAGTCAACAGCACAAAGGCATCAATCACTTCACCCCTTGGCACACCTCAGCACTCCATTCTTGGGCTGAATTTTGAAAAGGGGGAGATAAAAAGCTAATTTGGGGAAAATTTTGCTGGCTTCAAGACGCAGTCATGAGGTGAGAAGTTACTGGTCCACACTGAGAAGTTCTATCGGCATAGCTACATCCATCAGGGGAATGAAGAAACCATACTCCTGATTGGAATACCTATGCCAACAAAGCCCATAGTGTAGACACAGCTATGTGGATTGAAGAGGGCGTCCAGCAATGTAGCTAATTTTCTTCAGGGAGGTGGTATTCCTACAGAAACAGAAAAACCCCTTCTGTAGGTGTAGACTGCGTCTATGTCACCGGGCTGTGCCAACATAGCTATGCCACTGCAGTCCCCGTAACGTATGCATACCCACAGCAGGCGTCTTCTGCCCTGATTCTAGGTGGAGAAAAAAATACACAACTTAATTTTATGACTAATTTTGCCTCATTTACTATTCTTGAATTGTCTGCCAGAAAATTGAGACTCCCAAAACGTGTTCGTTATAGGAAGATATTCGCCACATGATACCTGCAAATAAATCTTGCGGTGCAGCCCAGTTTGTTTGCAAGTAGTTTGTTTTGGGTATTCAAGACTGAACTGGTTTGACTGGACATTTAGGGCTATAGTACGTGCTGTTCTCTGACTGGGATTCACTGAATCAGGGCTCAGGGATGAGCATTCTAAAGAGTCTCGGAAAATTCATTGCTCCGGTGAACATTCCTGCCAGCAAAATCCTTCCCCAGAATACTTGTGGCGAGCAAGCATGAACGGGGTGTGAACACTGTCAGAGTGAAATGAATTTCTTTAAAATGTAAATGGCACTTCCTTTTAGGGGGAAAGGGCAACGTCTGCCCAGTCCAGACCAACATTTTCAAAAATAGGAGCCTAAAGTTAGGCTCCTAAAGCCATATTTAGGTGCTTAAATTTGGCCTGATTTTCAGAAAGATTGAGCATCAATTGACTTAGATGGGAACTGCGGGGTGCTCAGCACTTCTGAAAATCAAGTCCTACCTTTTTGATCCTAAACATAGATTTACGAGGCTAACTTTCAGCGGGCTTGCACTGAATGCAAGTTAGAGCAGAATTTCGCCTGTGGGTGGCAGTTATTTCAAATCAGCTATGACCTCATTTTTAAACTCTATTGGCATCCGAAGCTCATGTTTATTAATGGCAGCTATGTGGCGAAGTCATCCTCAGAGTGCTTTGAAAATGTAAGAGCTGCTCCTGTGACTGGCTTTGGAGATATCTCTGTAAAACCCCAAAGTGTGCAATTGGTGTTTGGAAGGGTTTGGAAGGGGTATGATAATGTCTGCACAGAAGCCACTGTTTATTATGCCAACGTGTCCTTAGTGTCTGATTACATTCTGCTAATATCACCAAGGAAGGACCTATTTCTCTCCCCGGGAGGGCTATGCAAGCCCCCACTGCAGCCTTTAAAGTAGGCTGCAAAGTCGTAGGCCTTCTATCAGCAAATAAAATAAATAAAGCCCTTTCTGAGACTAGATCCCCTCGGAAGGAGAGAGAGAAATGTATTTAATAGAATGGATTCTCTGTAGTTTTTACTTTAAATAAACTGGGCTTACTGACTTTACAAGAGGAGGTAGATTACTGGAGATGCCTACAATTTTATAGGATTGAGCAGTATTTTGTGAAGACATCGGCTTAGGAGATGAACAAATTAACAACAAAAATACTTTCGCTGTCCACGCCCTTAGCTGAGATTGGCAGCTGCACTGCAATTGTCTGCTTGTTCAATGCTTCAACTACTCTTTTCTGTTGCAGCCTAGTGGGACCCTTTTGGATAGAGTACAAAAAAGTGCAGCCGTGTCTGTTTGACATCACATGAGGGAATGTGAATTGTCAATTTGTTGACAGTGTCATGTTGCCACTACCAGCTTTCTCTCGGTTATTTGGAAGGAACTCAAGTCAGTCTCTTTCCCAGGCTAAACTTCCTCACATTACAACCCCTGCACACCCAGAAAAGTCAGACACAATCAGAGCTGACTTTGCTTTTGAATAGAGAAAGAAGCTATTTGGTTTTAAAATATGAGTGTAGTTGTTAAGGCTGGAAGCACTGGGGAAAACGGATCACAATAGCAAGCTCCCCTTCTAACGCTCTAACGAACCCCTCTCTCCCCACCAAATCAAGTCATGAAAGGCCTAAGACAGCTTCCTGCTTAGATAGTTTTATGCTTGCTCCCATTTTGCCAGTGTCAAAGCGGAATCAGTCATATTTTAAACTGACAAGACTAGGAAAACGCTGCATTTCCCCTTTCCAGCAGCAGAAGCCCATTGCACTCACTGGGTGATTTTTGTTTTCACTGGGATAAAGTGAGTAGTTGCCATCCCACTGTCAGTGCACTGGCCCACCCGGTTTCCAAAATGCAATTAAGGCTCTTGTCTGTTTAAAGACACACACACGCATGGGCGCGCGTTTGCTTTCCCTGCTGCCACCTTTGGTGAGCTGCATAATTACCGGTCAAGCCCAGATTTTGACCTGGTAAACAGACCTGCTTATTAAAATTGTGTCCAAAGTCAGACTCTCCCATTGATTCCTCAAAGCTGACTGCTTCTCTTCTGTAGCAACTTCAAAGAGACCAGGCTGAAGGCCCTCAATAGCAGCAGCAGCCTCAATGTTACTGCTGGATGTGATCACAGAGAGTGAGCAATAAGGTGCATCCATGTTTGCAGGACTGAAAACTGGAGATTAATCCACTCAAACTCCTTAAACCTTACGTTCTTCAGGGAGAAGAAAATACACTCGCCCCTTAATGGCATGGTATTTTTGAGCTGCGCTATAAGAAACAACAGACACTGCACAAGACAGATTGCCCCAATCCTATCATGGTGTTTAGGGTTGTTTATTTAAAGTGCTTGCTATGAATGTATAAGTGTCTCCAGAAGGGGTTGGAAAGCTCATTTAGAAACATTTCGAACCTGTTAAAAACCATGGGTTCTAGATATAGAATATCTAAATCGTGCTCAACATCATTAGTTCAAGATACAGAACAGAATCTAGATCAGTCTCCAAAAAACATGGGTTACAAATACAGGACTGATTCTAGAGTCTGGGTAAAGCCATGGGTTATCAATTCAGAATGGTTCTAGAACACATTCAAATGCACTGATTCTAGATATAGAATGGATTCTAGATTTAAAATAGAATGAAAAATGTATTTGATTCATTTGGTTCTAGAAAACTGATTTCTTGACTACTGCATTGTCTCATTTTATATGATTCCTCTTATGATCCCAGAATTAGGGTGAGACCTCTGAAAAAGGTCTCTCTCATGCACATAACAGGCTGCCATTTAGGGCCCAATTTTACTACCTTTACTCATGCTGTTTCCTACTAACTCACACATGAATCTTCTTTGAGTTCAGTGGGACAACCTGGGTAAAGAACTAGGCGTTATGAGTAAGGGTGACAGAATCAGGCCCTTAGAGAATACATTGTATATTTCAGTAAATATACTTTGATGGAAAAAAGGTATAAATTGAGAGGTAGTTATTTGAAACTTGAGATATTAAAATGAAACGTTTTGTTATTTGTGCAAACCAAAACACTCCCAGGCTCTTCCATCTCCAGAGATCAATTCAGATCTAGTGGGTATAAATCAGAAGTAATTGTATTTAAGTGACTGGTGTTATATTAGTGTAAAAAAACCAGTTGTAAATCCTCAGGTTCCAGTGAGTTGAAAATGGCTTAAGATTACTGAAAGTATCCAGGCATTGTGTGTTAAGTTATTCAAATGCATGAATTCTGCTGATGGATCTGCACAAACAGAACCCCGTTCACCACCCTATGAAGGTACCCCATTTAAAGTGCACTTTAAACCAGCAGCCCCTTACCACAAACAGAGCACGTACCAAGCTGATGGAACATCTTTGTAAGGATCTGCTCGCCACCTTGCAGACTGAATGAATAAATCATTTTAATAAGCCCCTACATCTTCCTGCTGATGCAGACTGAAGCAACATTATGTGAAAGAAATGTGTAGAGTTGTCAGTAAATTAGCAGGAACAAATAGAAAATGCCAAGAGGACTCATTTGTGAAATGGAAACAATTCATGTGATTTGGGTGTTCCAAGATTCTTGCAAGGACAAACATGCTGAATTTCTGTTGCCCTGACTCAGGGCTTTTCTGTTGTTATTTTAAAGTAAGGCCTGGTACACCGCAGGGCATGCCTGGATTTTCACAATAAACTGATTAATGGATAACGTTATCACTTATAAGAAGCGTGGCTGATGGGTGGGAGCAGCTCTCCAAGTTGTACTTTAAGCGTTTACAAGCAGATCTCCTGATGATAAAGGTGGGTCAGAGAGGTCACTGGAAATTCAAGTGTCTTGGGAAACAAAAGAATCTGAAGGCTCTCGGGTACAGTGTAGATCTTGTCACGGGGGCCCTTTCCAAGCACAACCATGCTGGTGACAAAATTCCCACCCAGGCACTATAGCAGTGTATCAGGGAAGAAGGCCTACAAAACCATCTGCTGTGTTCCAGGCCAGTGGTTTTGGGGAAGGGAGTGGCAGCAATGCGGGCATGGTTTGGCTAGTGCTGTGGAGGTCGGTCTTTGTCATGGAGTGCACCCCAAGTATTTGAGGCGTATTGGTGAGTGGTGAATTGGTTTATCCATTGATTTGCACATGCAACTGCTGTTCATTCATTTTTTGTGGGTACACATCAACGTCCACATAGAAATAGCCTGAAAGTTTAACCTCCTGGGCCAGATTCTGTTCTTCGTAACATCAGTGTTGTTCTGGAGTAACTCCACTAAGCCTTAGTGTACATTTCTGAATATCGTTTAAAATGCAGTTTTCCCACATTAGTGAGCAGCAAAAGGCGTGGGTTTGTAAAAATTAATTTCAAATTTCAAATCAAAGATATGACGCTTAGGCGTCTCTTTCTCTTCTGTAAACAGTTCTTCAATGGGACAGTTTGTAGGAGGTGAGCAGGCTCTGTCCCTATGGCCCTTGAGTGTTATTGCAGTATAATATAAATGAGGCCTTCTCTTCCACAATCAATCAGAAGATTGTGCCCTTGTATAGCTTGAATTTTACAAAGACGTTGCTTTTCTGAAAGGAACATGGAGCCCGACTCACTTAGCATGTTTCTGATCTTCTCTATGAAAATGAAAGCAGCTTCCACATGCCCAGATTTCAAAGTTCACATGACCCTAATATTTAAGTGTTTGTCTACAAAAAGAAAAAAACCCTTGCCAATGGAGACTAGGAAAAATAGATGCAATGTCACAATCTCCAGGGTCTAGATTTTGATAGGTGGTAGCAGCCTGCCTAGTATAGTTTGTACAAACGATCACTGTTCCACTCCATTAACTCCTCATTAGAACAGGACACTGCACCTTAAAAGTAGCTTAACCTTAAATTACCAGTATTGAAGCAAAAGAAATAAAAAATAGTACATCAGGACCTCATCAGGAAGGACCAAGTGCATGTCACATAAGAGGATAGCCTGCAAGCTTTGAGCCACAAAGTACATCATTGTAAACCAGGATGCCAAGGCTTTAATAATTTACAGTTTCCTTATTGAGGTCTGATGATGCTAAAATAAGGTGTTGAAGTTTGATTAGTAATAAGAACATAGCAGCTTAACCTCTAACATTTAGCCCTCTCCTCTGGATCGAATTACTGATCTTTATCTTGTTGAGCTGTGCTAGCAGTTGGCTTGGGAACATAACACGTTTCTAAAAGCTGTCAATCTTTGTCACTGTCTGTGCACAATGGATTGGAATAGCTATTTTTAAAGGTCTATGTCACCTTTATATAGGGATGCTGTTTTTATAGCATATTGAGTTTTCCCCCCTAAAAAATTGGCTCATGTTCGATGTTGCTTATAAGTTAAAAGTGTACCCTTGACCAAGAATAGCTTGTCTTTATTATTTTTATTATTATTATTTCTGGGGAAGGGGTGGAAAATGACTGTTGTAAATGAATGACATAAAGGGAAGATATCTCACCTAGTGGCAACTGCTTTCTAAAAATAGCTAACCATAGCAAACATCTTCTTAAATAAATTACCTTACCACCCTAAATGACTGGGCACATTTAAAACTATTCTGCTTTTCATAAAAGACATATACATTATCTCATCAGTGTGTTGATGTTCAGGATTTGAGGATATCAAGGGGTCAATTTACTTTTCCATGGATCTCTTCAGTTAGACATCCTCTTATGATTTCTACAGTGACATATTTCTCCAACATTGTATTATCAACAGGAGCTCCTCTTTGTATTTTACAGAGCTCAAACAGTGTTACACTGGAGTAGAAGCAGCATGTATCTATACCAGCAGGAAGAAAGAAATAGTAACTTTGATTTACACACATTTCTCACAGTAGCACTGAGCATCATATTAAAATGAAGGGCTAAATTTTCAAAAAAGGGTCTCCTTTTTTGCAGCTGCAAAATCTGCGCTCGTGTTTTTGTGTTCATCTCTGGCTTGTGTCTATAAATCTCAGTACTTGCCCTCCTAACTACTTGATTTCCAGTGCAAACTTGCTACAAAGCACTCACGATTTGTCCTTACAATGCATGCAGTGGGTGCAAACTGCACCTGAAAAACAGGGCATCAGCCTATTTAAAAAGTGTTCCCCTAAAGGAAAGTGTCCCCTGTATACCGATTTTTGCAGATCTTCCTGATCTTTTCAGTGTGCCTGATCATGCCTTGATTTCGAGTGGACTTTCATCTATGCAAGGAATAATGGCTTTGGCTCCATCACATATGGGATGCTTGGATATTTAGTTACCATTTGTACTCTCTGTGGGATCTAGATATTGGGTCTTTGCATCTCTCCAGGGGCTGCTGAAATTCCCTTCAGAGTAACATTTTTACTGGTGTTCTCTGTCCACTATTAGTGCTAGAGTCTATTCTCAGTTATATACTCAGAACTGTTGAGATGTACAGCACTTTTTAGCTTTTAATATGTACTAGTAGCACCAAGAGAAAAAAAATGTGTTTCAAGTAAACTTTAAGGGCCAAATTCTGTTCTGGGTTGCACAATGGTATCAACCAGAACTAACTTCATTCACGTCCATTGGGCCAAATCTTCAGCTGGTGTAAATCAGAGCAATGGAGAATCTGGGCTCCACTAACTTCAATGGAGTCACTCCAGATTTACACCACTGGGTAATGTGGAGGAGAATTTGGCTTTTACATTTCATTTGAAATGATATTTTCTCTTTCTCTGCTGTTGTTGCTATTGTATCTGCTTGCACTGAAAAGTACTTTACCACTCAATAGTCAGAGAAAAATAGATTTAAATGCTTATATAGTAACAGTATCTTCCAGTACTACAAGGCCTTTCATTGCAAAGCAGCCTAAAAGCCCTTTATTAACTTAACAAACTGATATACACGTACCATACATTAGGATAATTTCAGCCACAGCTGAAATACAGTCCAACTTGGAGTGAAATGCAGTGACGTTTTTGCAGTGGGTAGGGTGTTGTTGTAATTGACATACTCTGCATTACAGGTTAGACGGGCACAATGCAAAAGTGGAATCTCATCTTTTAAAAAAGAGCTGCTTTTTAAGTGGATAGATATTTCAAGGCTGAATATCATGCTCCTGTATTTCTGTGCATAAATTCCCAAAATACACACAGGCAATCCTATCCAGAAGGCACCCAACCCTAACACTTCATGTTGAGATGGAAAGAGAAAGCCAAGGTGTCAGAGGACTTCAGACTTTATCCTTTAACAAGGCCAACTGTTCAGAGAAAGAGAGAGAGACACCAATCATCCTGTGCCCCCGCCCCTCAGGAAATTTACCGTGACCCCAGGCAGTTGGCAATACAGATCAGAATCGCTCTAGTAGCAATTAAGATTTTCCCTGGGACATCCTCACTGTCAGGTGACCTACCTCCCCTGTATTGCTAATGCCTCTGACTGCACTAGGTTCACTCCCTTTGCTTGCCAGTCTTCTGCCCCCTGCCTTACAAATACTTGTCTCTTCATGAATGTTCTGTCATATACAGTCCTTGAGAGGGTTACTCACTTTCCTAACTATTTCACCAACACTGCAAAATACAAATAAAACAAAGTAAAAACCCTAACTCTGCAACAGTTGCAGAAATGCACCTTGGGATGAATGCATTACATCCTCAGAAGAACCATCACACTTCTTACAATCATTTTCCCCCACCTGCTTCTGTGGCATGCTGGCAATTCATCTGGGTATTGTGTGGAACAATTCCAGGTATAGCGATTGCTTCAGAAAGTCTGTCTCTTCTCCTGTCTGCCCCATCCCCCTGCTCTGACAGTTAGCAATGCAGACACAAAGAAACTTACCTAGGTAAACCCAAAAAAAAAACCACAAAGGAAAATATTTTTAGCAGCTCTTGAGCCACCAGATAGAAATGTTTTGTAGTACACTCCAGTCTAACGTTAGTCCACCAAAACACACTGATGGATGAGGAAATCAAAGGGCCACTGAACACTCTATTTTCCCAATGTGTCACAATTACAGAAACACCTGTGCTAAATAACGCTGTGGTAGCCCATTATGAAAATGAAGAATACCAACACTCTCCAAAGGGCTCTTCCCTTACCTGTGACATGATGATCTAGTGGAGGGATCATTTGACCAAACTCTATGGGGATGATTTTTTCAAAACCTTTCAAAGGATTTGTCTGGTTTTTCCAAATGCTGTCAAGGAAGACTGTAGCTGTAACTTTAATAAAGGTGGGCTAAAGAGGCAAGGATGAGCTCCAGATCGAGATTAGATTTAATAGGGTTAGAGAGTGTGAGGCTGACTCATAGTGAAAATTTTCGGTGGTGCCAGCATCTTGCTAAGTGATCTCGAGCCAAGCAGTGAGGGAGAACGGAATTACACAAGTTCACAGCTCATGTCTTGTGACTTCTGCCATCTTGAGTGACACACATGAGATTTCATCCACATCTGAACTGGACTGGACTGGAACCAGAAAATACAGGGTTGGAACTTGCCTGAAACAAAACTGGAGTGGGCAGCTGTGCTCTAGGAATTGGAATCCAAACCATCTCGATGCCATCTAAGCTCTGATTTTGGCCGAGCTCTAACCTTCGTACCTGTCTTTATTTATGAAGACCTTTAAAAACGGCTGGCTGGAACAATAAGTACCAGGAGCAAGCTCCATTTCATTGAAAAAGTATCCACCATTATTATTGATTAGTATCATTTATTTGTATTACCAGAACACCTAGGACCAGAACCCTCATTGTTCTGCGCACAGACCAAAGAGACAGTCTCTGCTACAAAGAGTTTACAATCCATTTTGTTCCTCCTCTGTCTTTTAAATTGCTCTGACATCTTCCAGAGATAGGCTTTAGAAAGTGTCCTTACTAAGCCAACCCGGCCTCTTCAGTTACCTCCACTGATCGCAACTTTTCTGAACTATCTTGGCCCATTTCTAATTTCCATCTGAAATCCCAGAGTGTGATGGGATGGTGCTACTGTGGACTAAAGGTGGCTTCATTTTGATTTAACGATCCAGCTTCATTTAAATGCAAAAGTATAAATGGAGACAAAATTAGGTCCCAGAGAAGGAATTTTGCTTGCTTTGTTGTTCTCCTGAAAGACTAAGCACTAATATCATGGCATCGACTGCCAAGACGACAACTAGATTGACTAGTAAATATGTATTTTAGTGGAGCTCAGCAGAACAGGGTATGTTGTAACATAAGTCATTCCATTAGTAAGACAGAGGTACTTGAGAATGTTATATTATCTTTATTCCGTCTGGAAGGACTTCGCTACCATTACTTAAAAAAAAAAGAGAGAGAGAAAGAAATGGTTCGGAGATTGTAAATACATTTAAGTAACTCTGATGAAACAATAGGATCTGACTAAAACGTGGGATGTTTATCTCATCTGTCAGTCTGATATGGGATAAAAGCCACAGCAACAAGGACAAACTCCTGCTGATTTTTCCCCCCTCTCCTGAAGATACAGGTTCTGCTTACAATGCACGCTGTGCTGTGCAAGCTTTATTATTATTATTTTTGTAAGTTAAGAAATGTTGATTGCAGCAGATGACTCTGACCAGTTATCTGATATTAAGAAATATATTTTACAGGAAGTGAAATTCAGCAAAAGCTGGGAGTCTGTGGTACTGTCAAGTCCATTCACTCCAAAAAGCATGAATCAGATCCCCACTTCCTCAAAAAATCAAGAAACTGGCTTAAAAAGCGAGAGCATTTTTAAAAAAAACAACAATAATGTTAGGTTCTTTTCATGTGATGCCTCGTTTCTGAGTCCGTACCTTGCCCTTGTTTTCAGGCTTTTCTCTACATACGTGAGAGCTAGACACTTAGGGCTTGTCTATACAGCAGGGTAATGAGCTCTATGGAGTGTGATTTCCAAAGTGCACTACCATGTTGCACATTAATTGGTCTGTGTGCCCCCTGCTGGTGCACTTTAACTTCGTGCTGCTTGGAACGTTAACGGGCACTAGAGAACCTCTGGTGAGCAACATCAGGACCAATTCATGCACAACACGTCCGCGCGCTCTAGAAATCACTCCCTCCTGGCCGAGCTTATTGCCCCACCATGTAGACAAGCCCCTACTTTTTCTTTTTGAACGAAAGCTGAAGGTTTCAGCTGCAGGAGCTGGGATTTTTTTTTTAAAGAAAAAAACCAGTAAAAATCAAGAGTGGGTCAAATTTCCAGAGATGACCCCAGCTCTCTGGGCTACATTGTTATCACTTGCGTTACTGACATCCACTGACAATGGAATAATCGTGACTCAGCTAAACGCTTGCAGAAAAGCGCTGATAATATTGGCTGTTGATTCATTAGTTGAGTATGTGGGGTCTCAACAGCCTTAGGAAGTGAGTCTTCGTGGCTTTCTTTCCCTAAGGAGGTACTGTAAAACAAATGCCTGATCTAGCGCATTCTTATCTAGAAACCTCTTGCTATTTACTGTGGTTGCGACTTTCATCCCATCCAGCTGTGCTAGAAAAGCAACGATGAAATGCAGCATGTTAAAGGATGATCATGGATTTTCTTCTCTCCAAAGCACATGTGCATACTCCGCTCCCAAAAGATGAGTTAGAATTACGCACAAGCACAAAGGAAGAGCAGATCCTTTAGATATATACTGCTCATATTGTGAGTAAGGAATACGTAAGACAATGTAACTAACAGCACGTGTTGTTAATACAACCCTTGTAGCACCTTTCATCTGAGGATTTCCAAGTGCCTGGTAATAATAAATACATATAGCATTATCTTTCATCCATAGGATGCCAGTGTTTTGTATTCAATTAATTTTTCAATCAGAGCACCTATGAACGCAAGCAAAATAGAGGAATTACTTCACCCACCACTTCACCCCTGGGGCAGAGTGTAACTGTAAATTCACAGTGCACAGCAACATTATACAACCATTTAAAGAAGGGTGAAAGAATATAGTATCCAACTGGAGTATTTTAGGAAGCCGAATGCAAGTGCCCAAGTGGAATTTCTCTCAAACTCAATGGATCTGATCCACCAAAATACATGAACATGCTTAAGTATCTGTTTTAGATCACCCATGTTCAGCAAAGGACTTACGCACCTGATTAAGTCTTACAAAAGTAATGGGACTGCTCATGTGCATACATTTAAGTATGTGCTTTGGTGAATTGGGGCCTAGTTTATTAATATGCTTACATGGACAAAAACGCCATGACATCTTTAATGACTGCTAGTGGCCAGGAGAACCATGACGTTGTCTTATCCAAAGGCAGTATTGTCAAAATCCCAGTCCCTTTTACATCATGCTGGGGCCTTGAGTAAGCATAGATTCAGAGCCACGTGCTGAATCACCAATGCCTTCTTCAGCAACTGAGGGTTCCTATCAAAGCTCTGACCAAGCCCACCCCCTACTTAACTTGTTAGAACTGATGAAATCATAGCACCAGGTAGTTCAGATACAGGCTATAGTTTGGAATTTGGCCAGGTGACTAGAGTCCACCCATAGGAATGAGAAAATTGCCAGGGGATAATGATTACCAGGAAGCCGGGACCTTAATTTTCACATCTCTTCTAAATGATGGAAATTGGCCAACATACTGACATATAGATGACTACAAACATACTTTCTTTCTCTTCTTCCATTTAAAGCAGTACATACAATCACCCCTTCTCTGTCACTCTTTTCTTTGTGTCTCACCTCTTTGTGTATTAATATTACTAATTATTTGTAGAAAGTTAAAATATTTAAAACATTAATAAAATGTGCGCTAGAAACATACTGATTTGTGCAGTATTGATAACCAGTTAATTTATCTGGATGGGAAGGTTTTAGGATTCATCAGAAGTATTACACCTAAATTTCTGCTTTGTGAAAATGAGTAATATTGTACAAACATCCACTTTATTCACACAAGTGCTTTATTGTATTTACAGATAGTTGGTAACCAGATGTCATGATCCCATAATGAACACAATAAAGAATGAATGACTGGTAAATCTTTCCCTATTAATCATGGTCCCTATAAAATCTAAATGTTAGCAAGGTGTTATATACAGATTAACGTAGATTTCTATTGACATTCTGCAGACTCTCTTTTGTCTGACTACAGCACCTCACCTGCATAAGATAATGCTCCGTGTATAATATCCTAGTTATGACACACATGGCTTTGCCTTATGTAAAATTAATGCCTCCTGTAGACTGCATGTGAGAATGAAAGAGACAGACCTTTTAGGGAGATGCAGGAGATTTTTCAAATTAATTAAAAAAGTTAAATGGTTCTCCTGTTAATAGATAATCCTATCACCTTTTAGCACTAGCATGACAATAGTCATCCTCTACAGCCTCAGATATACAGGCGTATTCCCACTGAGTTCAGTTGGAGCTGCAGCTGTGTGTCTGAGGCTAGAAATGAAGTACAGGATTGTATCCAAATAAGCCACTGTTAGGAATTTAATTGCAGTCTTTTGTTGGGGATGTGGCATGGTTTTCTTCTAGTAAACGGATCTATTCACTGTAGCAACTAAACAAATAACTGACAAGTTTTTTTTTAAAAATAATAGATAATCCAAACAAAGAAACATGCCTACAGAATAGCTACTCTGAGTGTAATGCCTATCATTACCCGTTATGTCTGTTCTGAGACCAGAACTACAAAAGGCCAAAGTTTCTTAAAAGCATGTTAAAATATTAATAGATATCTGAAGCAGTTTTCTTGCATGTGCTGCCAGTCTTATGGAAGATTACATCACACTGGAAATAACAAGAAGGAGAGGAAAATAGATGCTTAGACAGCGGTGACCTGCTGTATGGAGAGAAGGCTCATGGACACCTAGTGGGAGATAACACAAGATTTAACACTACATCTGGCAGGAAGTCCAAAGTAGATTGGCATTACAGGGGAAGCTGTCTGTAAATGTTTGCGACATCACACACACTGACTTTGTAAACATAAAGAACCACGCTTCCAGTCATAGATAGGGTACAAATATTACAAATGTTAGCAGAACTACGATAAGAGTCTCACTTAACTGCAAAGGGATAGTGTCAGGGTTTTTTCCCTTAATTAAAACAAATTCTCTCTGATGTTTAGAAGCACCACCACCAATCTGTAAGCTTTAAAGGAAAGTCAGTCTCCTTCCTCAGGTTATCTTTCCTTCATTGCACGTGCCTGCTGATTTGTTTTTGTACAGTTGTTCACGAGTAACATTAGGCCGCTAGCATCAATTTTTCAGTTGGACAGAAAGACCGTGCAAGCGAGGGGAGACAACACATTACAAATTACACAGATGATAATGAAGTAGAATGTGATACTGGGTCCGATCCTGCTCCTGTTGGCATCAGCAGAAGTTTTGCAACTGACTTCAAAAGGAACAAGTTTGGGAACGCTGGCAAGTTTGGAAAGTGT
This sequence comes from Mesoclemmys tuberculata, assembly GCA_007922155.1. NCBI lineage: Eukaryota > Metazoa > Chordata > Testudines > Chelidae > Mesoclemmys > Mesoclemmys tuberculata. Next base: position 21,055,354 of record ML675631.1, read on the forward strand.
CCCGCAAATCTTTATTCACAGTGAGCCTGAGACAAAGCCCACTGACATCAATGGCAAAACTCTTCCCCCGCCACCACCACGCACACCAACAAATAAATACTCAGCTTTCATGAATAAAGACAATTATCATTGATGTCAAGAGGCTTTGATATTTCAATGGGACCAGGACTCTCTCTAAGGCCAAGTCCTTACTGGGGAGATTTACCAGAAATTCTAACCAGCTTTACAACTGGATCTGCAAACCGATTTTAAATGAAGGTGGAGCCATAGCATGGATCAGACCAGGCATTCACTATTTTGAGATCAGCTAGTTTGTTGCACTTAGAAGCTGGGCTGCTCTACAGTTGCAATTGACTTTAAAAAACAGGTTAGCAGAACTGATTTTAAAGCCGGTTGGAATTTTCAGAGACATTTTTCCAATGTAGACCTGGCCTAAATTTCTGTTGTTCTGTGTTGCAAAGACATGATGGCATGGAGCTGCTCTTTGGACCCAGTTTTGCAGGCAAGTGTCTATCTGAATAACTGCAACAGCCAAGGCAAGAACTAACCCCTCGTTACATGCACTCAGCTCAATTCAAAGTGAACTACAAAGCCTAATCATCGCCTTTAAATTGGATTATTATTGAGGAGAAATTATTTCTTTCCCCATCCTTCTTCTTGCTCAAGACACTATTTGTTCTTTCACATCATATCTAAATAAAAATGTGGCCTAAATGATTGCAATTAATCCTGTTGCATAGATAGGGAAATTGAGGCACGGAGAGGTTAAGTGAGTTGCCCAAGAGCACACAGCAAGTCCATGGCAGAGCCAGGAATAGAACCCAGTTGTCCTGAGTGCAAGGTGCTATGTCCCAACAACAGGACCACACAACTTCTCTTTTCCCAGATGTCACCTTTGAGCTCTTCTGAATGGAATGGGCTGACATACTGGTCTATTTCATTAGCAGTAGAAGAATTGACAGCATACATAAGAGCGCCTACCTCAGGTTTTATTATTTACTCACTAGCTTTTCCATGGTGCTCATCTGAGTGCCTCTTAATTATTTTCTTCTTTTATGTCAAAATGATAAGCCCCAGCAATTGCCATGTGAGTGTTATTTGATTGTATTCATAGATTTAAGAAAACAAAACGAAAACCCAACAACAACCGCCAACCATAGGGTTCCCTAGTGACGGTTTAAAAATTCCAACGCCATATATGCTAAATGGAACAATCTGCCTTCAACTGTCATTCCACTTCTAGGCCTGGTAAATGGAGGTTGGCTTCTTAAGTTCAGGGGGATGTGACACCAAAGTGGCTCCTGTGGTACAAGATACACATCGTGCAATAAAAAGGCTTGTAAATGTTTATGCTCCATCTAGGTTAACTTTTAATTCCTTTCATTTGACCTTGCTGCGTAGCAAGGATTTCAAGAAGTAGGCTCTTTCTAAAATGAGATCCTGGTACGTACTCAGCTGGTGCAAACTGACATAGCTCGTTGACTTTAATGGAGCTAGCCAGTTCACACCAGGTCAGGATCGGGTTCAAAATCCCCTGCGACAGAATTAGCTTGTTGGCCAGTGTACCTTGTAAGAGCAAATATTCCAAGCTGGACTTTTGAGATACATTTACTATTTGAGCAGGAAGATTATTAAGATGTATCTCTGACTGGCCAACATCAAAATCAAATAATACAGATGATAACAACACTTATTTGTCTACTTTGTGAGCATGTTCTGAGGATTAATTATTTTTAATGCCTTGAAAGTTTTTTGAAGATGAAAAGTGTTGCATAAAAGCTAAATATGGTCGCTATGTTAGCCCCTTCATTCACCAAATTGCAACTGGAAATCAACAACAGAAAGGATTCATGTATCTTTGTAATCTATGTATAGGCTACCTATGAACCATGTGATTTCCTATTAACAGTTTAGCCCTCCTTATAGGGCTCATATTTCCTGTAAACGGCCTTGACTAATGGCGGTTTTGACAAGAGTCACATCATGTGCTTCTGTCAAGCTAAGGTCAGTAAGTCAGACGGGCAGCCTGGATAGCAGATCCGTACTCTTAATCTTTAAGGCTGATATAAACCAGGGATAAGTGCGTTTGTGATTTGCTAAAAGTTGTTTGAGAGGAATGAACTCTTGAAGGAGAAAGACTGGAAATAAAGAATCCTGATAAGAAAGATTCCTAAGAGATTGATCATCAATTTTTTTTCAGTATTTTTTTGGGATTTGAAGAATCTTTAAACGAGACTGTATTTCATCGCTTAATTCATACAGATGTTTATGTTAATTGAAGTTGCAGGAGTCCTGGAGATTTTAAAGGCACCTCTTTCTGTCTCTCTCTCTCTCTCTCTCACTCTCTTTCCTATTCCCTCTCATGCCCTAAATAAGAAGAGTGAAGATGAATAGGTTACTAATATGAACCACTGTATGAAAGACTCAACCTCTGAATTTTTTCTTGCCTAACCAGTGAAAAGTCTGCAATCAAAGCAAAAGAGTCTACTGCCTAAGAGGAAATATCTTTCCAGTGCAGCTTGTTATTCAAACACAAAGTGGATAAGCTGTGTTTGAACTTCGAAACACCTGACCCTGAACTAAGCTTAGTAACTTGCGAAGAGCTTGGATCTTACTAGCTTAATTCACATTTTGCTCAGCTATACATTTTCCAGTGAAGATGTCAAATACGCTATGACACAATCTAATCTGAGAGACGAGGTGGGTGAGGTAATATCTTTTGTTGGACCAAATTCTGTTGGTGAAAAAAACAAGCTCCACCTTGTCTCTTTCACCCACAGAAGTTGGTCAAGTAAAAGATATTACTTCACCCACCTTGTCATTCTCATACTCTAGGATCAACACAACTATAACACTGCAAACGATATAATCTACTGTTTAGGCATCTTCTGCAGCATCATTTGCTTGCTCTCCTGCCTCTTCCACTTATTTTAGGATATATAGGAAACATCTTCAATCACAGGTTTTGACTGCAGTGACATCTTCCAGTAATTCAAAATGTACGCCACTCTTTCTGAATCCAGTTCAAACAACCATAGGCAGTTCCAATAGCCATGCAATCATTTTGTCACCACTAAACTTTGTTTCTTATTTATCTGATAAGTAGCAGAGGGAGGGCCTGCTGAGATTTTATATATCTCAGTAACAAAGCGTGAATCCTGTTCAAACTTCTCATTTGTTATTAATTCTGATCAGCTGTGGGGAAAGACTGATTACTTTTCATTCCATTGATGCCTCCCCCCTCATCACTTGCACCCTAGTGGTCCCTATCCTGTGTGTTGTTAAGACCCTCGACAGTAGTCACTGTGAACTGCAGTTATACCTGCTGGCAAATGGACGGGGGAAATCAGCTGCGCTCGTGGTATTTGCCCTTTTCCAATGGACTCGGTGGAGAGCCCTCTTTGGTGCTGTGCTCTTCACTGGCCTTAAGAAGTCGTGTATTTAAGCACCCAGTTTAGAAAACTGAGCTCATGCTACAGGGCTAAAAATAGCAGTGTAGATGTTCCTGCTGAGGCTGGATCCCCAGCTCTGAGATTCTCCCCCTCACTAGGTTTCAGAGCCCAGGCTCCACCCTAAACAGAAATGTCTACACTGTTATTTTTAGCCCGGCACTGGGAGCCCCCCAAACCTGACTTGGTTGACGCATGCTCTGAGACTCGCTGTTATTTTTTTTTTGCAGTGTAGACGTACCCTATTACTACTCCACAGTGGATCTAGCTAAGTAGCTATACAATTGTCCAACTGTCCAGGCTCTTCTTTATCACTGTGGTACGTGAGGTCATCTCCTGTAGCTTTTATAGTACACTCCAGTCACATTTGATAGTGGAATACCATTTCTGTAAGGGACAAATGATGTAAAAGCAAAAGCTACCCATTTCTTGGGCAGTTTGAACCTAGGAATCATTGCTGGTCAGCTGTTTATTTCATGTCTAATTGTTGAGCGATTCTTGAGTAGCGAGGGAAAGGAATGCTGCCTGAGAAATAGCAATGGGTCTCTCCCCTCCCTGCCCCCTTAACAGCAACAGCTAACTGCAGATGTATAATTTATTAATAAAGTGCTTCTCCTCCAAGGGAGAGTTAACCCAACCTATTGAGGCTCTCAAAAGGAAGAGCTCCCTGAACCAGAGGCAATTCATGCACAGGCACCTCTTGTAGAAAGCATCGCACAATATTATTTTATGCTTCCAGCTTCCGAAGGCTGTGCACTTTTTCCCATTAGACTAACAAATCACAGCAATTGTGGTCAGTAATGTGGAGGTTTCTCTGCAGAGCGTTTGCCCCCTGGGAGGAAGGAAATCAGAGGGGTGTTAAAGCAATGCCGTGCCTTCCACTCGGTGTGCTGAGTTGCTTGATAAATGTTAGCCAAGAGAAGCCCTAAAACTGCCATTACTGCCACCAGTGGGCGTTGCTGCGAATGCGAGCCTGGCTCCGTCTTTTCAAGGGACAGAAAGGCCAAGGAAAACCAGAAGAGAAAAAACAAAACAAAACAAGGAGCTGTGTGTGAACAAGTAAAGGAAATAACTGAAAGTAGACTGCTGTGTTATTATACCTGGTATTGCCATGCCTTGTTGACTTGTTTTATATTTAATTCAGATTAGTGAATCAGTTCAGGAGAAAACAATCCTCTGTGCCTTTCCCAGTTTAGAACCCAGTTTGACCCAAACCCTGTTGAAGATTCTGAAATATCTGGATCAGTTTCTTCCAGTTCTGGTTTCTGACGGAGATCAGAACCTCTATGGTAACATACAGCAAAAGAAGCAGTTATCTTGCCAGCAAAAATCTGAACCATAAGTACTGAACACTTTGTGAGAAAGTCTGCTCCTGTGAGATTTCAAGTTCAGCGTTTCAGACTCAGGTGAGGATTTGGATAGTTTGGTTAAGTTCTGAATAAATAGTTGATCGTTTGGGTGCTTGTCCAACTTGAATACAAGTGCCAAACCTCTGGAGTTTTGCATTCACCTCTTGCGATGCAGATTCGTCCCTTCTCCCCTCTCTTCTCTATGATGGGAAGGGTGAAAGACGGGGTGGGACCACGGGAGGGTCCCAGCACAAGCATCATAGAGAATGTGCACCAAAAGCAAAACAGCTGCAGTTTGCGTTACATTCTGCCTGGAGCCCCTCCACATTGTGGAATTTTTATCCCTTCACAAGAGATTCAAGGTGTGTGCCTCCCTGTCCAAATTCACAAGGGGAGTGGAACAGAAGCACAGACACAGAACCACAGGGTTTCAGCACTAATGACATTTGTGTTTTCAGTGGACCTCAAGGGATCCATGGCGTTTGGAGACGACCTGGAAAAAGCCCATCCCTCAATGAAAGAATTCTTGGATTTTTCTTTTCCCCAGTAACCTTAACACAACCCCCTGAAGGTACTGGAAAGGTGTGTTGTATGATTCAGTACTTGGGCACATAATACTTGCTAGTACTGTGAGCATGCGGTGCGTGGATATACATCTGTGTATATACCATATGTATTGCATGGAAATGATGGTAACAGATGATGAGGGTCAAAAAAACAGAGTGTTGTATGTAGATATTTAATGGGGGTTCTGGAAGTTCACTGCAATTATAGATTAGAGGTGGGTTCAATTTCAAATCACTGCAATGTTCAGGTGTGATGGTGCTTGGGGTCAGTTTCATCTCTATGCAAAAGTCCTATTACAAAACAAGAATGAATCAATAATATTATTGAACTGCTTCAAGTTGTTAGAAAATAACACCATCTGAAATGACACTGATATATAAATGAACTAGGTGCCTTTGTTCAGGAGATTTTCATTACGTGCTTTACTACATGTTTCCACCATAGGATATAAACTCAGGGTGGCAAACTTTTTTTTTTTTAAACACTAAATCTGTAAGAAAAAATGCCTGCCATGGAGCTATTTCACTCTAACAATCCTATATAGTTTGAACATGTAAATATATTATGTCCTGATAGAATACATATTTATCAGAGCTGTTCTGAACTCTCAAGTAAAGAAATGTGCATTGTACAACCATTTCTGAAAATTCTCTCACTTTGCTTAGCCATTATGATGGCTCACAGCAACATTTAAACACTTAGAGTATCTGTTAAACAGCCAATTCTGGTCAAATACGTTTCTCAACAGCATATCCTATTACTAGTAAATCCTCCCTACAGCAAAACAGGCAGAACACATTGAAACATATATATTGAAGTAGAAAAGGAAACACATATTTAAAATGACCTAAATATATACAGAAGAGCTGATGCCCAAGTCTGGTCAGTATAGTTGATAACATTCATTTTAATTTCATGTATCATTAAAAGATAAGGAATCTGTGATCAAAAATTATATTTAAATAAGGTTAGTGGCAGACAAACTGACAAAAGCCAGGAAACAGCTATTCAGGCCTAACATTTTAGAATTAATCTAACTCAGCCCACAACATTTCAAAATTGATTATTATGTTATAGCTGCACCTACCTGACATCTGGGTCTCATTGTGCTAGGTGATGTACGAACACAGCAAGAGTCAATCCCTGCCCGAAAGAGCTTACCAGTCTAAATAGAAAAACAATATGAAGGGGGAGAAAGGAAATAGCATCTCCTTTTTACAGCTAGGGAACCGAGGCGCACAGAGATTATAGCAAAGTCTACACTTATGGCAGGGTATCGAGGACAGGCTGTACTGTTCTGCTCTATAGCTACGCTGTCTCAGCGAAAGGCAGTCTGTGTCTACACTTGTCACTACTACTGCTACAGGATCCGGCAGCAGGGAAGCAGTACGGAAAGGCTCCAGCCGTTCCCCACCACTGGAGCCTTTCACTGCAGTGAGGAGAGACGCCTGCAGCAGGACATGGGAGGCACGGCTTGAGCGTGCAGAGAGCCACATAGGGTGCCTACCCTGGGGCTCCAGGTGTGTCAGGCATTCTACTTGCCTAAACCATGCCTCACTGTCTCTGCTGTACTTTATACTCATGCTAGCTGGGCGTGCACTGTCTGTGCTCTGTATGTCGCCATTAGCGTAGGTGTACCTAAGCGACTCACACAAGGCCCTGCAGGGAATCTGAGGAAGAAACAGGAATTTAACTTTTATCTTGTGAGTCCCAATCCAGTGTCTTTGCTACAAGACCACAATAATTTATCATCTACACTGGGTCCTGCTGACTTCCCACTGACTTCAAGAGAGCAGATCTGTAATCCCTACATAGCTAGATACCTTCAGGTAGTTACTAAAAGTCCAGCCCATCCCCCCGTGACATAGAAAGCAATTCTGACATTCATTTCAATCGTAGCAAATCTGGGCTGTTCACTGCCTCATTCCCCATCCCCCTCCCCACCACTACCTCTGTGCTTCAGAAAGAATTCTGTCAAACAGCAGAGAATGTTCATTTCCAATCCTAGATCTTCTTGCCTCAATTTGTGCTCAGACATCAGCTTTTCATACTATTTCTTTTGCCCAACTCTTTTGTCCCTAAAGTCCCAGTACTAAAAACTGCTTTTTTGGCACTGAAAATGTAGAAAATAGTGTAAAATGCCCTGTTTAACACCCTGGGTTAGTTTTTTTTTAAATCCGAACATAAAGAAAAGACATTTTTAAACTGAGTGTCCAAACGCCATGGTAAAATTGTCAGTGTATGAGCATTTGAATGGACTGGGAATTTGAATGTCTGTTTGAAAGCCTGGTTTATTTTGACAATATTGCTTTTTGCCATAGTTACCCCTGACCTCCTACATTACTCTCAGTGGATTATTTTTTCCACTGAGGGAGATGCTTAAATATGGACTAGAGTAGATCAAGTGATGTGGTCAAATCGCTACTGGCAAACCCTGGAATTACTGACCACTTTAATAGCTCCTGGTGACCTCCAAATGAAACTTCACCTTTGGTTATTAACATGTCTCTCTACTTTTATGATTTTTTTGGAACATAATTTGTCACAGGTTTTATCTGCACAGAGCAAGCGTTAGGCTTTTAAAAACATGAGTTATCTTTTTTTACAACTGCTAACAATTACACATCACAGAACAGACCAGTCTGGAAACCAATTATGAAAAAACCTGCATGGAAAGTGTATTCAGTGTTGAATTATAGATTTCTGAACTATAACCACGTAACAGCCAGCATTCAGGAACTGGAAATGAGAAACTAAGCTTTGAAATGGCTTGTATGATCTACAAGATAAGATAAGGGTGTAGAAATTAATTGCCCTTGTTTTGTATTAAAATCTGATGAAGAGATCCACAGCATAGTTCAAGATCAGAACAAACAGTAGTCGTGTATCTTCCATCACAAATTAGTGTCTGTAATCTCATAGCCATGCAGCTTTCTGCCAGTATACCTGATTCCCTATGTTAATGCAGCAGTGCTATGGAATGGTACCTTCGAAAGCCGCTCAGATTATTTACCACTCACGGACACTGGGCCTGCTTCTCCTCTTCCTTGCATGTTGTATAGCTACTCACACCTGGATAAAGTGGGTGTAGAACAACAAAAAGACCTGATCCAAAGCCCACTGAATTCAGTGGGAACCTTCTCACTGACTTCAACAGACTTTGGACCAGGCCCTGTCCCTTACAAATCAGGCAGGTAGGATTTACACACAGTTTACACCAACATAAATGACTAAACTGGGCTGTGGAGATTCAGGCCAAATGTCTTTGAAATGAATGTAGCAATATGTCTGTAGTTTAGAGGTTGCTTGGCCAATTACCTGTTGGATTCAGATAACAGACATCATTTCCAATCATCATTTGCACACTGAAAGGCCTGGTTTAAATAAAAACAGTTTTTAGTTTTTTTTTTTTAATTAAAGCATAATATTCCACTAGTGTTTCACTAACCTGAGTTTCAAGAAAACTAAGTTTTATTCCTATTTTTCAGCCTTGACGCACTGGCGTGTGACTGGTTGCCTGACTGTGATAGTGTGCCCGGGCATCCAGGAGAGGGGGGAGACTTACAGTTTTATTTAAACATTGTCTGGATTAAATTAAAAGCAACAGAACTAAATACCAGTCAAACAAACAAGAGCTTTCGATAGGACTGGGGGTGAATGTTTTAAAATCTAAAAACTCACTGGCAATTAGCAGTAAGAGTCACCCCAGTGTAGTGTTTCTTTTCCAGCTATCCAAGGTTCAAAGCGGATGGTGGGAATTTCCAATCTGGTACATATCTAATTATACCCAATTAAAAAATAATAAAGTGCTTCTATTCAGGCTCCAAGGAGACCAGGCATTTGGGAAGACTTGTGAAGCAATGCTGTGGGCTGAGCCATGGAACCGTGCTTGTAATGACAGGAAAGACAGCTCACCTGCCCTCCCAGCTGGAAGAAGGGCAACATTACTGGCAACAGAACAGCATGAGCAGTGGAAAGCTCTTGGAAAGCCTTTGACGTGCCGCCCGCCCCCAGCAGCAGGGCAGAAGGGGAAGCAGAGGTAACCACTCCAGATATGCCTCCCTGGCCTCATTCCAGTGTGGGAAAACAGTGTTCGGGTTCAATGGGAAGGAAATCGATAGTAAACACGGGATACAAAGAAAGCTAACGAGTGCTATGAACGCCTGTGATGGGTTGCCACTCATCACTAGTGCACCTCCTCGCATCTAGGACTGGGAATGTAACTCTCGCTGCACGTTGCTTGCTCCGCAATCATCTTTCTGGTAACTTGGCCCTCTGGTTGGGTTACCCGTTAACTCACCCCTTCCAGGGTTACAAAATTCAACAGAACAAACATCTAAATGCCCACTCCAGAGGGTGTTCAGTTCTGGCTCAGGGCTCGACAGCATTATACCAGTGGCCGGCAGGGGACCATGGGCTGGCCTGCTACACTGGGTTCCAGCCCAGAGACTCTATAATCAGGAATCCAAGTCCTCCCTCCTCATCCTTGTTGCTGCTTCCCTGGGCTCTTTCCTGCCAAGCCTCTCTATCTTCTGTTACCTGGTTCTGGGTTTACCATGAGAGCTTACTCTGCTCCCCATGGCTACTTTACCCCCATCTAGCTTATTAGATTCCTTAATCCAGGGCAGGACCCCAGGGTTTACTCTTGTCCCTGATGATCTCCCTCATCCTAGGGTGTAACTGTAGATTCATTCTCCAGCAACCCCTCTCTGCTCTTAGCTTCTTGGCTGTATAGTGCTGGCCCAGCCCTTCTCCAGCTGGGCTTAACTCTCAATTAATCCTGGATCTCCTTCTTTCAGGTAACTCCAGGTGACCTAACTAGCCTCTCAGGCGTTTATCATCCCTATCAGGGCTGGCGTGGGGTGCACACGTCAACCCAACAGCTTTCAAACAGCATGCCATATTTCAATTGGCATTATTTCAATTTGGGCTAAAAAAATTTGGGCTAAAAAAAAAATATACGCTGAATGTGAACATGCTTTTGTAACATTCAATGTAATATGAGTGGAGTGGGGAATCTTGCATTTGAAAAGGATTCTCTGCAGCATGACTGGATTACTTTCTCGTTTAAATATGTGTGTATCTATATCACAAAGATTCACCACCCATGGCTCCGTAGTAAAATTACTAATGCCTCCTGGGTCTAGTTCCACCTACATTCTGGGAAGCTCTGATCTATTGAGACACCAAGAATGCACTGATCCAGTATTAACAAGGAGATGGAAATGGGTGTAACGTGCAAATAAAATGAATGTGCATAAAAGCAGTTCCAGTCTGAAACTGAAACTGAGCGGTAGGTAACAGAACACTATCAGTGTTATAGGCATAATGCGTCATTTGCTTGGTGCAAGAAACCAAACCCAGAAATGCTTACTCCATTTGGAAGTTAGTTCTTACTGAGGCTAACCAGTATGGACTCCTGGGCCAAAAGGAATTGCACTTTTTAGTAAACCACTTAGATTTGGTCCTAATGCAGCATACTTCACACTTGCTGGGTCAGATCCCCAGTTGGTGTAGCTCAGCATAGCTCAACTGAAGGCAACAGAGTTTATGTCAATTTACACCAGTTGGAATCAGGCCCTATGTTTAAAATAATCTCCATGCCATTTAACAGTCCGGAGAATGAGTTAATAAGAATCACTTACTAAGGAGCTTATAGAAGTTAATAAAAAATAAAAATAATTAATAAAGTTAATAAAAATAATAAAAAAATAATTTTGCTGTAGGCTTTCCGAACTGTCCTATGGAATTTAGTCAGAAATTATATCCCCACTACAGAATTTTATAATATGGGTAAAAAAGAAACCTATGGCAAGTTTATCATTCTCTATTAAACCTATATGTTTTAGAATAATTGCTATAACATGGTATTAAACCCCTATGAAACCCAACTATTTTCATCCCTGCAACATTCTTAAGGGAAGGGAATGTCTTTGTCTGGTGTGTTTGTACAGCGCCTTGCGTACTGGGGTTCAGGTCTCTAGGCGCTATGGTGATACAAATAAGTTCTACGGGACTTTTCCAGAAGATGAAATGTCAATGTTAAATAAAAAGATGCCTAAAGTCCAGGCCCTACCAGCCTGAGCTACATTTTCACAAGCTGAACAGGGTTGGGCATGGCTGGTAGTTTGATAGAAACCCTACAGGAAGCGATGCTGGCGATTGAGTAGGTGGCACTGCTCATTCTGAGTCAATACTAAACCAGTGTCTCAACAGATGTCATCTTGTAGATGTGATATAAAACTAACATCCTAACCACTTGTGGTCATGACAGGTCTCAGGGCTTTTTCAGAAGCGTAGGAATATTGAACACAGGTATTCTGTCCAAATTCAGATGTGTAGAATTGTATTTTGCCTACCCTATCTGCCTTCCCCACTCGAGCTTCAGATGAACAAAGCATTCTTCATTCCTGGTCTTAATCTAGCGGTGTACTGCACCACAGGGGCTGCACTGCGGTGTTAATGAAGTGATTTAGAATATCGGCAGCGTGTAGAATGCTATGCTGTATACATGTACATCAGCATTATTGCCTTGGGGCCAAATCCTGTCCCATGAGCCAAAACAAGTGACCACTGGATAAAGGACCCTGCATCCAGGCCATAGAGCATCAAAGGAATGCTTCGCGATTATCACTGCAACCTAAGGCTTGGAGTGGCTTCTACAATGTACCTCGCACTCCTCCATGAAGGAGCTTTGGCCAAGGAACCCATGAAGTTACCTTACGACTAGCCATGCCCCCAGAATCCTTCTGTGAGCTTTCATGGAATGTCCAAGGGCAGCTACGACGTCCTGCATAGCCGCCTCATAACTGCATAGTTCCACCACTCTTGAGGCCAGCTGCAGGATTTTCCCTGTAGACGACAATTATTGTTGCCGAGGTGCTTTTTTCCCCCCTCCTTTCTTTTAACTAAACATAATTTAAACAAAATGCATTTATTTTAAATCTGATTTTTCTTCGCACGAAAGCCATCTGCTATAAGGGGACGAGTTACCTAATTAATGCCATTCTCTCTGGTTGCTGGCTTGTTTCCATAAATCGTATTCAAGTGGAAATCTCCGAGAACTCAGACACAATTCTGGTTCCCTTTCAGGCCAGGTTGGCACTGTTGTCCTTATCCAAGCCCCTGGCCCTTAGTGAAAAAATAAAAGTAAACTATTCAACTAATCGACATGATAAATATGTAGGAGATGGGGGAATGATGCTGCTCAAATAGTGATAGTATTCTCAGAAATTTCACACCAGTACTCAACAGCAATGATGCAAGGCTGAACTGAACTTTGTACCTGACTTTTAACTGAAATAATCCACTACTATGGAACGCTGGGCTATGAGTGTGGTTGCTATTGAATACTAGGGTACCCAATTTTATCTCATTCACAATGAAGTAAATCAGGAAAAGCTCCATCCACTTCAAAGGGAGACCCTGGATTTACACCACCATAACTGAAGTAAGAATCTTGCTTTACGTGGGAGTGAGCTCATTAAAAGACCAAATCGGAGGTGAGTCATTTTCAGAATTTTAATCTGAAAGAAGCTGTATTTGGCTGACCTCCTTTCTGCACACCGACAGTTTATTAGATTATAGCAGATAAGAACTCTGCTGTCTTATTGGTTTGAAGATTTATGAAACAGAGAGACGTGTCTGTGTCACTGAAGGAGGGGATGGGAAAATTGTTTTTTAATATTTTTAATGCATTTAAACAGTGTAGCATTTTGAACAAGGAAAATCAGACATTAATTTCCATGTCTAAAGAAATAAATACTGGCTCCATTTATTTGTGAATGTTCCCATGTAAACTAGGAATATTTATGCCCTCAGACATGTCTGAGAGGAGGCAGGAAAAATGTGTAAGAAACCGTTTTATATTTCTAAGATACTGATTGTAGATCTGAATCAACTGTCCTAGTTGACTGACTAATTGGGTTATTGATTATTATTATCAGACACCTGATAAACAGTGCTAAAAATCAGTGCTGGGCAAAATACTTCAGGAGAAATAAGAACCATTTTGACCAATTCTAAAAACTCCCCTTCTAGTCCCCCCCAACTAAGTCCCACTCCAGTCACTGAAACATGGACCCTTTCCACTCTGTAACCTTTCAATGAAACTTAGGCTCTTGCGTGCCTTTGAGTCACTTTTGAAAGTGAGACTTATATTCTTAAATTGTTTAGGCCTAGCTGAGCAATGCTTAAATGACTTTAAAAATCTGGGCTGAAGCGTCCAGACTGTTAAAGATAGAGGAAATTTCCAGGGCTCAAGGGATCTTGTGATAGGGGAAATAGGAGATCATCATGTGGATAAACTTCTATAATTCCAAACCTTCTAATGCTCATCTAAATGTCCATCCATTACTAGTGAAAACTGTTTTCAAAGAAATGGCAAGAAGGAGAAGCAACTGCCAGAGCACTCAGATGGAAATAAAGAAATTGCATGAGAAAAGAAGTGAACCCCAGAAAGTCTAGACTCACTAGATTTGCAGCACCAAGAAATATGAATGGATCAGATAAGGCTTGGATGAGTACCTGGACTTTCTGGTGCCTATTCATCCTGAGACGCCAAATAATTTTTGTTTGCCAGTTGCTAACAGATTAAAAAGGAGGCTATTGAGAATGATTCTTCATTTTAAGGGCCTGTTTCAGTAGTATTGACTGACATTAGATCAGCCCTGAAACAACTGAAATCAGTAACAATTTGGAGATGTAACAAGGGCTATAGAATAGTTTTAATTTTTTCTTATGACCACACCACCACCAATTGGCACAAGATGGCACTCTTACAGATACTCCATGCAAAGGGATCAAAAATGGATGTGAGGATTGGAAAACCTGCCTTATAGTGAAGGACTGAAGAAGCTCAATCCATTTAGCTTATGAAAGAGAAGATTAAGAGGTCACTTGATCGTGGCCATTGGTATCTACATGAGTAGAAGATTTCTGATAGCGGAGGACTCTTTCATCTATCCAACAAAAGCACAACAAGATCCAGTGGCTAGAAGCTGAAAATTTCAGACTGGAAATATAATGCAAATTTTTAACCGTAATGGTAATTGACCATTAGAACAAATTTACTAAGGGATGAGTGATTCTCCAGCTCAACCTGAAGTTATTGGCTTGATGCAGGAATAACTGGGTGAGGTTCCCTGGCCTATGTTACACAGGATGTCGGACTACAAGAGCATAATGGTCCCTTCTGTCTGTAAAAATCCAGGAATGTCTTTGGAAACTGAACTCCCCCGTCACTCCTGGCACTTGTTTTTCCACACCAGAATTCAGGCATATTGGCAAATTACATAGTGGCTCTCTGGTTTTATGACATTTTAACCCTCGATATGGGAATGCTTCTTCAGAGGTCATTTTTCACAACTTCCCAGGTGTCCCCATCCCTATATATGGCTGATGGTGCAAATCAGGGCCTCGCATATAGGCTAGATCAATTTAGATTTATAAAGCAAACTGATTGCTTCATCATTGTGACTTTTGGCTAGAGGCATGTGAATGGTCCTTCTCGACTCTCGTTCAACTTGAAAGCTGTCTGGATTCAGGTTCTGATGTGACCCACAGATATCCTTGCTTCAGCAATGGTGAGAAACCAGAACAATTTGCAGCTTCCAAACTGCTCTGAACTCTGGTGCATACCTGCATTTTCAGTGTCTATGAGGATACTTCACCCCCTTTATATCCCTCCTGTGGCCGGGCACCATTTCCTCCTCTACTTTTTTCAAGGACACTGAGCAGTCAATCCTCCTGGCAAAGTGGTAAGAGAGGTTCTGCCCAGTAACATAAATGCTCCTACAAAATTGATAAGGTAAAATTGATAAATTTGGGTAGGGTGGGAAACTGGCCTGTTCCCCTTTTCTCAGGACAGTTGGAAACACTCCCACTCCTCCTTCCACTGAGGCTGCATTGAGCTCAGGGGCAAAGACTCTGCTGAGGCTCTCCTGAGCAACTGCATGGCAGGGTTAATGAACTGTCTTAGCCAGCACGGGCCTGCTGCTCTGTCAAGTATTAGGGCACATCTGTGGCCCTGAGCTCAGAGTAGCATCCCTGCAGAAGCGTTTCCTAGCTTTCACTGTCTTGTGGAAGCAGTCAGGCCACTCCCTGCTACCCTAAAGATCCATATGGTATTTCCTTACAGGCCTGGCTGGGAGAAATGATGACCCTGAGGGTAGGGCTGGCCCCGGAAGGGACTTGAGGTGAGAGGATCAGACCATTGGCACCACCAGCCAACATTTATGGGAAGGCTGGTAGGTTCCTTACGGTCTGGGGCAATAGAGCTAGGTGGGTACCCTCAGGAGCAGGCGGTGGTGACAGCAGGGGAGTTGTTTCCTGGTGGCTTGGATTCTTTACAGCTTGAACTTCCAAGTGACCCTTCAGGGTTTGGTCTGGTGACTGGATCATACAGGGTGAAATTTACATAGCCTGCATTGTCCAAATCCTGCCAAGTTTGCCTACGCCTGCTTTAGCACCACACACACTAGCTCGTCAAAAGGGACGGAAATGCCTGCACATAATAATTGGAATTGGGTACGTTTTTAAAGTGATTTTGTGGAGTGGCCTCAGAACCCCTGGTCTTGATGTGAGTTTTTCAAGACTCAGATGAGGCTGATTCAACCCTAGTTCTCTCCAGACGCATTTTCTTCTTCCTCCTGGTGTGTTCCGCTAAGGTTGGTACTGGGACTTCTCTCTTTACTTTCCATTTCTGGTTCATAATTGCTGTCAGATTTTCTACCCTTCTCAAGTAAATAGGAAATTGGTTTTGACTGGAATTAGACGGCCCACAAACCATAAAGCTTCATGCCTCTGCATGTAACATCTGAAATGCTTTAATCCTTTTGATATTGGCAACAGATCCTGGGGAAAAATCATCCTTCCTCCTCTGTGCTGCAAGTCTCTTATACGCAGTGGAGCTCTACTATATATTCTGCACTTGCCTGGCATATGGAGCTTCCTTCTATATCGACAGACATTCTGCATGTGGAGTAGTGTGAAATATAGAAATAGGAATCTGCACCTCATATGGGAGAAGAGACTTGTGACCTCAGTTGGTTTAGTAAGTGTGTGAGGTGTTTTTCAGAGAATGGTTGGTATCCCGGAGACTGTAATAGCAGCATGTCTCTGAGCCCAACTCCAGCTGAAGAACCGGGAGAGTGAGAGTTGAAGTATAGGAGTGGCTTTAGACACTCTTTTACTTTGTGGTTTTACCACTTCTGATGGAGTCAGCTTTTTTGCAGACTAGTAGCCTTTGGCAATGGGCTGGGGGAGGAGACATAACTGAATAGTAAGGCATGGAAAACTGAAATGACAAGATTATACTGGTAGTTCATTAAAGCAGCTGAGAGAGAGCAGGCAGCTCCTTGTTACTGTGATAAAGCAAAATTGCATGTGTGTGAAACATGCTTAGACAGAGCTTTTTAAAAAAATTAACATCACAAATTGATATATTTGTTACTTAAAAAGGAAAACCTTTGTGTTGGAAGACTTGCAACTGTACTAAGAAGGCAGTTTTTGTTATGAAACTGACATGAAAATTCACAACAAACAAAATATATTGGCATTTCTCGTGCACTTTGTGTTGAGGCTCTGTGACTTCTCCCCTTTGGAAATGTAATTGAATTAGATGGGACGTGCACACCAGATATATTTTTAAATCTGTATTTTGTGTTAAAGGCATTAGTGCGCTCTGCTCTAAGCAATGCTTATGATCTTTAGTGAAAGGAACAATTCCCCTTGTAGGTCATTATTTTTCACTTCCCCTTTAATCCATTGTTTACACTACTGAATTGCAACCCTGTGCCCCCTGATCTTCATGAGCCATTCTTCCCCATTGCTAGTTCAAATGGGGCATAAGGCCAAAAAATCGGACCAGCTGAGGATTCCCCTGGTTTAGGGCAATTCCCAAATGGTTTAGGAACCATTTTCTGCCATCCCCCTTGTGTTCCCAGGGGTAGCAGGCATGTTGGGGTGTGGCCATAGAAAAAGGGAGAGGCCAGAGCGCTGCTGTGATCCATGGTTGGTGTACCAGTCTCTAGGAGCGATTTCAGATCTGAACTTGGCGACTTAGGTTCTCTCCCCTTTCTTCTATTCCTTTGTGTTATTAATATACACTGGCTGTATAGATCAATGCAGAAATCTGTAAATGATGCATGAAATAAAAAATCCTTGTCCAGCCAGTGCACAGAGAGAATACAGCCAGTGCTATACTGTCATTGCTGTGGTATTTGCTGTAATAGTCATTGCTAGAAAAGCCTGTAAGTTCCAGAACAATGATCAACTATTTTAAAATCTGAAGCTTTTTTATTATTATTTTATGTCTCCCTTCCGCCCCTCAGCTTGTTTCTTTCTCTTGAGGGTAACTTGTTCCTCTCCTGCTCAGGAAGAGCAAGTTCATTTCCCTCACATACAATTCTTCCTTTCTCCCTCTCTTCCCTTCCTTTCCCTTCCCAAAGAATCCCCTAAATTATCTCAAAGAGACTGCATAGAATAAACACTTAAAGCAAACCATTTTTAATCAATTGCCAAAAAAGCTGCATTGGAGATTTTAAGATCTCTTATGTCGCTTTCTCTCAAAAGATGTCTCAAAATCACGCATCAACTGAAGCTGCCAGCACTCTGGTAAGCCCAGAAGAACATGCTTTTGACAGCTAGTCTAAACTAACCAACCTAACCAGCAACCATTTGCAGAGTAAGTGCTTCCTCTTCTAGCGCAAAGGTCAGTATTTAGCAAAGCAAAAGCAAAGTATTCAGAGGTACTTGAATGCCTCCTGAATGTGTATGGCCCATTCCTAGCATCCACTAATATCCTGCATCGGCACTAGGGATGATATGCTCCTGGCAGTGCTATTCTTCATATGGAACATTAAGCTGAGGTCTTGCACACTCCTGAACATTAAACATCCCATGATAGTCATGAAGAAGAGCTACGGATTTTATTAACCTCAGTGTCCTGGACACATTGCACTGGGAAAGTCATCATTAACCTACCTCAAGAAAACAGACAGAGGCCTCTTTGCAAACTATGCTCCAAGAGCTAGTACCCTAGGAAATGTCTTTAATAATTTAAGGCCACTACCAAAGTGTGACTAGAAAGGATATAATCTTGCCTAGAGGAAGAAGATCTGTAAAGATTCTGTGATAGTAAAATGTGCACATTGTCCTGTTACAAGTTTGAATTTTTTTTTCTAGTCTGTGCTTTAAAGAAAGCCCAACAACTCTGTACTGTTTCATTTGGGATTTAGCTTAACATGGTGTTTTAATTATTCCTTACATCACAACTGTGGTACAACCTGTTAACAACAGTTCAGCTTGTGTTAAGAACTCCCATGAGTAATCTTAGGAACATATCATACCACGTCCTCCCCACCGCTCGTCAAATGTATTTTTTGCTAAATTGTACATACAACTTCATTATAAAAACAAAGTGAGGATAAATTAACCTTATTCGCTTGTTCTCGGTGGGGATCACATTAATTTAAACACAAATTCAGTTTAAACCAACCACCAACAATACTTGAGTGATAATGGGTTTCATTTTGTAAATGCCTCGGTGTCATTCTTTGGTTGGTTGATGTATTTTTAATTTGTGCCTGTTACGCCAATCTCCAATTTGCTGCTGATGCACATGGGAAATAAAATTATTCGGATTGGAGGGAGGGAGATGAGCGGCTCATTTTGTCACCAGAGTTCTGGCGCAGCTGTGCAGATCTTTGTGTTTGTTTGTAAACCATGGGTCTAACTGAAAAAAATTAACCATTAATCAGATGAACCCTCCGTGATATCCTTTGGAAAACGCGGGGTCTGCTCAGAAAGTCAGAACACAAAGCAAAACATCATTAGGTTTTGTGATCCTGCACACTTAAAGTCAATAGAAGCTTTGCCACTGACTTGAAGGAGCACAGGACCAAGCCCTAAAGCAGGAGTACAGTGGCACATGGTCAGGGGAAGGATAAATGTTAAAGTGGGAATGAAAAAAAACCAACCAAAACCCAACACTGTATTTGAGTAAGAAAACTTTTTGCAGCCAAGAATGGACATGATTTGCAAAGAAGAATTAAAGCCACATCTATTCACTGGGATTTGAAAAAGCCTATGA
Source organism: Mesoclemmys tuberculata (assembly GCA_007922155.1). Lineage (NCBI taxonomy): Eukaryota > Metazoa > Chordata > Testudines > Chelidae > Mesoclemmys > Mesoclemmys tuberculata. The sequence continues at coordinate 21,074,811 of ML675631.1, forward strand.
GAGTTAGGAGCCCCGAACCATTAGGAGTTGTCGTCAATACTTCTTTAGGCTCCTTTGAATACCTCACCTTAGGGCCAAAGTCCACGGGGGAGATGGATGGGGCCAGGAGGCAGGAGTGGGCCGGTCAAAATGGGTTGGCGGGCTGGATGTGGCCCGTAGGCCGTAGTTTGGGGACCCCTGCACTACAGCATGAAAAACTGCTTCTGAGAGGCTGTGAAGGGAGGCAAGGGAGAAAGCAAGAACTATCTGAAAGAGCCCCTTTTTGCTGCTGTTTGACCAGCTTGTTATCTCAGTTTCTCACACTGCCCAGTGCCTATCCGACCTCCTGATAGGACAGACTACCCCTCCGCCTCAGTCCCAAAGCTTCCTACCATCATTTTTTCCCCCCTTCTCTCTACTCCCCACCACATGCTGCTGGTTGTTTTGTTTCACATGGCCAACTAGCAACAACATAGGAAAGGAGGGTCTCTTTAAGAACTCCATATAAAAATATAGTTAAAGTGCTTTACACGGGCAGGGAGAACATTCATTTCTATGATAAAGAATCAATGTTTCAGGCTGGAAATGGTAACACTTTGAAATGGTAAATCACAGAGCTCCTCTGTTAAATCGTTAGCCCACAGAGAATTATTTTAAAGCTCTGGCTGATATTTACATTCATTTTTTGCAGACAGAGTCACAAAGGAAGGAGAGTAACAATAAAAGCAGAGACACGCTACAGGAAAGAAAAAGACTAGACCATTACAGTGTCATGCAAATAACTGCACAGGGTGGCAACCTGTCACGTGTTTCATTTGCTGTTTCCGAAACACTTCAGTTACATTCAGGGGCAGAGTAATACAAAAGCTTGGCATAATTATTAAACAATATGTATCCTTCCTGTGTCTCCTTTAATTTAATTTGATAGATATGAAAACCAGTGGAGGAAAAAAATACCCAGGCCTTTCTTATTGACAGAAGACAACTTCCAGAACGTAGGCCAGCTGACTATTTTCAAGCAAGCAAGGGGGGGGGATAATAAAAATACGTAATACCTGAAGAGACTTTTCTTTTAGGTCTATTTAGTTATCCTGTTGAGACTGAGGCACAGAAGGACAACTTTGCAAGTGACAATGTTTTATAATGAGCGTAATGGGAATTCTTACAATAAAAAACAAACAAACAACTGTCAAGGCATCATAAAGGAGATGTTAAAAAAACCAAAACGCAACCACAACTCCAGGCACTGGAAACAGTATCAGAAGTTTTTCAATTGAAACAAAACAAAAAAATTTTTCCAGAGGTTGCTCACATATGGCAAAGCTGTCCCTAGGCTACCACCATATGCAAGGACACAAGGTTTTATGACTTATTGTCTGTAAGATTTATGGAGATGATATATGATCAGCAATTTTTCATATTCTCATATCATGAACAAACATACAGAGGGGCCGTTCCCTGCATAATATGAGGGTGTAAGACAACAAGATCCCACCATAGTGAATCTGTCAGAGAAAACAAACTGTAACTTTCCTTAGCTGCTGCTGATTCTCAGGTTTTTCTCTCTGTTTTAATGTTATTGTTTAATAAAGAAAATAGGGTGTGGTTGTAGAGAAAACAAATGACTGGAGGAAGATGGCCTAGTCAATACTATTTTATGGTATGTTAATGAGAATTGTATTTATATCCATTCATTAAATTGCATTTCAGAATGTCAGCAGTGTTTCTCCAGAAAACACACAAGCCTACATGTGACCAAAACTCCTCTAAGCAACCCGGAATTATTTACTCCTTTGTTGTCCTCTGACAATTGTAATTCTTGCAGATGCTCAGGTGTTCTGGCAGGGTTTGTGTAACAACTCACAACTCACTGCTCGGACTCTTCAGTTTTTCTGAAGTTTAGCTCCAAGTTAGAACTAGATAGCCCTGCCTGAGCATTTGTGAGATTTAAAGGAAGAAAAAAGCTTAACTCAATGCTTCTTCGATACTGTGCTCCAGCTTTCAGTGTCACAATCCTTCACCTTTCACTTACATTAGAACCAGCATAAATGAGATTTAGTGAAAACAATAAACAAGAAGAAACTAAAATCTGCTGAGAGTTTTGGTTCAGCTTTGGCAATCAGTGTTTTCATTGACAGGTAGTTTGGATATTAACATCAATATTAGCAGGGCATCACGGATAGAAAATAACTGTCTCCATCGATTACCATGTCTCAGATCTAACACACTCAGCACCTCTGTGCCGCTTACCATATCCCGCCTGTCTGGTATTTTTCCTTCATTTAAAACATTTTGCTTGTTACCTTGGATATTTTCCTTCTGAGGAAGATAGAGCTCAGTCCTTCTCTTTCACAAAGACAATGTAAGTTCTTATCTCACCAAATTGTGGGGCTATAGGATTTCTAACTAAAGGATGCCTTAGTTAGAAGAAAAAGAAAAAAAAGAAGATAACTTTGGAGGTGAAGTAGAAATAGACCTCAAGTCCATAATCTTCAGAACAGAGCATCTCACCGGTAAATGGCTAAAAGCATAGCTAGTCCATCCATCATTATTAATGTAACACTTAAATCAATTGCCCAGTTCAAACTTTACTGTCTATTGTCATTCATAAGCATGGCAAGGAGCTGGCAAGCCGGCCAGCTCTTCAGCTGCTGTAAATGGAAGAAGTTTCATTAAAGCCATTGCTAATTTATACCAGCTGAGGATGCAGCCTAGGACTTTTAGCCATCTGAACCCTTATTTATTTAAGAAGCGTACCCCAAATGCACTGCTGTGATGCCTAAACAAACTGGCATGCCTGAAAGATATGACACATTCCCCAATGTCCTAATACGTTTGGGTATTTTTCCAGGAAAAATCCAGATTACAGCATTAAAAAGAGAGAGACAAAAAAAGAATGGCAGCCTGTAGAAATACCAAAAGGATGTTATTAGTTCAATAACATACCTGAAGGTTTGGAAAACTGTCTGGCCCTTTGTGATCATTTTGACAAAAGGCACTTGAAAAAAAAATCAATACGATTGATCATTCAGATGCACAGTTTATAGATGCAGATCAGAGTTCTTGGACAGCTAACAAAGTAAGTGGGAGAGAGTGAGAACACAGTGAAAGCAGTCCTCTCCCAGAAAGCAAGACCAACGTGCTGCAAAAGTGAGCTTCTCCACATGAAGAAATATGAAATGAGCCAACACAGCTCCCAGTGCAAAAGGCTGCATCAAACCTGGAGATAAAAAATTTGGGCGAAAGTGCTAAAACGTGGTGTGTTGTCAACTCTTAAAATCGTGCTCACTTTAAATTCTCCAGGGTTTTTTCTGGTCCTGCTTGAAGGCAGGAGCTTTGTTGGAAAGCATGCAACCGGAGTCGGTTCTGCAGACAGACAGCTGAGATTGAGGCTGGGTCTACACTGACGGCTGCAAATTCGCCGCCGTCACATTGATTGCTCTGGATCGACTGAGCGGGTCTATACAGACCACAGGAAAACCACCCCGGTAAGTGGTGTAGCGCTGCCTCGAAGGGAACGCTGTTCCCTTCGACGCAGCGCGGTGTGGACGCCGCGCAGAGGAGACGCTGCAAAGTCGACGGGAGATACGCAAGTGATTTATGTCACTTGCGTATCTCCCGTCGACTGCCGCCGAATCGCAAAGGTAAGTGTAGACTGGGCCTAAGGCAGGGTGAGTTATGCCTCTTTGCTAAGGAGCAGCCTGCTTTGTCGCTCTCTCTCTGGTTCTGAGTTCTTGTGTGTTATCGTTCTGGATTCTAAGAAATAAAGTAGGGTTATGTTGCAATCTTCCAGCAAGAGCATTTTATGTTTTCATCCATCTTCTCTATTTGTATGCCGTGAAGCATAACGCAAAGAAAGTCAACAAATGTGGGGGAAATTCAACCTTTTAATCAGAGTGCGGAGAACAGTAGCCCAATTCTAACCAAAGATACATGCAATTACTTCTCATTCTTTAATGGAAAACATTGCTCAGGACTAATCTTCATTAAAAATAAATGTTCAGCTCCTAAGCTGGTATAAGCTGGTGCACTGACTTCAACAGAACTACACCAGTTAACACACAGCTGAGGATGTGGACCAAAGTGTTTACTATTATATTTGCTCTGAAGTGGTACAGCTTTTTTGGTGCAAGGCAGCTTCCCCCGCCCCACACTATTACTTTTACTAGAGACAGGCAAAGAGTAGAAGAATAAGAAAGGGCGAGATCTTTAGCCGAGTATTGTGCAGATCCCTTGGGTCTGCAAAATAGGGTAGGTTGTTGAAATTTCCAGTGTTTTCTTATTCGTACTTGAGCACAACTACCATGAGAGCAATCTCGCCAGGATCACCACTTCTAGCTCTGTGTGGCCCAGGAAATGCAAAGGCATGTGAATGAAAAGTTAGCAGAACTGGTATAGGATGATACAGAAACCACCAAAGCAATGACATTCAGGCATTACACTGCCTTCCTTTTTACACCCCCACTTACAATATTATGAAACTTAATGACTTCCCAGTTACTATCTTAAATATACACGTTCCATGCTATGCATGAGCTCCTGCATTGCCAGTCATTGGATCGTGTAATATGTGAACTCCCCATTAGATTGACAGATACAGTGGGTACAATTAAAAACTGGGCATTTACCACCTACAGCAATTTTCTTTAGTACCATAACATCCCAATGTAAATAACGGTACAAATACCATGGGACAGGCAAATACATTGGGATGGAAAATGCGTATTTTAAATATTGCCCACTTCATATACATCCAATTGTTATATAAAATGATAACTGATGCTTTTTGAACAACCAGATTTTCCTACTATGAATGCCATGTAATATAATATATGCACTTCACAGCTTTAGCATTTCCCTTATTTAAAAATATTAGGTGATCATCCAAAACACGGTAGCATCATTCATGTAAGATGTGGCATACTGCACCATTTCTGCCGTATGTTATGAAATGGTTGACAAACAGATTCTTCCCATTTATAGACATATTTTATGTTAGACATACACATCTATGAACATATGCGCATACATCCCTTTCGGGATAAGGCTTATCAGGATGATGCAGGAAATAGCTACAGACTATCATTTTCTACACGGTTCTGGAAAGTTTGATCATATGCGTTACTGTCCCAAAGTTACCGTTTCAACGGGATTTTGGTTTCAGAAATAAATAAGCAAAAATCATTGTTTCTGTTGACAATTCTTTTAGGATGCAAAAAAATATAACTAGTGGAGAGTCAGCACTATGTTTTCAAAAATATGTATGGGTTATTATATAGTATATACAACCCCACGAAGTGGGAGTTCAAATGTAAAAAGGGATTGTAACAGGAAATTATAATAAGGGAACAGAAATATTGTGCAATGTAATGACCAAGGAGTCATTATTTTGGGGGAGTTTCTATATAATCTCATCTTGGTCTTCTCCCATTCCTTTTATAAATGTTTTTCACATTATCTAGACATCAGCCTTCCTGGGCAGACATTTTAAACAGGAAAGCCTTCAGGTTTATTAAGTAGGAGTACTGAAATTGGTAAAAAACCTAATTTGGTTCATATTACGTGGTTGGTAACATTGTTAAGATTCATTCAGATGCTGCAGCACTCGAACAAATGAAGACTTATTTATTATTTCATAGGCTTGTGCCCATTAACACTAATACTTCCTCTGCTAAGAGGTGCAGACAACAGAACACATGCTGATATGCATTTGTATTGTATGTAGTGTACAATGCCACCTGATACCAGGCTTGGACAGTTCAGTCTAGTATCAACAGATTCTTGAAAAGGATTTTATTCCACATAGAGTGTGAGAAAAAGGGGCCAGGCTGGGAAGCTGAATTTACCCTGGTATAAACTGAAATAAATCCACTGAAGTCAATAGAGTTGCTGCAGTGTGAAACCCAGTGTAACAGAAGAATCAGGACTAGTGTCTTTAATGATAGTATGGTCCAATGATACATAGGCTCTGAGCCAGAAACCAGGTCACTTGATACTCTGATATAATTTGCAATCCACCCCCTTGGAGGAAACGAGTCTGGGGGTCTCAGTCCTGTTCCCAGTGGACAGGTGTCCCACACAAATGCACCATCTTCACTGGTAGCCTTGGCATTCTCAGCAGAGAGAGGACATGAATACTGAACTACCCTCTTACTTTTGGGGGTGATTCTTTCCAGGTCCCAGTTGAGACATGGTGCAGGATGCTGCTGCCATCCTGTATCTGTTCTGGCCTCTTGGCTCTCTAAGAATGCATCGTGTATGACTGGAGCTCAACACAACTTTCGTAACAAGACACGGATTTGCGAGAAACTCAGATTGTTCTGAGTTTTGATTGGAACCTTTCCCCAAAAGGGCAGGGAAGCAGAGCCAAGTTTCAGTGCTGGGGGGGGCAGGACTGTCAAATGACCTGCAGTTTCTACCCAGTCAAATTTAAGCCATGTTTCCCAGGCTCTTCAGGGAAGCTGAATAGCCTTCATCCTCCATCTTGCATTTTCATGGGGGTGCTTGGTGCAAACATGCTTTCCCAGCTCCTGCAACGGCGAACAGGAGGTACCAAACTGCCCTAATACTGATGCAACCAAAAATGGCCTCACAAGCCGTTGCACTATCACTATGGAAACTTAAAGGTTACACCACTGAGATCCCTGGGTTTCCATAGGTACAACACACAGGATGACTCCCTTGGAGGACAGTTTCTTGGGAAAGGAAAAATGCACCTACCTCTGTAGAATCTGTGTCTATAGACAACAGGAATAATTACTACATAAAATCAGTCATGCACACCCTCTGACTCTGGGGACCTGGGACTTGAACACACCTCCTCCAGCTCCTGAAACACATATCCCTACCACCAGAGTTAAGGGAGAGATCTTACATGCAGCAGTTTATAGTCAATATTTCCTAATTTATCTCTGTTGACCAGCTGCTAGGACACAAGCGCACGCTCACGCTCTCTCACACACATAGAGAGGAAGGAACGCATCAGGCACCTACTCTTCAACCCCTGACCCACTGTCAGTGAGAGATATGAGTGCAGATCTGATGGCAGAATTTGGACCAAAGTTATAGACCACATCATTGTTTATCTGTCTCATTTGTAGCAGCTTTCCTGCCTGCTTCATTGCTGTCAAACACCATCATTTTAAGTTGGTCTGCTTTTTAAATGCAGACTTCTACCAAAGTACAGAAAAGTCACACCCTAGTTACCCAACCAGTTCTGCTGTGGTTTGAATGTTCTTGATTTGCCATTGTTTTCCTACCAGCCATCGGAAGAACACGCTGCATTAATTATACATAATTGCCTTGATTAGGTAAACGCTAAAGAAATGAACATATTATATAACCTAATAAAAAAATTCGTGGAAAGCTGAATAGACTGTAGTATGTCCACTTTTCTTGCATCTGGAAGGGGGAAACCACACCAGCCTCTTCCATAGCTTACAGTTAATTTGCTATCAACGCTCAGCTGCTTTAGAGTAAATACAGGAATAGGGTGTCACATGGGTATCCTGAAGCAAAGAGAGAGAGGTTTCCTATTTCTTTGTTAGCTCGGAAAGATGGTATGCATGTTACGAAAAGATAATACAGGGGAAGAAATCAATTCTCCGTGTTGTTACACATCCTTGCGTGCAAATGTAAACTTGAAAAGAAAAAAAAAAAAAGAGTACCTTTATATTATGCTGCGGTCATCTGAAATCATTAGTACAGACTGATATGATCTGAAGAAATATAAATGAGACATCCGTACTCAGGGAATACTGCATCTACTTCAAACAGTATGGTGTCTGCATGAGCAAACAGCTTGTTCAGTCCTATTCCAAAAGGGATAGTAACTTTCAGGAATAAGCCCAGTGACTACGTAGTGGATTTATTTACATGGAGTAGTTTTGAGCGCAAGACACGTGCATCTTGCTCGTTGCAATGCTTTCTCTCTGCAGCAATCTGAATTCCATCAGGCATCTTGCCTGGATGCCGTTTATGTGCAGGATGCAGCTCAGATTTGGACCCAAAGTCAGACAGCTCCTTCACAAAGGAAATGGGTATTATTATATAATGAGTCACACAAATATCATTAGCGTTGCTCTGATACCTGCTGGCAAAGGCAAGGTTGTGATACAGCTGCTGGCCTGAATACAACTGAGCTGTGTAATTGATCAGGTGACAAGTGGTCTCTCAACACTGACTTGTTCCTCCTCTTTGGCTCTCTGCTACATCTGCAGGGGTTCTGCATTTTCAGTCCTTTCACAGGAGGCAGCCTCTCTGAAGAGAGACTCCCTTGCCTGATGCAACAAGATTAAGCAATTTGCTTTTAATTAGTACTGCAGTCATTTCCAAACGAAAGCAGTAGAAAGAACAGAAAGCATACTGTCTCTTTAAAGTCTAAGTGGATTCAGTGCACACAGTGAATTTAGAACCTGCTGTTGGAAAAGTTCAGCTTTCTGTCACCAGTGCTGTGTTCTCTGCTAATTTTTACAAGAGTTCAAGTTGTATGCACCAGTTAGCAGAGACATTGCAGGTGGTAAACTGAAAACGGAAAAGCGTGACCCCTTGCTGCCTCTGTTTATGGTGCCTAAATTATACCCAGGTTCAAGTCTCCTCTTTAACTGTTATGCATTGCCCTGTGCACAAAAATCAGGAGTTCTGCCTCCCAATTACAACGCAAGAGAAGGGTGTCCTTCTAATTTGTGACCATTGTTCAGAAATCCCAAGTAAAACCGTGTAGTGGAGAAGTGGAGAAAAGGAAGGTTTTAGGGGGATTCTAGTGGAGTTGCACTGATGTAACAGAGGAGAATTCGGCCCAAAGCTGGAAGTCTCTAGAGTAACTGGAGATCATATTAACAGAGAACTCCACCACCACATGTCAACTATTGTACCAGCATGTAATACTGGCAAGCTGCCACTCTCCTCTCTTTCTGAACCCACATGAACACACACTGTTCAGCTGAAGAGAGAGTGAAAATCTGCAGCTTTGTTTGCAATACAGTTAACATATGTGAATAATTGGCTGCAAAGTAAAGCGGAACCATATCCAGTACACACTCTGTGGCCAGTTTATACACACTAATGTAATCTCAGCAGTGAATAGTTGCACTTCAGCTTCCATTGAGACAGAATACATATTCCAATTCATTTTCAGTGGCTTAACTAAACTAAGTTAATAACCCTTCCCTTGACATTAACTTCATCCTGTTCAAACACGTCTTAAAGATCTGTACCCATGGGGAAACCCTAGCAAGTCTAGTCCCACTTTAGTGAGCTGAGGCTTCATGTATACAGGACAGAATTCCCCCCGAAAGGAACCCCTCAAAAAATGACAACCACCATTAGAAACTAGGGTGACCAGCTAGCAAGTGTGAAAAATCGGGACAGAGGGTGAAGGGTAATAGGCGCCTATTACCAACAAAGTCCCAAATATCGGGACTGTCTCTATAAACCTGGGACATCTGGTAACCCTACTGGTTACCCCTTCTGGTACTCCCATTGTAAACCACAATCTATACAATTCCCATATGAAGAGGTGTGTGTGCATGCAGAGTCCATGACACTCTTTCTACTTGCTCCAGACTGGGGTTAATCAGCTGAGCCTATTGTCCACTTAGCCCAAGTGACCATGCATGGAAAATAGAATTTTTCTACATATGTCTAAACTAGTGCAGAAAAAAATCCCCACAGCTATAGCTGGTGTCCTCTAAATTATCAGTATCTGGCATTCTTCTACCTTCAGCTACACAGCTGGTTTAAATTTGAGCTATCGGCTCGTTTAGATTTATGCAGTTGGTTCAATAAACACCGTTCATAGTCCATCATACTAAGCGTGTAATAAAACTGCTTAACTACTTCCAAAAAACAGCTTTTATTTGCCCACTCCTCTTTGATTCTTCTCTCCCCCCATCAGATTTAAGAAAATTGTTCAATTTCCTTCCAGAACTATACCATACCAACATATCAAATTATGTCTAAAGTGTATTCCAAAGCCTTTTCAACTGCATGTCACTATAGAAAAGTTTTAAAAGTTACCTAATAAACTAATGGAAACATTTCTCTTTAATGAATCCAGCTTATATTTTCCCCCTTGCCTTCTCTATAGAACATGCAGCTACAGTTAAAAACAGTTTTCCTCCTGTGATGCTAAGGCCTTTGTGAATATCAATTACACTAGAGTTTTGGTTTTTTTCAGGATCACTGGGGCACACAGAGAGCTTGATTGTGTCTCATCCACACTTGTTGAAATGAATTAGCATGAAGCTGGTCAACATCTACCTATAGTAAACCCAGTTTCAAGATGCATTTGTTCTCTACACCATGACAGCATCCATGAATTTTCTGAATTGTTTCCTTATCAATGCCACGTAAATTGTTAGTCTATTTCTCTCATCCACTCCACTCCACTCGCCTCTCTAATAAATTTGTTTGACTGTAAAGGGTTCTTTATGACTCTTGTTTAAAATGGCTTCCTAATGATGCTTGACAACATCTCCTGCTTTTGAAAGAGCATCGCTATGCAAGACTCTAATCCCACAAAAGGAGGGATTCTTGTTAACCTGTGTCTCCATCCTTTCTGTTGAGTCACCACATTTAATGAAGCACTGAAGGGGAACCAGTACGCAGCTGGGAAATAATGGCTTTACATGATCGTCTCTTGCTACAGGAGAGATATTACACAAACCTTAATCCCATGACTCAGCCCTCTCCTTGTACCCCTTTAATTGTCAGAACCTGAGGAAATCCGGGCCGAGGTAAATAACAATTCAGCAGTAACAGAGCAGATTCACTTTAGACAATGAATTTTTAATGGGCTGAGACTGCAGAGGGAACGCAGGGCTGAGATCTGTGCTTCTTATCTGATGGGGAAGGTCAGTGTTTGAAAGGAGGGAGGGCATGGATGAGAGAACAGATCTGACAAGGCTCTTCAGATGAGATTTCAGCTTGTCAGAGACCAGCATACCTTAACATATTAGGGTCTTATTTTCAAAGAAGTAACTTACACATGCACACGCTAACAAAAATTACAGAATATTTTCCCCTGGCTAAGGCAAATTGGTACCGTTAGTCTCACTTTTGGAAAAAAACAAAAACCTCAGAACGATCAGTGCAGATGTGCCTTGCTTTTCATGGGAAAGTGGGCAGCTGTACTGCCAGCCTGCAAACAGAAACACACATGAAGCACTAAACTACCCTTCAACATAACAGTGCTAGTTATGTTAGCATGCCCATCAGAAATCCCACATGACCACCAGAATCCACTTACACGAGTAGGATTCTATGTCCTGAGGAACATACCATGCCCTCGATCCACTGACAGGGCTGCCGTTGACATAGCTGGAGCTGCATGTGTGTGCTGAGGGCAGCATCTGAGGATCCCTGTGGAAGTGAATTAAGCTAAACCAAATTAATTCTAAATGAGAATGTCCACACAGTCCTAAGAATGGAGCAGGAAGGCAGAGCAGAGGAAAAGTATGAGGAGCTGGCGCATGTCTACACCTACAAAGAAACTCAGTGCTTGTTGTTTGTGGTACAATGACAGCCACTGGAGTAAGTGGGTACTGACACCTGTCCTAGGACGGGGCGTAGAAACGGGCACTCACTGTGAGGGCACCTCCTTAGGGCTGGGTGTGACACAGTAGGCTCTCTCCTCTCCAATACCTCCTGCCAATGGTCCCTCAGACCCTGGGGTGGTCTCTCACCCCTTAACTCGGTCCTCCAGCCAGGTCATGATTTAGTTCCCCCCTTTTTGAGGTAACAAAGTCCACGTCTTTCCAAAAAGGCCTTTGTCCCCAACTCTGGGCCCCATGGTCCTTGCACCAGTCTTTCAGAGCTCTTCATCACCCTTGTCCCTTTCTCTGGCCTCACACCACCTCACCAGTGGCTGGTAGGGGAGCCCATTCTTCTGAGTTCCAACCAGGGACCGTTACACAGTTCCTCAATTAAATGCCTCCTAGGTTTGTCTCCTTAGAGATCATGATTCTGCCTGGCTCCACTCTGCTGGCTGCTCTGTCTCTTTCCAGGCTCCTGCCAGACTTCTCTATTCAGGAGAGGATCTCTGGGCCATCTCTCCTCTGGGCTTCTTCCTTGACCCCTTCTACTCACTAGTCTCAGAGAGTGACTACAGAGTTCTGCCCTCTCTCTCTCTCTACATCCCCTTTCTGCTCTAAATTTCCTCCCTGTAACTAACCAGCCAGCTTGTCTCCCATCTGGGACTCATCTTAAAATCTGGGCCATCCTCCCAGTGCAGCCAGGTACCTTAAGTGGCCTCGCAGGCCCATAGTACCCCTCTCAGAGTCTGTGTGAAGTACACAACCCAATCTCACAGGAATATTTTACTTCTGGAAACCCTGACCGATGTTCGGTGACTCAGCAGGAAGTAAAACCTTCGCAGCCCTCCCACGTGTCACACAGAGTCTAGCAAATGAAGCCGCTTCAACCCTCCCTAATCTAGAAGTGAGGTGGAGAAGATGGTAGCAGCACTTGCAAATTTACCTGGAGGCAACTAATGTTATCTGGAGCTGTTCAGAAAATGGGATCCCTCCTTTCTCTCTCTCCCCGCAGAAACTTTTGCCCTTTCCTCAAATTTTCAGTCAAAAATTATAAAAATTTTAGATTTTAAGTTTTTGGTTTTGATGATAAATGAAACATTTTCTATGACTAATCCTGTGAACATTTTAATTTGGTCAAAAATCCAATTTAGATGGAAAATTTCTGACCAGCCTAGTATTGATGGTAAATCAGAGAGGATGAAATACTCCATATTGCTGAATGTGGCAGTCCCACAGCCATCAGAGATGTACAATACTTTCCAGGGCAAGCCTGTAGAGGAATGCAAACTGACGGACAAAGTCATTCAAAAATATCACTCAGAGTTTGATCCAAGCAAGAATGTCACATTCTTGGGGATATTTTCTTTTCAAGACAAGTTGCCCAGTGAGACCATTGACCAGTATGCTCCTACTTGGTATAACAACACTAAATCATGTGAGTCTGAATAGCTAACAGCTGGAGTAATTGGAGCTAGAATTATTTATGGTATAGGCAGATCAAAGCAAATTCAGTGAGAGAAATAGACTTCATGCAACAGAAAGGAGCAGACAAATAAACAAAACCAAGGATGACACTCGCTCTCGGTTTCTTGAGGACATTCAGAATGCTATTGAAAGCACTCCTGTGTGGATACCACAGTCAGGGACAACGAAAAGCCGCAGGAACAGCAAACCAAAGCTCCAGGAGGCATATTTGCACCTGTGGCTGAACAGAAGACTGCAGCAGGAAGTGGTCTGAGAAGAAATCACCACGTGATCAGAAAGCCATTGAGGTTCAGAGAGAATTACTAACACGTTCAACGTGAGACAGTTATGTCCTCTGTCCAATTCTGGGCACCGCACATTAGGAAAGATGGGGACAAACTGGAGGCAGTCCAGAGGAGAGCAACAAAAATGATAAAAGGTTTAGGAAAGCTGTCCTATGAGGGAATGTTTAGTCTTGAGAAAAGACTGAGGGGAGATTGTTAAGAGTCTTCAAATATATTAAGCACTGAGATAAAGACAATGGTGTCAATTGTTCTCCATGTCTACTGAAGGTCGAACAAGAAGTAATGGGCTTAATCAGCAACAAGGAAATTTAGGTTATATATTAGGAAAAACTTTCTAACTATAAGGGTGGTTAAGCTCTGGACTAGGCTTCCAAAGGAGGTTTGGGGATCCCCATCATTAAAAGCTTTTAAAAACAAGTTGGACAAACACCTATCAGGAGGACCAAGTAAATCTGGGCCATATCTCAGAGCAGGGGGCTGGACCTGATGACCTCTCAAGGCCCCTTTGAGCTCTACATTTCTGTGATTCCATGAAAATATAATGCTCTCACTTGCTGAGAGATTTTGCTTATGCATCCTGATCTCCATCATAAGGGGTATCCCTTTTTGTGTTTCATTGACAGTTTATGTTGAGATTTAGTTGTTACTTCGGTTGGTCTTATCTTTATTTGCTTTACCAGGTTTTTTGTTTTTTTTTAAAGGGACTCCTGTCCTGTGACAGTGGTAGTTATCTTTGACAATCCTGACCCATGTCAGATGACTGAGGTCAGGACAAACACCAGTTCTCGCACATTTATTATATTTGGCAGGTTGCCCTGCAGAGAAGTTGGAGAATACTGTAGTCTTCATTGTAAGGAACTGGTATTTAATGATACAAAACTGGACAGGCTAAAAATCTACAATGTAAAATAAATTACCTTTTAGGCAATTTATCTTTATATATATATATATAGAGAGAGAGATTATATTCATCTCCTGTGTTTCTCTTTCTAGTACTTTAACTCTGGATCACCTTGCTTTTATGTGTGTTTAACTCAGACACATAGGGAATGTTTGAGTTTAGGGTACAATTTCCAGCTCAAGGAGACATACCCACATGAGCTTTGATCCAGTTGTTGTGCAAAAAATATAAATGTATTCATAGCAACTCAAGAAGAAGGCGGGGCGCTATCCACTGCCTGTCCAAGATACTACTGAAATACAAATATTTATCGATCCTGCCTCTGCCACTACTATGTTCCACTAGGACTCTGGGTCCTGCAACATGCAACTAAAGGGTGTGGAAAGGGTGTGGAGGCCACTGGCAGAGTTGCGCAAATAAATCATTTTTCAGTTTGCTAGCCACATTGAACAATTGAAGGGAAAAAAAATTAGTTTTGGGTTGAACAAAAACATTTTGTTTGTGTGCATTTTTTAGGGTTTTTGTTTGTTTGTTTTGTTTTTAACTTTTTCAAAAATAAAATTGAAGTGAAACTCCAAACGAAAAGCTGTTTGGAATAAAAAAAAATCAACACGTTTCATTTGGAAAATGTCAGAATGAAAGATTTTCTTTTTTTTTTCCCTGGAATTTTTGTTTTTCAACTGAAAAAAATGTGGTGAACTCAACACAAATTCTCAACAAGCTTCGGTCCATTCAAATCTGCATTTTTGGTGACCAAATATTTTGTCCAAATAGTTTTGCCCAGTTCTTTCCACTAATGCCCTCCTGCTGTTTTTAAACCCCTACTTATTGGATGTATTTCTCATTTCATAAATCAGGAGCAGTGCCACTGAAATCAAATCAAAGGAATTACACCAGATTTCAACATGATGCGAAAGGAACATCGGCTCCATAATAGGTTTTCAAAAGCCACCAAAGCCTTTGCTGTAAGAGGTGCTGAAAGAAATGCACATAGTTTAATAAAATGACTAAAGGAATATGGTTTTTAATCTTTTAGACAAAAACCAGTTAAGTAGACTTTAATGTATTTAATAACGCAATTTAATTCTATTATTTCTGTTACTTTGCAATAGGAGTGACTATTACACAATTCACTGCAGTGAAGTTTGTGGAGATATACTATATATTTTCTCCTATTTAAGGGAGAAACTAAGTGTTTAGACTTGGTAGTTGTTAAACTGCAAGGAAATAGGTGTTCAGTTCCCTAGAGTGCTCCCCTGCAAATAGTTCAATTAAGGTACTAATTGAAGTGTAGAGATGTCCCCTGCAGAGTTGAGAAATGCCTATCTGGCACTGTAGCATCATTCCTTCCAGCATCTTCTCCCAGAGATACTATTTCTGGGATGGATTTGGGCAACACATCAGTGCCCCTGTGAGTCAGTGACAGGTACCCACATGTTCAGAAGCACCAACAACTTTGCAGAGGGATCCCGGAAGGATTTCCAGTTGTGTAAGTTATTTACATATGTGCATCAGATTATATGTATGCAATGTTGTTGTAGCTGTGTGGGTCCCGGGATATTAGAGAGATGATATCAACTTCTGTTGGTGAAAGAGAGAAGCTTTCTAGATTACACAAAGCTCTTTCAGGTGTCACAGCTAAACTACAAAGTGGACAAGACTGTTTAGCATAAGCAGTTAACACGAATTCCAAAGGACCTTTCAAGGTGAAATGGTCTGTTAACACCTCTCCAATCATGTGGTGGTGGGAAAGAAAAAAAAAGCTGGGGGGAGAATTGTTAGTGGGTTATAGATTGTTGTAATAAGCCATAAATCCAGTGTCTCTGCTCAGTCCATGATTTTTAGTGTCTAGCAAAGTTATGAATTTAAGCTCCCAGGCTCGCCCGTTGAAGGTGTTGTGCAAGTTTCCTTTGAGGCTGAGGACTGAGAAGTCACATAAAAAAATCGTTTTGTGAAAAGGGTCACGTGCTGTTTTTGTCTTTTATCGGTTTTCTGAGTTCATTTGAGAGCGTAGCGATGGTCTCGCTTCACCCACATAGTTGTTATTGGGGCATTTAGAGTATTGCACACTGCAACATGCCCAGGGTTAGTAAAACTCAAATTAGCAGATCCTAGGTTTGTAACCTAGAGCTTGAGCTGCTACATTCATTATTGAACCCTGGGTCCCAGTCCCAACTTGGGGTTCCAGCATCTACACTGCATTACACAGGCCTAAGTTCAACTACCCATATCCCCGACTTCCTTCTGAAAATGTGGTCACTCTAGCCCTTTGTGGTGCAGTGTGGGAACACTTGACTGTACATCAAACTTGATTGTCCAGAGGACAAAGAAAGTCAGCCTATGGGATTGTAGAATACTTTTGGCAGACTCTAGTGGGCCTGTGACCACATGCGAAGCAATAGGGCTTAAACCCTGCATCCTGGCTCGACTCAGGCTTGGGCCTTCCACTGCTATGGTGTCCTGGGACCACGGGCCCAAGCCCAAGGCTAGCATGATTTGTGTGCAGATGGAAGAGGGTGGAGGATAGGCTTGAGTCTGAGTTTGAACTCTGGGTTTGCACTGCAATGTAGACAAACTCCCATTTCACTGAATGAGGTTCACCACCTGTTGTGATAGGGATGTGTACAACCCATGGATCTTGAAAGGTGTGTTATGGAGGTTGTTGATCATTGTAACAGCGCGGAGATGTCTACAGGTTTTCTATCTGTTCTTCTAGCAGTCAGGTGCTGCTTTGAGTGGGTGTGTCCTGGTCTGCGGGGAGCTTGCTTCTGATGAACTTGGAAAGGCGGGGGCATTGTTTGAAGGCCAGAAGGCGGCCTTCATCTTCATCCCTTGAAATAAGCGCTAACTACTTCTGTTGGAAAATCTGTTCAACCTTGTATTTAGCTGTGACACTGAGTACATTTCCCAGACCTGAAGAATAGCTCTGTATAAGCCTGAAAGTGTGTCCCTCTCACCAACCAAGGTTGGTCCAATAAAACCTATTACGTCCCCCATTTTGTCTTGCTAACAAATTATATAGTCTTTGTAGTTGGTGATGCCAAGTTGTAATGATCCACCTGGTGGCTGGCAGAGGGAGTACATTTTACAGAACAGCAATGAATCAAGCCTGTCAGTCAGTCACTGCCGAGGTTGGTAGCAGATGTGCCTAGTTTCAGAATATTGGTAAAGTTAACGCAAAGTGATGCTGTAACTAAACTCAGCAGTGTTAAAATTCTTTACTAAAGGAAGGGACTGATCCAGCCCTGACTGAAGTACAGTAATTGAGTCTTTCTGTTTACTTCATTGTGGGTTAAATCAGGCCCTAATACCCTGATCTGCAGATATTTTGGCATCTGCTTAAGTTTTTTACTGTATGTAGCCACACAGACTGACAGGACTACTCATGGTCGTAAAGCTAAGCAGGTGCATGAACATTGGCAGGATTGGGGCCTAATTGCATCATTATTTGTGGCTTACGTCAAGTTAACAAGCCTAAACTAGGTCCACGGCATTATCTTGGGGAAAGTGCCATGTAGACTTACACTGCTTTATGAGTAATAGATGATAAAAGCCATATAGGGGAGGTATAACATAAGGAATTTAACTATATAGATGAAAACAAACAATAATAATAGCAATATTCAACAACAGAGCTGGCTGGTAAATTATATTATTGCCTGCCGAAAGTTGAGAAGAAAGCAAAGAGAATCTTCAATTGCAACAAAAAACGTTGTGGAATTTTCAGGTTTTTGTTGAATATAAGACAATGTAAGTCTTCAAAAATTGAAAATGTATTGCGCTTTCAGGTTTTCCTTTTTTGACAAAAAATCTGAGAAATTTCAGTGAAAACAGAAAGTTTCTTGCAAAAATGTCTGTTAGATCAAGAAGGCTCCTTCTCCATCCCCCACAGAAGTATTCACCCAGCTCTAATAAAAAATAATCAGGAGACATGATACTAGATAGAAAGAGGCGATGGCTTTATTCTTCTTCCCCCACTTTCAGTTCATTTCCACCTATTAACCAATTTTTTCTTTTAAATACATTTTAAAAATGCTCTTTTCTCTTCTGCTTTAATCCCACTGCCCATGATACCACAGCTCTAAGTTCTCAGCCACACAAAGCTTTGTTTGTGTGCTGACTGATGGGAAAAGCATCCATGGTACTGTGACCGATAAGCAGGGTTAAAAGAACTCCAGTGTTAATTCTTCCTCCCCCCCAGGGCACTTTTCATAGCTTCCATCCTGTGCCTGGTCACTCAAATCTCCTACAGTCGCTGTCAAGATCCGTGTTGCTAGCCCAACTGGAATTTAGCACAATGGGATGGAGAGGAATTCCATCAAGAAACTACACACCTTCCTGTTTTTTTCCCTTGTACACCAGCCGCCATCCCAACTTTCCTCCTGTGCAACCAACAATGCTTGCTTAGGCTCTTTTGAATGCTGCTTCCAGACAGACTTGCAGGCATCATTAATGAAGACACACAGAGCCCTCCTTCCTCTCCTGGAGATGAGCACACCTCAGGCGGACTTTTAGCCCCTCTCTTAGCCCAAGAATTAAGAGGCTGCAACAGAGATTTTGAGTTGCACTTGTTTGTACTGCAGCTGAGAGAACTGCGCACCTAAGCTTTACTAGCACAACCCTCTTAAAAAAAGAGAATTTTACTTTCGAATTCTAGAACAGTCATTGAAAGAGGATTGACTGTACAATCTGCATTTCATCACCCACTCTTGGAAAAGAAACAATACCAAGTGAGTTTCATAACGAAGCGGATTAACTGTTGATGATTCAGAATCAGCTATTGGGTCCGGGAGGTAAGAGCACTGGAGCTACACGTAGGAGACCTGCATTCTATCCACAGCTCCTCCAGTGACCTACTGGGTGATCTGAGGCAAGTCACTGCACTGCTCTGTGCCTCAGTTTCCCCATCTAAAATGGGGATTATTATGCTTCCCTTGCTTGCAAAGTGCTTTGAGATGTACTGGTGGAAACTGCCACGAAAGTACCACCATTATTATTTGTAAGGTCAAATTCACCTCTGGGAAGGCGGCCAGCCTATGAAACTCACAGACCACTTAAAGCCTGTTTTGAGGACTTAAAGGAGTCTTAAGTGGTTCATAGTTCTTGTGCTGGCTTTCCAAATAGGGGTGAATTTCAGTCAGAGTGGGGGGTGGGGGAATATCAAGGAAATTTGCAAATAGTTTAAAGTAATGAATGCAGGTAAGAATTTTGTCACCTGCTAACAAGCAAACAAAAAACAAAAAAAAAAGAAGAGGCAAAATTCAGCATCTAAAGTGTTTACATCTAATTATTTGTTGACCTCTAGTTTACATACAGTAGTTCATGCTCAGGAAATGAGAGAAGTGCTTGAAAACAACGATCTCTGTAGAACAGGGATGGGTAAAATCTGTTTCCAATGAAGGCTGATGGCTGAGGAAATCATAAAAGCTATCAGACAAGAAGAAAAAGACAGGCAACGTGTGTAAGAAGGCAAATATTAAGGGGATGAAAGGGATTATAAAGCAAAGATGAAAAGATGTAAAAAGCCTATTAGGAAACCAAATACGACAAAGAAAAATTGCCCATGGGGTGAATAAAACAATAAAAGATTTCTTTTAAATAGGTAAAGGAGATGAGATTAATGAGGGAGGCCATTAGACCACTGAGAGGTAGTGGAGGGAACTTAACACAGAGAAAGGGACGAAGCTGAAAAATGAAATGATTTCCTCTTGCCAGTGTTTAAGAGGGAAATGGAAGCAAAGTTCTCTCTGGCAGAGCAGTGAAGAACTAGAAGCATTAGTTATCACTAAGGCAATGTGTGTGGAAGTTAATATAACTGAAGAGACACAAAGCCCTGAATCTGGAATGGGTACTTTCAACCCAGAATGCTGAAAGGGATTGGAAGAGATTAGTTGTCTAATAATGAATTTCAGTAGCTGTTTAGAGAAAAGGAGAGATACAGAGGGAGTGGAATAAAGCAAACAACTCCAAGCCTATAAGAGAAGAAATAGAGGGGGAAATCAAGGCTTTTCGGAGCAGATTCTCAGCTGGTATCCATCAGCATAGCTCTACTGAAGCCAATGGAACCACATTGGTTTCCACCAGCTGAAAATCTGGTTCATAACCTGATGCCTGTGACTGAAATCAGAGTTAAGATCCTAGAAGTTTTAGAGGGGATGAGATCACCAAATACCTGGAGAAATGTTAACTGATCAAAATGAATCTGCCTGGTGTCATAAAGGTACATCTTGTCTGACAAATCTGGTGGAATTTGTTTTAAGAGATAATGTGAAAAACAAACAACAGCGAAGCAGTGGAACCTAATCCACACAGATTTCAAAACGTTATTTAAACACAGCCCATTCGAGTAGAATAATACGCAGGGTGCACTAGTATGGCATAAAACCCATTGTCCTTGAAATATTAAGGAAACGGTGAGGTGATTAAGTACAGGTGGTAACTGTAAAACTTTATGGGTCGGGGAGAGGAAATGTGATGTGTGAAGGCAGCTATATTTGAGGTTCTTACCATGATAGTTCCAAGGCATCACTTGGGAGAGTCACATTTTTGATTCTGTCCAAAAACTCTTGTGGAAGATGCTTCTAATATTCCTTATTCAAGAATCACGTTGAAATCAATGGGAGTTTCACCTGAGCAGGGCATTACCACCTTTGTGACTGCCAAAAAGGTGGCGGACCAGCAAACTATACCGTATGCAAAAATGGACTCAAACCCGTCATACTCTTCATATGTGAAGAGGATAACGACACAAGAACTGCAACCTAACCAAGTGTAAGGGCATGACGATTGGCACTCAAATTGGTCTGCAGGAATATATATTAAACTAGAACATCCTACAGAACACAGAGCAGAAAATCTACCTGGACCAGAACTATCAGCATAATGGATGATTATCTGTTTGCCTTTTAGACAACACTCACACATTCGGCTGACAGTTCCATAGTTCTCGTCCAGGTCTTTTAAGTAGATATGCATAGGACACAAGCGATAAGAAATTCAACGACCCTACTAGGCTATGGTGGCAGTTCCCCGTTGCAGAAATCATAGAACAGAAAGGAGAGCAAGGGACAGAAATGCTCCAACAACCGTCAGCAAAAGGAATATTGGATGGGAACAGGAGTCACACTATGCAATGCTCCCACTTATCAATGGTGCCAGTCTGGGCCTTTGACAGCTCACTCTGGTGAAAATACTCATCAGGTGGACACCACTGAAGTGGATACAACAATGGAGGGACACCGAGGAAGGTCTGTAATTCATAGCACTTTTCTTCCTCCAGCAGGAGTGGAGAGGCACATAAGAACCACCAAGGAAATTTGGGAACTACAGAAATATTTTAATTTCAGGTAGGACTTTAGGAGT
The DNA here is from genome assembly GCA_007922155.1 of Mesoclemmys tuberculata. NCBI lineage: Eukaryota > Metazoa > Chordata > Testudines > Chelidae > Mesoclemmys > Mesoclemmys tuberculata. The sequence goes on from ML675631.1 coordinate 21,096,356, forward strand.
TGTGCTGGCTAAATATGGATTTCCTCATCACATAGCGGTTGCAGGCCTCTTGCATTATTACGTTCTTATACTATGGGACGTTCTGCAACTGAGGACTCAGAATCCTGGTTCACGGCTATGTAACCTAGGGCTGCACCTGTACATTTGAAAGATCACATTTCCCTTTTAAGACAAGAAGCTCTAAGCTAACTGATAAGAATGAGACTGATGGTGGGTGCTTCATTCCCCTGTACAGCATGGACCCACTTTCGTCCTGCTGTGCTCACTGGGAAGTCTGGCACCACCAGTGGTGTTGGCCTCATGGATTCCTTATGAACCTGGAAAATAATGGCTGGGATTTCATCTACTCAATGCACAGAGGTCAAGGTCGAAGTCAAAAAGCTTGGAGATTCCATTCATAGAAGCCTTAAAAGCCTTAAACGAACTATACACAATTTCTAGACCTGTAAAATTAGTCTGGAAAGCGCACAGAATCTGCCTTTTGGTCAGAACTGGAACATGCAGGAAGAGTAAAGAACACAAGGGGTGGATTACTTGCAATACCAGGAAAAGTACGAGGACAGTTCTGCACGTGAGAACCAAGACCTTTCTGCCTTAGGTCAGTATAGACACACGGTGTGGATATGAAAGCTGTTTGTGGTATTATTGCTTGTGTTATCTCAGCTTATCATAACAAAATGATTACGGCATAGACAGTAATCACAGATAGATTGATTAATCACATGTGCTAATTACATCACACAAAAAGACAGAATTAATATTTGATATAGGTTTCTAAAGAGGCTGTATGGATTAATTTTCTGCAACTAAGATAGAAAATTCCTGCAGATAACACAGAAAAACTCAGCAGAGGCTTCTTGATTTGGTCACAGAAAATTCTGTCATATTAAAACCGACTCAGTGACAAAAATTCTAAGAAACGTCACTTATTTGTTCATGATTACTCCTAACATTGACTAAAATACTTTAAATGAGGTATGTTTGCTAAACATACACACATACACTCAAAACAGTTATCAGTGTGTCAGAAAATATCAATCTGATCCTCACTTCTCTGTGTTTTAATCACACCACAGTCAAGTTCTCTAAGAAAATTGTACATCACAAGCACATAATGATAATAAAAACAACAGACCAGCCTTTGTTCAATTTGATATATAAATCATGATGGAAAAGAGAAATACAAACACACAGTTGACTATTCTAGGTAATATTTATTTATGCAACTTACTGTGTGTTTTTAAAGGGGATTACAAAATAATTATTGCAAAGACCTCCTTCACACACACACAGAAAGGGTCCACAATATTCTAATTGTGAACCTGAAGTGAAATTTATTCCTATTGTGGCAAACTGCCAACCTCCCCCTAGTGGGTCTTGTGCTTTACCTTCCTGTTTGTGGCCAGGGCACCCCCAACTACCTTGTCGCCCTTGGCTGTAGAGGAGCTATGTCTCCTGGCCTGGAAGGGAAGCTGCTCCACAGCTTCCTCTGTGTTTGTTCCCTGTCCCTCCCTTTAGGGAACGCAGGGTTTAAATACCCCTGGCCCCACCCTTCATTGCTTTTAATTGCCCTGCTGTGCTTTCTCTTCTGCCTGCAAGGCAGATTTCCTACGTTTGACCCTGTGACCTTCACGCCCTTTCCTGCTTTTTTCATTTGTTGCCCCCCGTAATCTGTTGGACCCGGGCTGGGAGGGGAACCTTTAGCGGTGGGTGGGCTTTTGCCCACCCACATACCCCCGGTTTTCAAATAGAGGCAGGGTTTTTAACCCTTTCGGGCCCTCCTACGGGCCCCAGCACATCCTTTTAAAGCCATCCGGCCTGACTTTATCACACTATGCAGAGAGTCTGCATAAGGCTGATGAACCAATTAAGTCTCACTTATGCCCTCAAAATAGTGGTGCCTATGTCTTTCACTGGCCCTCTTCACAAGTGAAATTCACCTCTAATTTGCAATTACTGCAATTGTGAGCACAACTGGCCAATTAGATGATAACCTATATGATTATCTGGATACTGGCACATATAGATTCAAAAGATCCCATGGCCCTTCTTTAAGGGGACAAATTTGCCCTTGTGTTCTTGCCCGTAATTTCTCTTACATCTGACTGGGTTCCCTGGGTTCTAACCACATCAGAAGTAGCTGCATTTCAGTCAGGCTTTATGTATACATTTTGGGGATCCTCTGGGATGAAAGATGTTATATACTTATAGCTGTCAATTTAGTTTCTTTGCTGATATGACTGCACTGAAAAAAATAGATCTACAGCTGGATTTATTATTGGAACAGCAAGTTCCTTTTTTCTTACCTTAATTTCTAATTCTTGCAGAATATAATGTAACAGACAGTCTTCAAATCTAATGCCAGGATTTTGGCTTTTAGACTTATACTAATCTAGAAATTCTGGACATAGTAAGAAAGAGCATCCCAAAGGAGTTAAACAGAATATCCTCATAACATAGAAATAGGCATAAAATATAATGAAAAGTTCTACCACAAAGAGACATTGATTGGTCTTGAGTCCTCATTTATTAAATCTACTTTTAGAAATTTCTAATAACCTACACACACTTTTCAGACTGATGTGTTTTGGGTTTAAAAACTAATCTTTGCCAAGCAAGGGACACCTTGCATTCTAACAGCGGGTATTTCCTAATGCTTAGGAGAGATTTTTCTGATGCATGAATAATGCTGCCTTTATTGTGATTAAAGATACCACACCTAGAAAAGCCTTGGTGTTTGACCAGCCTAGGGGCGGATTACGCCACAGAGAAATCAGATGGTTGGAAATGTACCTTAGCTTGGAGAAGAGTTTCCCAGACTTTCAAAAACCAAGCCCTGCCTTCAGGAAAACAAGACCAAACTAAGGTACTATGGCCACCATTACCGTAGTATCTGGATGTCTCACGGTCTTTAATGTATTTATCCTCACAACACCCCCGTGAGGTAGGGAAGAGCTATTACCCCCATTTTACAGACAGGGAACAGAGGCACAGATTAAGGGTCAGGCTGTTAAAGATATTTCATGCCTAAAAAGCCAGTGAGACAAATAGATTTTCAAAAATTACCTAACTCCCATTAAAATCAAAGAGAGTGAAGTGCCTAGGTGCTTCTGAAAATACTTCTAGGTGCATAATTAGCTTTAAAGGTGCCCCTAAGTGACTTGCCCATGGTCACACAGGAAGGGTGTGGCAGAGCAGAGAACTGAACTCAAGTCCCAGGCTATTGCTATAACTACTGGACCATCCTTCCTGTCTATCGTGCCTCCCCTTAGCCCCACCATGTTAGCAGGGCAGAATGGGGGCAGCTTGCACTATCACCATTCTGTGCCCCACCTCTGGCTTGTCCTTGGTGCTTCCCCCAGCAGGGGCAACGCACACATTGGGAAGTGCTGCCTTAGAGAAATGAAGGCATTAATTTATTTGGGCTCCAATCTTGCATGTTGTTCTACATTACTGGACTCCCGCAATCATGAAGAGATCTATGGAAGTCCACACACACCGAACAATTTGCAGGATCAGAACTTTGGACATTAAAATATCTCAAACTACTCTTTTCTTCATTGAAGAAAAAGAGATATTATACATAGAAATTTGTTATCTAATTTCCAAGGTCTTGATATTATTATATAGGATCTGTGTTGTGACAGTGTCCAGAGGGCCAATCAAGATCAGGTCTGCCTTTTACAGGTGCTGTCCAAACACGTAGGAAGGCATCACTCCTGTCTTGCTTTGGATTAATTTGGGCTAATTACATTATGTGACACAAGACAAGCCCGCCTGGCCCACAAACTGCACGGTGGAAACTGGAGCAACCATAAAGCAGAGACAGCTTTTAAGAAACAAATCTGCAGAAGTTTCATACAAACTCCTAAGTGAGCATACTCGACACCTCATCCAAATATAGAAATGTGGCCTGATTTTCAGATGTGCTGAGCACTCAGAACACTTTCTGAAGCTTAAACGGGAGCTGCGAATGATCGGGACCTTTGAAAATCAGACCAATTCTATCTGCTTTCACTGTAGCAGGGCATGCTACCCGCCAGCCAGGAAGAAATGGTACTGACTTCTGCTGTAGCGTTTACTGAGTTCGCATTCAAGTGTGTGAGAACTGCATCCTAGGAATGCAAACTTCTTATGAATAGGAAATTCCTAGAATTCATGTTCTTATTATGCGAATAGGAAAGTGCCTTTTAAAATTCTCTCCATTGTTTTCACAGTCTAATACAACAGTAGGGGGTTTCTTATGCTAGTAGCAAAAAAGGAAAGTACACCTGTGAATGAATATGGAAAATATAATAGGAAGCTGATGATTATCATACAAATTACCCTGTAAAATGCTTACTACTGTTCAACCTGACAGTTTTCTGCTACCGTAGAACCTTTTCAATCCTACCCTCAGGGGACAGGTGAAGGATCATACTGGAAAGAGAACTCCCATATATCAGATCTTACTGGACGGTTCCTTTAAATGCCTGGGCTGCTCTCAATCCTGATCCAGTGAATGGATTCTTATCAAGACTATGCCATTCACTTCTGCTTAGAGGGGAGCTGAGTATTTCCAGAGGGGAGCAATTAAGTAGCAATCCTGTACAATTCTAAGCAGCTAAATCAGAACTGGCGTTTAGACAGCTACACAGTGGGGTTTAAGAGGCCTCTCCTCCCCCACCCCTACAAATGGGCCGGCCACAAGCTAGTCTATAATTATAAGGCTTTGATCCAAAGTTAGTTGGAGTCAATGGAAGTCTTTATACTGATTTCAATGGGCACTAGATAGGCCCTAAACACACATAAAATTTCTCTCCAGGGTTTCCTTTATTTCATTCTGAAACCCTTTTCTCCCTCCACTCCCTCTTTCCCCTCTCAGCTGGTCTGGCTCTGCAACCCTTACTCCAGCGGAGTAATCCCATGTAAAGATCACATAACTGGATTTTTAATTCCATCCCATCCAGTACAGTCATCATCCATATGGTCAAGAGAACTGAAGGGACTCCTCTCAGAGTGTCTCAGTGCTGCTGCTTAATCAGAATCATTGTTGGACTGCTCACATATTCCAGTGCAACTTTTCCAGCCCTTCTGACCTAGAGGGCACAAGACCAACCTAGGAATTTATCTCGTTTCCTGCATGACAGTATTCACGGTAGGCCATTGTACTGGCCTGTATGCAAAATGTTTAGCTAATCAGCCTCTTAGTGTCATGGGGCATGGGATTGTAGCTCTCTTCTGGTAAGAACCAAATATTTTTCTTTATAATCAGATCACTCCCTAACCACTCCCATAAACCTCACTCTGATACAGGACTATCCTCCCATCAGTGGGTAAGGCAGTTAGGTATGTACTTTGGTCCCACGTCAATGGAAGAAAAAAATTTCTCCTGGTTTTCAGAAGTACTGTTTAAAGGGGATTGTGAATGGTTTTTTTCATCTGAACCAAACCAGAGATTTAGTTTTAACTGAAGCACTTCACTGAATGTGCACACGCAACTGTCCGTCAGAAGTGGGTGTTGTCTCTATTACCTGGCAGGAACCAATAGATATTAACTCTAAAGAAATTACCAATCAGAATGAAAATGGAATGACATCTGATTTCTAATTCTTCTGAGAATTCCTTTCATAACGGGCATGGAAGGAAAATCCTGAATAATTGAAAGGGGGAAAAAAAACTGAAGATCAGTTTTCAGTTGGCAAGAGGAAATTTCACCACGGCTACGTTCAGATAATACTAAGCTGCTATTGTCCTGTTGCATTCCTCAGAGAAGGAAGTTGTCTTTCAATAGCTCTGAAAGGATGTTTTAAGTGAATCACTAAATGAGCTAGTCTGGGGACGTGAACAAAATATGTATGTTTTCCAGTCTTGAAACATAAACAAAACATAAATATTCAAAGATCTCTCCAGTTAGTCCTCTCAAAAATTCTTAGTGATAAAATAAATAACATGGCTGTTTGCATTTTGGCGCAGATGATCTCCACCAAAGGGGGAAAAAAAAAGAAAGGAGTTGTATTCTCCACATCCCAATCTTCTGCGATGATTTACTCACCCATCAGCTCAGACTAGCATAGAACTGTGTCCATACCACATAAAGCTTAGTGCTAACATACGACACACATAATGGACCTGCTTGGAAGTCTTCACTCCAGGATTTATGAAGAACAATCTAATTATTCAACTCAGTGCTGCTCACTACCATTATTGCTCCTATTTAAAGCCTCCATGGAAAAGGCCATTTGTCTCAGGGGACAAACCTTGTCATAGCAGCGTTTCATTGATAGAAATATACTCTTCTTTTTGATAGCAACCTCGCTAATCCTAAAAGGAGCTTTGTAAATACATCTTATACTTGATAGGCCTTAGGAATTAGGTCTTGACAGTCCACATCTTCCAGAGGCTGAAAAATCTGCCTGATTTACCAATAAACCCTAATTAAAGAGGAACAAAAACCAATCCTATCCCCTAGATGTGGTAAACAAGAAAGCAGTCACTGTCTGAAACTTCCTATTGCTTGCTATTGTCCAAGCATTTTGTGGCAGGGAGGGGGCTGTCAGCCTCAAGACCTGATCAGACAGAGGTTGCTATGTTATTTATAACCCTGTAATATGTAACAGATGAGAGAAGTCACCTTGGCTAAGCAAGCCGATCGTGTAACCTAACCTTGAGATATCTACCTATTGTGCACAGCAGTAAGACAAACATAAACCACCGTGCCAGCTAGGCAGAAACAGAGAGGTGGCCAAAGCTAGATTTCTCATTCATATCCAGCCACACGGCACACATCCCAGGGGATTCCCTCACCTCTTTAGTGGAGAACTGTTTTAATTTGCCTATTTATTGATTGATTCTATTTGCATGCAAAAGCGTATTTGCTCCGCTTTTGTATATATGCATGCATGTCTTTTGCTCCTTTTGTGCTACAATCAGAAGTGGAAACTTTGCATTCCCTGCATCCCTACCCCCGGTAAAATATTTAAATTCATGGATTTAGGGTATGTTTACTGCAGTGCATTTGTGGGCATTCACCAAATTCCCCTTATTAGCTCCTGGCACAGTTGAAAGTTACTAAGACAGGATTTGCAATCAGAAATTCCAGTCTGCCACCTTGAAAGGCCATTTCTTCAAGTCTTTGTTGTGGGTCAGATATAATTTTGCCATGAGCTACAACCTCGGGGGATGAACAGCTCATGTCCTTGGAAAAGGATTAAAGGCTACGATTGTCAAAGGAGGCCTATGGGAGTTAGGTGCCTAACTCCCACTGACTCTGAGCCTGGTTATAGGTGTGTAAGCTTTGCTCTTGCTTTCCCTGCTTTATTCATCTTTGCTCAAGGCAATGACAAGAGCAAGGTGTCTATTGTAAATAAGAATAGGCATGGTAAGAGTAACCTGCGTTTGCCTACTCTTTTTCTCCCATGTATGATGTCCAGATATTCTGTGAGCATTCAGCAGCTGGGACATTCATTTCCCTGATACAGTATTATCCACATCGCTATTTCGGTTCTTGATCTGAATTTAAATTGTTTTCTGGGGCTAATGGAACTTTTTGACCCTCACTTATGTGGCAAGACTGGGAGACACTGATTGTCTATTTGTACCAGGAGACTCCTTCCCAGTTCATTTCTATTCTCACGTTCATTTCTAGTCTAGTCTAGTTTTTAATGACAGGAATCAATAATTAGGATTCACTGATCAGGGCTGGTGGGAGCACTCGGTTTGCAGGTCACAGGTGTCAGGTCATCTTTAGAAGAAAGTCAGGATGTATAACTGCTCTTAGCTTTCCTTCGGAGCAAATATTAACCTAGGTAACGAATGTACTTTATGGTGTAAACTGTAAATGCAAAACTTTAAAAAAGGGTCTGTGTCTCTTCAATCAGGATGGATTGCTTTACAAGGCTTTGATTCAACGTGTCCTATATTACACAACATCTGACAGATAAAGAGTGTTGGGGCTAGTACAAAAAGTGCTAAGCATTTCTGTATCTCCCACCTACACTGTGGTACTAAAGAGAAACAATAAGTCACAGCACAAGACAAATAGTATGGATTCAGAATTGATGACTGTAGCATATTCTAAAATTTGTATCATGGTAGAAATCGTCCTCCGCAGCACAGGTGCAGAGATGTTTCCCAGAGAATTAGCTAGTCACCAGTTTACATAGACAGCTATGGCTATAGCACAGCACTCGTTCCAGAGTCCTGGCAGCAGGACAGATGCTCTTTGGGAAACAAGAAGGTGCTGAATGAGCTAATGAGTGCACTTACACACATCAGTGGAAAAGTTTCCAGTGTCCACTCAGATTCTTGGGGAGCTCGCAAGTGACGAAAAGTAAATTCAGGGGGCCTGATTCTGAGGGCAAACTGGTTCTACACCAGTAGAACTCCACTGGTTCCATGGAGCTATTTCTGTTTTACACCAGTGAGAGAGGAAGCTCTGGCTCTGTGTATCTGCTATGTCTATCCCTCTACATGAAAGCCAATTTCTTCGCTCCATCTCAAGGAGATAGAATTGGCTGACAGAAAAGTTAGTGGCATTTCTGACTGGTTCTCCTTTTTCCACTTCCTTTGGAAATTACTGGAATACTTTTGAGAAATGACGTTGAGGAATTAATCGCACCTACCTGGGCACGAATGTTGGATCCTGAATAAGTAATAAAATACTACACTGTACATTACTTAACATTTTATTGTAACTTTGCCTTAATAAATACTCTGATAAACATTTATCCAAATGGATAGCTATTATATATCCTATTGCAATGGTTGGTATAGACAGCCATGTTGTGTTTGGACAGAAATACACAGAGCACCAGACTGGTTTTATTTATTTTGGGGAATGGAAGGTAGAATTGCTGATAAGTTACGGAGCCTTTCACCCCAAAGTCACTGGTCTGAATCTAGCTCCAGGATAACACTGACATCAGATAGCTATTCAGCGGCTTATGTGAAGCAAGTCAGTGGTCTCATCGGTGGCATACTGATGGAGGACAGGGGAAGCGGGGGAGGCCTCCGGGTGCTGGCCTACAGGGGGTTACCAGGCTAGCCCTTCAGGACACACAGGGGGGCATGGGGCACAGGAGACCCTGAGCAGCTCAGAGCCTCCTGTGCCCCCCCACCCTCCGTGAATGGTTGGCCAGGAATGCACTTACCCACCAGTCCAGGCCCGCGCCAACTCAGAAGGGGCAGCTTCACACCTTGGCTGGGGGCCAAGCAGGCTCTTCACGATGCACCAGGGGCGGGGGGAGGTGGGGGGGGGCAGGAGTGGAAGCAGGAGCAGCCGCCCCTCAGATGATGTTATCATCTTCCACTAACTAACATCCCATGGCGATGGATGAGCAATGGTGGGGACTGGAGCAATGATCTCTGGAAGTCCCTACTCACAAATTGGCATGTGTTGGTCATCCTGTGCTTGGACTTGTGAGAAAGAAGTGCAATTCAGCAGCTGTGGCCACAACTGAGCAGTCCTTTTCAGATCCCCTCTGCTCACCCTGAACGAAAAAGGGGCTAGCAAAGATGCCCTAAGCATAGGCTGCCCCTGGCTGGATGGCTGTGTCCAGTGGGATCGCTTTACCTACGGTCAGAACATACAAAGCAAGGTAATGACGTCTGCCACTTGGAATGCTCACACGCTTCTGGATTCCCTGAACGGTGACTGTCCTGAAAGAAGAACTGCCATAATAGCAAGAGAACTTGCAAAACAGGACCTCGAGATTGCTTCCCTAAATGAGATAAGACACACATATTCACTCCTCTGCTAATTCTTCCTCCCCCGCCACTATCAAGAGAAAAGCACAGGTGTCTGTACTATGCAGCAGACTGCAATATTCTTGGGGTAAGTAATAGGTGTATGGCTGTGTCCAAATACAGGAAGAAGCAAGCCATATATACCTATAACTCAGTTCCAAGCAAAGGGGAACCACTGCAATATTGGCTGGGCCTGTACGTGCTGAGCTATGAAATAATCAAATGTATTCCCTTTGATCAAAAAATCATCTTTCGCAACAAGTATCTATTCTTTGAAAATTATCTCCATAGATTTGTCCACAGCCTGCCTGTGTCTTATGGCATGTTTCTGCTTATTACCACTTTTAATGAAGCAAGAAGTTACTGACATTCAGAAAAATTTTAGCAAGACATTACAAGCTGTTTAAAAGCTAATTGCATGTGGTTGTGCAATTTCTTCACTTCCTGTCTTAAACTATTGTATCGTCATGCTGTTAAACAGTTGGTGAGCTCTACCCCTTGGGTGGCTGTATTTCAGTGCAGAATGAAGTATTCTCTCTTTCTGTCTAGCTCTGCAGCTTTGCAGATTGCTTTGGGAGTCTACGAACAAACGTTTGGGACTGATTCCTTACAGAATAGCATGCAAATAATTCCCACTGGCATCAATGGTACTGGTTATGAGAATCCAGTAAATTAGACTTTAAGCCAGAGTAATTCTTTTGTTCCACAGTATATCACATAAAGGTACACTGTTCAGTAGAATTTAGTGCCAGATATAAAATGCTATTTGAAGTGGTTCGAATGGCAAACTTCAGATCCAGATCTGGATTTCTAACATCCCAAATTTCAGTGGTGTTAAGATTTCTGGCATTCGTTTGGCCTGCTGTGAAGACTGTGGCCACTAGTAGAATTCAGATCTGATCTGAGTTCACACTCGAACCTTCTCCTTCCAAATTTCAGAATGTGGGAGTTTGTTCTGGGACACTTCTTATTTGGGTCTTAAAAGAACAACACAAGAACCCAAGGCAGAGGTAAATGTCATTGTAAATCAGACCTAAATAAATACAAGCCTTCTTTTACTTAGCTAGTAAAGCATTTGAGGTGAACAGGCGCTAAATGAAACAGGACAGTGAGAAAAATTGGCTCTGTTGGACATGATTCAGCATCTCCTTATCTTTAGATCTGAAGAAGGTCTGAACTCAATTCAGAGCTGTGAGAAGAGGTCCTGAGGATCTCGGCAGGGTGGGACGATTGGGTTTCCTTCCAAACCCATGATCAACTACTGTCCTTTGGAATGATGTCATTCCCAGCACTGACATCCTAGCATGACTCCTTGATCCACTGCCAACTAAAGACAGAACTCTCAGGTGTGGCATAAATTCATGGCAAGCCATCGTGCCCTCTGCCGGCGGACCAGATATTTGAGACGCAGGAGATATTCACAAGGAGCTGGGTGGGGTCAGTATTTCAATATCCGCTCATTCGTGCTTTAATCTCTAAATTGCAAAAACATTAACATTATTGATTGATCAGACATCAGTCCAACAGGAAATTTAATTAAATTAAAATGTGTCACTGAGCAGTTTTCACTGCATCACGTATAAATCTTTGGTAATAAGTTGAAAAAGACAGCAGCGATTGATATTGTGTTCTCAGTTTAATTTATCCCCCCCACTATTTTATTTTCCTGGGCTGATAACGAACATGCTCACAGACTCACAGTAGGATAGACTAGTCTACAGGGCATACATCTGACACACATCAGCACCAAATGCTCCTAACTCTGCTGGCTTCTGAGAATGCTTTAACATATATTATTTACAGCTGATCTGGGCCGCGCCCAGTAATGTCTTCATTCAACATATTGTTACAGGGCTGACCTACACTCAGTGATTTCAAAGCACATGGTTAACTAGACTCTTCGAGTAACAGCACAGCAGCACATTTTGCCCCCGAAGAAAGCGGAGTGTGGAAGAAAGGGTGAGGAAGTCTGTTTCATTAAATCAATCCCTTTCTAGAGAGACTGCATCGTGTACTAATCCACATCCTCTTGCTTCAGTGGGGCTACAGAAACAGTGGTAAATTGTGACGAAGCTAGTTATGAATAAAACAGAAGGGGTGCCATTGCCTAAGCATAAAGCTAACGCATTTAGATGATAACAAGGTGCTCAGAAAAATGATTAAGAAATAAGTGTATACAGAACCTTCTTTCGAGTATGATAAATTGTAAAGAGTTGGCTGAATGATACAAAAAGATACATAAACATTGTCACAAATTAATTTGTCAGCAAGTTTGGTTTGCTGTTATTTACAAAGGAACTTATTTGCTGTAGCATTATTATTACTGCTTGCCGATATTCATATGGTCACTGGATATTTGTGAAAATATTTGAGAATCCTGGAAATGTCATGAGTTTTAGCAAAAATTAGTGTTTGTATCAGGAAGGGCCTCGTTTATTATCCATCGTTTGCAATTCTTGTGTTCACAAAGTTTAAATCACCCAAAGAGAGAGCAAAAACAATATCACGGAACTTAGATGATCGCTCACATACCACAGATAGAGAATAATTGACAATGAAAGAGAGCTGTCTGCAAACAAACCAGGGACTGAAATTTGTTCATGTAACTAGCTGACAAAACTAGGGGGTATGGCAGAAATCAACTGTAGCAATATTTGCAAAAATCGGGATCTGTCGCTGAACGCTTTGCACACAGAAAAGGAGTTAAATTAGCAGCAGATGTTATTTGCAACCAATGATTTGACCAGCTCTTTAAATCATACAGGCTATCTGTGCCTCTTGATTGGTAGGATATACATAAGAGATTCTAATTTATGGACTTTGAAGATCTCTTGAACATAATTCTCTTACTTCCTTTGAACCTAAATCAATCCAGTACACTATTTTCACTTCTTAACCTCCTTCAACACCAATAACAATACAATACTGATGGGCTGAACAGGTGAGGAAAAAAAAGGCTTCCTCAGGACACAGGAATCTGCCTGCCATCTAAGCCAGAACAAACATTTCTGCCTCCACCCATATCTTTCAATTTGGGGCACAACTATAATTTTTAAGGCTTTTCTCAGAAGTACGGCCCCTGAAAGGCTGATTGGTTGGCCTGACAAAGTCCATTCTTGAAAATAAATGCCTTTTGAATTTGTTGCATGTGTGTATAATTTTCACAGCATGATCCAAGTTACCAGTGAGAATTTTAGGGTATTGATGGGCAGTGGCTGGGGATAGGAATTTCAGCTCAAATCTGTCTCTAATTCATAGCTTCTTTTTAAAGATAAAAATCCACACCACACAGATTTAAAAAGTGCTTCTCAATTACACAGACATGTTATTTGTTAGGCTAAATTCAGAGGTGATGTATAAGGTGCTGTACATTACACGTCTGAAAATGGTTATAAAGGAATATAGCTGAATCTCAGGGAGTAGAAAGGAGTGTGGTAGAATTTAAGTTGGTGAAGTAGTTTACATGCCGAGGGACCAGAAGAACATGTTTGAAAAGGCTTTCATATCCTACTTCAACTTACATATCCTTACACCCTCCAATTAGTTGTTTTCGATTGTGCACCCTTCCCTTCCAGCCCCCTTCTGTATAAGTTACATGTAGACTCAATTGATACCCATTTATTCAAGTATCACTTTATGCATCACTTCTGAATCTGGGTCTTTGACTTTAGTCATATACTTTGATTTATTTTGTGGCACTCTGCTGGATCTAGCATAGCCAACACTAAACATCCAGATAACCTAAGGAGTTGATTCAAACATTGAAGCGTGGCAATCCCCAGCCTAGGATTTAATTCAGTCATAGATTATAAACCCTGAAGGCATTGTTTGGATCACCTAGTCTGACCTTCTTCATAACACAGGGTCAAAAACCCTCACCCAGTAATTTCTGCATGAAGCCCAATTTGGGATATAACATATTTTTGAGAAAGCCATCTGGATTTGACTTAGATACTGCAAGTGATGGAGAATCCAAGTCCCAAGGCAAAACGTTCCAATGTTTAACTACCCCAGTGTTAAAAATTTGCACATTATTTCTAGATAGAATTTCTCTATCTTCAGCTTCCAGCCACTGGACCTTGTCATGCCTTTCTCTGCTAGACTGAAGGGTTATCTACTGTGAGATGTAAGTGCTATGGAGGGCACTGTGAAGCAGAGCTGACTTCCCCCTCTTAGAAAGTCTTGTGAAGGCTTGCTTTAGTGTGAACAGACGCATGTACTGAACATGTCATTTAAAATATGCTGGCAAAAAACAGAGTTTGTTTTTAAATGATATTACGGGGTTGTTGTTGTTTTAATCTGGTGACATTGAGATGCTGTGAGCTATCAGATATATCTAAATATGTACTGCACTTGAAAATTCTCCCTTAGAACAATAGTGGAGGCATAAGTCAGTGCACCAAAGCACTAGTCTATGTCACATTCAGTGCAGACACTGAACAATGTCCCTTTAGAAAGGGCACAGGGTGAGAGTAGCTTTATGACACTATTGATTTATTCTGTGCCTGCAGTTAAAAACTATACCCAGACAGACAATAAAAATAACTGCTCTAACCATATAACAGCTTCCTGCTACTAAAATGGATTTTACGCTTAAAGTCACAGTGGGCTTTTCTTCCTTTTTTTAAAGTTTCAATTAAATAAAAAAATAGAAATTAGAAATTGTCAGCATTGTTCTTAGTGGTATCGTCCTTCCCCTGGTGTCCTGGATGTTTAATAGTGCTGGGATTTATTTCTCTGCTCTCACAGTTTTGGTTGAAATGAACTAGTAGTCACAATAACCCAGTGAGCAGCAGGTTATTTAGGGAGTCTGTGCGGAACTATGTCCACAAATAATTAGTGCTAGACTGAAATGGACTTAAAATACAAGATAAAAATCTATTATGGCCTCTGCGCTCAACCGGGTGGGTTGGTGGAGAGGTCTTAGCCTCAGATCTGAATTTAAACATAATCCCTGGAATGACAGTCATCTCCTAGCAAAGTTGACTCAACCCTTCATAAATCAGAGTAAGATAACAGGCCATATTTTCAAGTTCAGGTATGTGCAAAACACAAGCATATTTTTGCATGTGCTCATTTGGAAATTCTGTGTCTTAACAAAGTTACCTGTGAGTGTGTGAAGTCATTTGGATGAAATCTTAAAAATGGAAGCCCTGTCTACTCCGAGGAGACACTAATGAACCCAGGATGTTTTGTGTAAGAGTATATATAGTCCCATGCCTTGTCTACACGATCCCACAGTACAAATTATGGGGGTGTGAGCTACAGGGCAAACTGAAGTGTTGCACTATAACTGCCTCGTGTAGACCCTGCTGGTACAAACTACCCCAGGATGATGTTAATGTGAACTAGGTACTTTTTAGTTCGCTCTAGAAGGATCTACGTGGGGCAGTGACAAGCCAACACTTTATCGCTTGCTGCAACTCACACCCCCACAGTCCACCCAGTGGGGTGGTGTAGACAAGCGCCCAGAGTCCCTGACCAAAATTCCTAAGACTTGGTTGAAAATCTTGGGCAACTGGCAGCTTGCACATTGCAGAGTGAGTACAATAGGTTCATAGAAGTCAGAGACACAAAAGACCTACATGCCACTCAGTCCATCTACTGAAAGTTCAGGATATATTTCCCCAATAAAGGACGTATCAGATATTAAATGGCTACTACATACTGGCATCATTTGTTAAAGCTGACATCTGGGAGTCAGGAGGCCAAGAGTATCTTAATTTATTTGCTGTGTGACCTTAGGCAAATCACAACTACGCTTTGCCTAAAGTTCCCAATCTGGGAAGTGGGGACAATGATCCACAAACAAAAGGGGCTCTAGAAGTGCAAAGTCTTGTTATAATCCTTGATCCACTCTTAGATGGTGAAGAAGGTCATTTGTCACCCTATAAAACTTTATTTTGTGTACGAGAATGTCCAGGAGCATGTACCAGGTACAATGCTGTTACATGTATGACCCAAGGAAAGCCTCTTCTATCAGGGAAAGGAGAAAAGTAAGAGACTCATTAAGTCCGGAAGTTACCTTGCCAGGCAGACACAAAACTTACCTTGGAAATGTTTAGATAATATAGGGATGGGTGCTATATTCTATAAAAATCCCTAAGATGGACAGAGAAAGAAAGAGAATCTGTTATTCAAATGCCATTCACTTTGTTTTGGTTTTATGATTCAGGACACACTGTCTCAATGACACTGTATGTGTGATACTATAACCCGGCCTGATGTTCCCTGAGATGCCCCTGGACATTAGACAATTTCTTCTGCAGGGTTTTTATACAAGGGAACAAACGTAAAAAGTGAACCAAAAAGCCATGAAATATTGGCGAGGGGGAGGGGAGAAGGGATACGTGATCAAGATCTCCACCTTTGGGTTGGGATTTTTTCCCATTATTTGGGAGGCATCGGGGGGTAAATGATAGGTCACATTTTAGACTGAAATATTTTCATCGATGTTCAAACGTAGTTTCGCCTGATTTATATATGTACACAAATCATGTGCTCTCAAATCCAGGGGGTGAATGTTGGGGAATCTTCTGCCTTTGAACATTTGCAGTGAATCTTTGATTGGAAAATAAACAACAGTCCTAAGCTCAGTTCTTGCTTTGGGTGGGATTTTCTGTGGGTTTTCCTGTGTTCAATGTTAAATTGGAAACACTGATGATGACACATCATTACATCCTGTGATTTCTACTACATAATATTTTTAAGGCAAAGATTTTTTTAAAAATCAAACAAGACCAGAGATGGAAATAAAATAATTTCATAAAACGGCAGGGAACAATTACATATGCTCACTATGTTGAAAATTGTGGTCAGCCTCTTATTAAGATCAGGCGTCCCAAATGGAAGGGGTTTAGAACAATGATACACCATTTCAGCAGGAGTCTTTCCACTGGGGGTAACTATGCATCGCTTTCATTTTTATTACTATTTGTTATCATAATGATTTTACATCCATATAATAGACTTTCATCTGAAAGAATCCCAAATACTCAGCAAGCCTACATGGAAGTCAACGGGGTTACACACTTGAGTTAAGTTACTCAGGTGCGGGATCTGATCCACACACATTCCGCAATGTAAGAGATGTACCCCATGCAGAAGTGACTCTCTGGAATGGCTCATTTAGTGACTCGCCCATTTGAATTTGCTTCAGGCGGAAACTTAACACACAGAGAATTCTCCATCTGGCAGGAGCAAATGGCAGTTGACTTTCTGACAAAATGTATTTTTTAAAATAATTTGGACTTTTTTTCTTTAACCTGCCAAAACCACAAACCAAACTAAACTTTTTGTTTGTTTGTTTGTTTGAGATACTTTTTTGTCCTGGTTTAAGGGAATAAAAACATTTAAACAAAAACAGGTAGAAGTTTTTAAAAAAACATCTGAATACTTTTTGCAGACAGTTGAGAACACATTCACATCTGATTCTTGAAATGCCTGAGTAAATTCTCTACATTCCTTCCCATATGTACAAATTCTCTTTCACCAAGATGAGCATATACAACAAAATCCTGTTCCCATCCAGAAGCCAAACTGCTTACTTGTCCTGCTGATTCCTACTCTCCATTGAGTAACCAAGCTACTGGTACAATCTCTGTGGGTTTCCTAAGTTAGACAGCTATGAGGGCTGCTTCTTATTCAGAAGCGATAACAGCCCTTAGCAGCTGCTGTGTATTGCTGGTTTAAGTATTACTTGGTGCCCCCTTTCCAGTGATGGAGTTTGTGATTGCCTGACATGCCGGCTTAGGGCAATTATGTAGGGGGCTGCTCTCAGCATTTGTCCCTAGATGAACAGCTGACATTTAGCTCAGACAGGGAAGTTATTTAAAGGGGTATCATGGATTGAATAAATCAGTCCGAGACTGTACCAGCCTAGTAATGAAATCCTGGCCCCACTGAATGGGAGTTTTGTCACTGACTTTAAGAAGGCCAAGATTTTACTCTGGATGTCCAAGGGATACATAACATTGACCAGAATCTTAGGTTGGATCGGTACCTTCAGGTGTTTCGAAAGGCTACTTTTCACAGTGGCTGATATATTAATATTTGAAAGTTGGTTGCTAGGCATAGAAACAACTTCACAGAAGCTAAGCACAACGAATTAACACAAGTTTGATTCTACCTTTGGCTACAGACACATGGGTGTATATCACAGCATAGCTTGATAATTGCAACTGGGCATGCACACACAGCAGCAAGTTATTGAAGGCGCATGGGCCCATTCATGTTCCTGAGAGTTTCCATTAGGAAGATGTTCAATGGGATGTGCTTACCAGTTGTAACAAAGATGCACCAAGTCCCTGCATGCTTCATCAGGATTGGAAGCCATTCTTGATACACACCGGGACAGAGCAAAGTAGGGGCACCTATCTGGCAGTCAAATGGAATATCACTTCGTGAAACATTCAAAAGCAATGAAACTGGAAGTAAAGACTAACATACTATTCCCTTCAGCCAGTTGTAGCTCAGCATTGCAGAGGTCTCCAAACAGTGTATGTCCTTGTGATGGAAATTACCAAATGGAATGCAATGCATAGGCTCCATACATAGAATGAGCTAAAGACAGTGTCAGCCTCAGCTCGCTGAATTCACATGCTTTTGTCATCTTATGTCATATCTTGCTGTTATTTCCACACAGCTTCCTGTGAGGCTGAAAAAACTTGTTGTGCCTCATTTCATACCCACTCCAACCTCGGGTGACCAGATAGCAAGTGTAAAAAATTGGGATAGGTGTGGGAGGTAATAGATGCCTATGTAAGAAAAAGCTCTGAATATAGGGACTGTCCCTATAAAATTGGGACATCTGGTCATCCTACTCCAAGCCCAGGACTGTGGAAGAAAGGAGCAGAGGCTGAACCAACAGAAAAATACATGAACCAGGATGAATAATGGAACAGAAAGTGTATTTGTTTTTCTTTCTACCTAGAGAGAGAAAAAAGTAGCAAAGAGATAAACACAGTACCAGACCTGATTCTGATCTTATACCAGCTTTAGACTATTGTGTTTCATTTCCTTTAATGGGATCACTTCTGATTTATACTTGTGCAAGAACAGAAATCAATCGAATCATATGGATATATATTTATATATCCAGACAAAAACTACATTAAGATGGAATTAAGGTTGAGGGTCTGTATCATTAATTTAGAATGAAATATTACAGGGATGTGGCACTTATCCCAAAACCAAAGAAATTCAGAGTTAAGGTTAAACCTAAAAGAAATCCAAACATGTTAAGGTTCTGAAATGCAGTTAGGGCACCCAAACAACCTTAACTAGTGACGCCATGCAAAAAACATAAAGGATTACTATTAAGGCATTTTAGTGTTTATGGCCCCAGATTAGATTAAACTGATTTTTAAAGACACACTTGCCTTTTTTTTTCTTTCCCCCACCCCCAAGATGTTGCAGCAGGGCAGAGTTAAGATTAGGATGCCTCCATTATATTGTATATCTAGGGCACCCACTTATGCCAGTTCAGTACGTGGCAGGCTCTTCTATGTCTAATAGCTAATACAAGCATCCATAGCTAGAAAAACTTGTTTCCTTTTTAAATGAATTGCCATTTTAAATTACAGGACAGGTTCCTGAACTTAAACTAGGGCTGTGAATGTAAAAATAAAGAAAAGTTGTCAAGGTATTTTGACTCTTTCCATTTAAGAGGTTCATCATCCCAAGGGCTCTTGTATTTCATTTTCTAAGGACAGTTAAGTGGGAAGATAGACAGAAAAGGTGAAGATGAGACAGACTCAATGTATTTATGTCACTTTGTATGAGTACAAGTAATTGGAGAGAACGCTGTATTTCTCAAAGAACTTCTCTTGCCGCTGGAACGTGTTTTAATTTGAACTAGACATTACCTGAGGAAAAGTAAAAGACTAAACATAATGAGATGGAGGGGATCCTCAAGAATCTGGGTGGAAATGGCTATTTGAAACTTAGTGATCTGGTCTTTCAGGGATACTCAGTTCACTAGCTGGGTACCAGCTGCCAAGTGATGCTATCAGTTGATTAAAACACAGCCTGCCAGCTTCCTGCTTGATAAGACTAAGTACAATCTGATTGGGAATTCTCAAGTCCATTACGGAATGACTAGTCCATTACTTATATCACGGCACACCATTTCCCCATGCATCATCCAGTTTACTTTGCTAATACCCACATTTATTTAGCTATATTGACAAAGGTTCCTAAAACTGTCTGCAGGCACCATATTCTCTTGTATTCAGGTTATCCTCATACTGGGAATGGGAACCCCCATGAGTTTCAACTCAAAGAGTTCCCTGATAAGTCTTCATTCGGGGGGTGGGGAGGTCATTTCTTTCCCTCTCCCCTGCAGAAGAGGATGCAGGTTCACCCTTTAATCTGCAAATTGCCTAAGAACTGCTGGAAGCAACAGCCAATGCACACAGAGACCCCTTGTCTGTACTGCTTCCAGGCTCATTGGATACACTGGAGCATTCCTATATAAGACACACTGCCAGGGGTTTCTCTGACTTTGGGGATGGAGTGGATTCCAAAGCACAGACGGTAAGGCTGCATACACTACTGCAGACTCTGGGCCAGATCCTTGCCCCTGTTCTAGCTCTCTTGCATGCCTTGACAGTGCAAAGGGTATGGAGAGCAGCTCCTAAAGAGGCAGCTGGGGGCTTTCCTGGCGGAGGTGGCATGCATCAGGCTTATCAAGGACGGGAGGTGATTCTCGCTGTTTTTGGGATTGAATAAAATAAATAATACATATCGATAGATCTCTCTATATATATATATATATCAGTGTGTACACACACCCACACAGGGTCTTTTCTTGAGCATATACAGACAAATCAGGAGATGCCATGTGCTCAGATCCAGAGCGGCATGTGACCTGCACTTTAAATGCAATGTTGTTCGTTGATAATCCAAAAATACTTAACTGAATTTATCTATGAATCACAGGGGGCTTCTGCTTAGCAAAATGATCATAAGAAAATAAGAACAGCCACACTGGGTCAGACCAATGGTCCATCTAGTCCACTACCCTGTCTTCCAACAGTGGCCAATGCCACTCATTCCCATTCAGAGGGAATGAACAGAACAGGTAATTATCAAGTGATCCATTCTGTCGGCCATTCCCAGCCTCTGGCAAACAGCAATCCTTGCTCATCTTAGCTAATGGCCATTGATGGACCTATCCTTCATGAACTTATCTAGCTCTTTTTTGCCCTCCATTATAGTCTTGGCCTTCACAACATCCTCTGGCAAGGTGTTCCACAGGTTGACTGTGCATTGTGTGAGGAAATATTTCCTTTTGTTCGTTTTTAACCTGCTGCCTATTAATTTCATTTGGTGACCCCTAGTTTTTGTGTTATAAAAAGGAGTAAAACACACTTCCTTTTTTACTTTATCCACTCAAGTCATGATTTTAAAGACTTCTATCATGTCATAGAATTGTAGGACTGGAATGAACTTGAGAGGCCTTCTAGTCCAGTCCCATGCAGTCAAGGCAGGACCAAGCATTATCTAGACCATCTCTGACAGGTATCTGTCCAACCTGCTCTTAAAGATCTCCAGTGATGGAGATTCCACAACCTCCCTTGGCAATTTATTCCAGTGCCTAACTACCCTGACAGTTAGGAAGTTTTTTCTAAAGTCCAACCTAAACTGCCCTTGCTGCAATTTAAGCTTGTTTCATCTTGTTCTATCCTCAGAGGTAAACGAGAACAATTTTTCTCCCTTCTCTTTATAACAACCATTTATGTACATGAAAATATGAATCACATCCCCCCTCAGTCTTCTCTTTTCCAAACTAAACAAAGCCAGTTTTTTTCACTCTTCTCTCATAAGTCATGTGTTCAAGCCCTTTAATCATTATTGTTGCTCTTCTCTGGACTTTCTCCAATTTGTCCACACCTTTCCTGAAATGTAGTGCCCAGAACTGGACATAGTACGCCAGCTGAGGCCTAATCAGAACGAAGTAGAGCAAGAGCATTACTTCTCAATTCTTGCTTACAACACTCCTGCTAATACATCCCAGAATGATGTTCACTTTTTTAATAGTAATTAAAAACAGTAAGATGCCAAAAATATAAGTCACCCCCAACAGAACTTCAGTGGATTTGTGCTTTTACCGAAACTGCATTTCATGGAATAACAAGTGCAAAGGCTTCCAGATAAAGTGAACAAATGTGATGAAATTTGGAAACCATTCATTGATCACCTCAGCAGTAGATTATAATGAAACGGAGAGGTCAAAAGAGATAATAAACCCTCACCATAGGAATCCTCAGATAATGCTTTGATAACTAATACTGGCCCACAATTCAAACCATTCCCCCACTTGTGCCCTTTCTCCCTCCCCCATTCTTTCCTCTTTCCTGATATAATTAAGTACCACATTTCTGAATGGAGTATTAAAGTCACTTACATTTCTGTGCAAAATGCTAATATAGATCCTCAGTTGGTATAAATCAACATAGCTCCATTTCTGGCCCAAAGAATTTATTTTTAGTTACAGACCCAAGAATAAGAAAAATACATAATCAGAAGACAAATATCTATTATTCACAAAATTCAAGAACTTAAGTCATAATGGTAGAGTCTATAAACCTGGTCCCCTCTCACTTAGACTACTGCAAGTCAAGAGTAACTCCACCAGAGTTGCACCAGTTTGAAGTGATGCATATAATTCTCTTACACCAGTTTCAAAGGCGTTACTCTGAATTTGCATCAGGATATGTAAGATAAGAATTTAGGCCCCCAAAAGTCTTCTTTTATGGCTCATGCTTTAGGTATGTGCTTTTAAAGCCTGAGGAGTAGTTTTCAAGCTAGCCAGGCAATGGAAATTAAACTACTTAAACACAGTAACTTTAACAAGGAAAACCAAAACCAAAACACAACACATCAGTTGGATAATTATCAGGCTGAAGATGTGATTGCAAAGCCAATAGTAATGGTACCAAAGATTTAGAGGTCCACAAGCTCAAAAGAATAGCATGAAATGTAGTCTATTGTACCAAAATTTCACTGTTTATACTGTACACCCAATCGTCCCACAAATCCCCACTAACATCAATGAGATCGATACTTACAGAAAAACAGCTGAATACAGTATGCCCATCCAACTGTGACTAAATTGTATCTATATGAAAGAGCAACTCTGATTGATAAGAGAATGATGTAGGGACCTATTGGTTCCGAGACACTTCTACGTAACCCTAGTTAGTCCCAGTGGTCTATCCTCTTCTTTGTACTATCATTAAATAGAGAATGCTTCCTAAAATACATACTGAGTACCAAGTCCTGCTCCCATTCAGTTCAAAGGAAAATCTTCTATAGACTTTAACAAGACCGGGATTTGGCCCTTACCTCAGAAGGAGGTAGATGATTCAGATATGTGTGCACCTTCTGAGTATTGAAGAGGCTTCTTTTCCATATGCTTACTAGAAATACAGTGCATCACTGTAAACCTTTTTACCCTAGCTATACATGTTTAATAGTTGTAAAATACAGTGGATTCTTACCACACATGATCCAAATTTGTTGCCAACATTATTCTGGCTTGCAATTCCTGCATAGCAGTTAGTAGGCTAGCATGATCTTATCTGACCGAGTTTCTGCATCCATGCATCTTTCACTCCCGGTAGATCTGTATGACCCTTTGGCTCTAGGTTTCATTTAATCCCTAACGTTGGACTTTGGTTATGCACCCTGTTTCACTTTACGCCCTTGTCAATGTGGAATCGCAGGACTTGAGACCCTTTGTTTACTAATTTTAGATGCATAGCAAATATTTTTGTTCAGTTTTAGTATATGGATGAGCTGGGTTGACCTTTACAGGTCTGCTCTTTAAATAACATTTAAACAGCATTGCAGTAGAGAATAGAGTGGTACGCTGATTACTTATGGAAACTACAAGGAAATGAGAGAGCTTTCCCATTCACTCAAAGAGAATGAGATTTACAGATAAAAGGGTGAATTATTTTGATTTTGCAGTTCTCAAGCCATTAAGCATTCTCCAACATAAACTCTGCCTACCCCTTCTCTGGTTTCTGGTAGCTTTATGATAGGTTCAATGGCCAGGATTTTCAGAAATGTCGCGTGATTTTGAGGGCCTCAAATTTTGAGTACCCCTCTTGTTATGCCTTAAAGGGGCCAGATATTCAGAAAGTGCTGAACACCCACCCTCTG
The DNA here is from genome assembly GCA_007922155.1 of Mesoclemmys tuberculata. Classification (NCBI taxonomy): domain Eukaryota; kingdom Metazoa; phylum Chordata; order Testudines; family Chelidae; genus Mesoclemmys; species Mesoclemmys tuberculata. Next base: position 21,120,254 of record ML675631.1, read on the forward strand.
CAAATCAGACCTTTGTAAGGGGTCTCAAGCCAGGCATGCCAAAAGGGAAACACCCAAAATCACCAGTCACTTTGGAAAATCTTGGCCGCTCAGTATCTTTACTAAATGTACACAGGATAAACTTTCTCATCTGTTTCACATTTCAAACTCAATGAGACAAAAGACTCCTATTTAGGTGTTGACTTAAAGAAGCAGGAGTGATCTGTGGCCTGAAAGCCTGAGAACTAAAACTGAGATGTATGTTAGTTGAAGAAAAGTTATCGTGTTACCTGTGTCGTTTGTTGTTCTACTTGGATGTCTTCCAAGTTCCTTGCGGAGCAATGCTCCACTACTGAGGACTCATGCCACAGCCACTGTCTTCCCAGCAGAAGAAGGGTGGATGTGGCTCCCTTGAAAGTCAGTCCATAGTGCTTCTTTAGCCAATCTATAAGATCACCCTTCTTCTACCATCTAGGACTGAGAGAGAGATTTGCACCCAGGAATCCATTTAAGAGACCTGGGTGTGAGTCTCTCTCAGTCCCAAGTTCATACCCAGGACTCCACTTCTTCTCCCCACCTGAGTCACAAGGGAGAATTTGGGACAGAGAAAGAATCACGGCCCAGGTCCCTGAGATGGCAAGAGAACCATGCAAAACCATTGTAACGGAGCCCTCAAACCATACATAGCTTGTTTGTTTTCATGTTTCATTACGTGCAAGGGTTGACTCGCCATTGGAACAACTCCCTCACAGCTAGGTGTGGATTTTTCCTCTCTAGCACCCCTTGCCCATGGCTGTCTGGTCATATTTTAATCTCACCCTTCTGTGCTAACTGAAAGTCGAAAACCAAGTCCAGAACCTTATGTCAGGTCTCCAGCTCCTTACTCTGGGCCCAGTGGTAGTCACACGCACCTCTCTGGACTCTGAATTGTTCTGATCCCCCTTATGTCAGCTTCACAGCACCTTCCCAGTGGCTGGTAGAGGAACTCAAGCCCACCCCTACACTGGCTTCTGGTCCAGGAAACCTAGTACAAGAAGCCAAGGTCAACTCTGTTAAAGACCTTGCAACTGCCACTCTGGACTCCTTCCTACTACTAGCCTTTCTTCAGGCCTTTTCCTCAGCCCCTTCCTCGGTTCTTTGTCACAATGAGCATATCCCAGGGCTTCTCCAAAGGGATCCAATTCCTGCCCTTGTATCAGGGTCAGGCACAGAAGTTTGCTGCAGTCCTGTGTCTTCCAGGTATCTTCCTTCCCTGGGCTTCTCTCTTTCCCTGAAGGCCTTCCTGTTCTGCACAGGTCTTTCCATTCTCTATTACCCTACTCCCCAGAGAGTGAGTGCAGTGTTCTTCCCCTTCTCCATGCAGAGCATCCAACTTCATTCCCAAAGACCCCTCAGGCTTTACTGTCAAAGCCTCTTGGGATTTGATTCCTTCTGCTTCCCTCTGGCTTAGAAGGATCCAGTTCTGGTCCCAGGCTTCCTCCTGGCTCAGAACCCTCTGGTTCTAACTTCAGGCTTCTCTCAGCCTTTAAGCCCAAGTCAGGAAACTCAGATACATTTCCCCTGGGTCTCCTCCCTGGCCTTTCTTCCTTTATAAAGACCCAGCTCCTTCCTAGCGGGGGTTGATCACCAATTATGCCAAATACGGCTTCATGTGCCACCCAGTCGCCTAACTAGATTCAGGCTCCTGCTAACCCTTTCATGGCTTGTGTGGAGCACACGCCCTACTGCACATTACAAAATTAAAACTTAGTCCAGTTTGTGAAATGCTCACAAAGATTCTAGAAGCTTTTGAGTGATGCCAGGTCATGCTTTAAGCAACTTGGGCTGATTTTTTGTGTTTTCACATCTGAATCATATATGGCATTTCATGGTATAGATGGGAGGTCTGTAAAAGATCATGAATCAGAACCCTATTGCATTTTAAAGAACTGGTGACTGTAAAGGCAGATGCAAAAAAAGCTTTATTCTCATTATTCCTTCAATGTAAAGCAAGAAGCTGTCAGTGTGACGTGCTGAATCTTTTTAAGTTTGGGCACTTCCCGCCCCGTATTTAAGTCATTATATTGCCACTTTACCACAATTGCAGCCAGGTCCAAAGTCCACTGAAGTCAACAAAAGCCTTTCCATTGATTTCAATGGGATTTGGATCAGGTCCTAAATGCACTGCTCTCAAGCTGCAGAAGAACCTCACTAATACTGTGCTCGTTGCAATATGCGCACATGGTCTTTAACGCCTCTGCTCTAGACAGTCAACTCATCACACATTGGAACACAATACAGCGTGTTTCAGCCTCATTTTGACAATGCTGAATAAATACCACGTTACCAAAATTGGCAAAGGTAAATGCTCCCTGTTAGTAAATCAGGCTAATGAACAATACGTCTGCTTAAATCTAATAAACCAAGTGCCTACCAGACTGGCACCTTCTCACATAAACTGAAGGATGGAGCTGGCTAAAGAGCTATGGGAAAAGGTGAATAAGGACCTTGCAATGTTTTCTAAAATGGAGGATCAAAGACTTATTTTATAGAAGAGAGCTCCACAAAATGATCTGTTTAGGGAAAGGATAAGAACCCTGTGGCTCTGTTTCCTAATCTGCCATGTTGACAAGGAATGAAAACATACCCACAACGTCTTGAACCCCTGCCTCTTCTCGGCAGAATTATCTACCCACCAATTAAAATCATTTCCCAACATTGTCTGAAGTACTATTTCAGACAATTTCAGCAGTTTTATAATGTAAATTGTTGTGTATGCTTAGAAGTTATTTTAAAGATAGGACATGGGTTTGTTTGTTGGTTTTTTTTCTTCCCTGCGTCAAGATAGAAGACCACATCTGAGGGGAATTTCTGAGAAAAGCTAATAGTCCTCTGGAGCTAGTGCTGGAGTAGTGCCCTAAACAAACTAAAGGAACAGTGTAATGAGGCAGTGATTTATTAAGCACTATGCATCTCTCACAGCAGTGTAGTAAGAAACAGCAAAAAGCAGAGTCAATAATCTTGCCACCTCCTCCTGCTACATTTCTGGCTATTACTAGATAGTGGGTCTTATAAGCCCACTGTAATGTGGCTATAGCCACATCCTGAGCTGACTGGACTGGCAAATGATCTTTGGGCAGCTACATTTCATCTCCTATTTAAAGTCCCCTTCCTAAAATGGCCCAATCCCTCAAAAATAAAACAGGTACTAGGAACTGAATTGCCTAAATACTATGTCTGACGGCTGTGCTATTGCTCCATTTGTAGTTGTTTTCAGTGACTAGTCTAACCAATGAGTTTACTAGCAAGTGTGTTCGTGGAAATAGTGCGTAAAATCCTGGCCCTACTGAAGTCAATGGCAAGACTCCCATGATTTGATTAGGGGCAAGATTTCACCCACTGAATTTTAAGTAAATGTTAGCGATTACTCAATGAAAGCAGTTTCTATACACATGTTCATGAGTATTTGCAAGGGAAACTTCATCCCAAGAGTTACACTCGCCCAATCAAGGAACAGAAACATACCATGTGACCTGTATGTCAAAACAAATCAATGCAGCCCCAGTTCTCAATCGTGAATATTTGCGACACACCACTTGTGTTCTGATAGCTGTTTAATTTTATTTCTTGTTCTTGTAATCTATGCCAGCAGGGGTGCCTAGAGCATTGGGTAGGTTCCTCTTTTTTCACATTGGTATAAATATTTAACTAAATGAATCTACACACCTAGAATTATTCATAACACTTGTTTTGTGAAGAATTCTGATTAACGAATACGTTCAGGAAAATCACCTTTGGACTAACTGTGAGTACACATGCAAAAGACGAAAAAAAAGACTCCTGTGAACTGCTCAGCTCTACCTGTGGCAATAAAAAATAGTAAGACCCTCAGGGCTCTTCCTTGTGTATTAAGTCTTTAATTTATGGAGAATGGATATTAATAAAAAAAAGGATATTAATAGGTACTCAATACACTGGCTGCCTGGCTATTTAAACTAAAATTACCAGCCAATTCAAAACTCTTACTAGTGAATCATGCAATCTAAGCCATTCTGATACAGATCATTAACACTAATTGCCCAGCTGCCATTTATGAAATCCCTTACTTCTTTTTTCCCCCTCCTCTGGTAAAGAATCCCCAAGCTTTTTTTATCTTTGCCAAAATGGAAGAAAAGGCCAGTTCCTATTGTATCTTTACCTTCTTCTAATCAAAAATGAAGACTTTTTTTCCAGTTTCCCTTGATGATGGAATCTCCCAGTACATTGCATGAGTCTAATTCTGTATATATTACCCTAACAAACAAGAGAAGTAGAAAAGCCTGGCTCTGCTGAACTCAACGAGAGTTTTGCCATTGACTTCAGTGGAATCAGGATTTCACTTGTGCTTTCAGAAATGATCACAAGGGTATGCCCTAAAGCAGGGGTCTCAAACTCGCGGCCCGCGGGCCAACTGCGGCCCGCGGGCTTGTGTCATGCGGCCCGCAGTCCGAATCCGGCTGCAGGCTTGTGCTGGCATTTTTTTTTGAGCAGAGCTCCGGGAAGCTGTGGCCGTCTTAAAAAGGAAATGGCCGCCGAATGTGGGCCCCACAGAGAGATTTGACGGCGGACAGTGGAGCCTGCAAGTCCCTGTGAGAGCCTCTCTCTCCTACTGTGCCGCCGAATTTTACCCTGCGTGGAGATTTTTTTGGCGGAGAGTAGAGCATGAAAGGTACAGTAGAGTAGTGTGTGTCATGTGCGGCCCCCCTGAACTCCACTCAATGTAAATGCGGCCCGCCACAGCAATTGAGTTTGAGATCCCTGCCCTAAAGATTACAATGCATGGAGATACTGAGAACAGATTCCAAAGGCTACCCAAATTCTATTACAACATTTGGGCCTAAAGACACAAGATACCTATGCATGCCTGTAACTTTGTCCCATTGGCTACGTATGGGCTTGAACACTTTGCTGAATCAGGGTCCTATGTTATGGCAGTTTCTAGATTTGTTGGCTCCAGCTGCTTCTTGGAGTTTCCTGAATTTTAGCAATGAGGCAGTTTCTTGCAATTTATAGCATAGTTTATAGCATACCCCTAAATGTTGCCTTTTTTTCTAGATAACGCTGGATATCACATGCGATTCTATTGGCTGAGCTGTTCTTCACAGACAAGATTTTTATTTTAAAATGCAAATGAGGACATTTGCAGATGGGGGAGGGAGGATAGAAATAATGGCCTGGATAATTCTCAGTTGTGAAGCAGTCACACTGCACCGCGTCACCAGTGGAATCGGTCTGACTCGAAGAGGTGACTTAACCTGCCCTCGAAAGATGAGGGTAGGAAAATCCTCTTGCAGAATAGAGCTGATGTAGAGGCTTCTCTGTCCTCCTCCTCCCCCCAGCCCCCTTCTGCCAGCATGGCAGAGGAAAGAGGGGTGGTTGGAGAAAAGAGGCTGTGCTCTGGGTGCCGCCTGGGACTATAGCAACCGGTTTAAATTGCAAATGGCGTCAGGCTGCCCTAACGCAGGCTGAGTGACTGACCCTGCCACGCCTCAGGCCCAAATTCAGGGAGCAGCAAAGTGAACACTGAGCTACTTTTGAAAGCATAGCAATTCAGCCAGAACTCAGGATTGGGCCCAAACTTCTATAGCACAGATCTCCGGCAAACAAAGTGGACGTTACTGACAGCTTCAGAAAGCAATACATAATGGTGCCAAACAGGAGCATGTACGGGCATTCGGTATCTCCAATTCAGATACAGCCTTCTATTTTTTTTTTTTTAAACAAACTTTAAGCAGATTTAAAAAACCTTCTGCTTGTTTTACCCTGCGTGTTTATGACATAATCAAAGGGTCCTACAAGTTAGCTGGAGGCTAGAAAAACCATTGATAGATATAACTGATCGTCCTAGCTGCAGCAGGAACAACAAACCTACCGTAACAATGTATATACGGTAAAATGAAAGCTGCTGCACAATAAAGAAAAAACAATCTTGAAAACACCACTCTTCATCCCTCTCAAATCATTTTAGCCTTTCAGTATTGCCTTAGCTATTAACTAATCATAGTCACTGGAGCCGAACAAATAATTTGCCACAAATAATTTATCTTATGAATTTAGCCTCTTCCTCTGCTCTCAAAACACACCGGAGCAGATGGCAATTTCCTGATTTTGATTAATTTTTTTCTGTTTCCCCCCCTTCCCCATTCTATGGATTGAGAGCAAACAATTCTCTTGCATTCACTATTTGAGCTGCATTGGCCAGATGAGTCATGTGGCATCGTTTCTGTTCCCTGATTAGATGAATGCAAAAACACAGGCTAATTTGTAATTCACTTTCCATTAACAATCCTGTCAGTAAAACCTGAGCGTATGAATGTTTGCAGGAAGCAAACACACAAAGTGCAGTAGAGTAGTTAAGCCAGTTCATTTCAAAATTCTAGTAAATATTTGTGGGTAATGTTTTGCAACATTCATGCAGCTCTCTCTGGTGACTGTGAAAAACAGCTTAGGCACTTGAGGTGAATTCATATCACATCAACTGCCAAGGAAACAGACATATGCAAAGGGCAAATGATGCACAGAACAGTTATAGTACAAGCAGAAACTCCAAAGCAAATTCACAATGTATCTCAACAATTCCTTGTGGCAAAAGAGCAACCGTGGCCTTGTCTAAAGTGGACTTTTACCCAAGTTAGAAAATGATTTAGCTGGTAACAAAATATTACATTGTTTGACCACATCCCTTCTCTGTTTTAACTGAAACCCGGATTAAACTATTTTGAATTTAACTGGGTAAAAGCCTATTTCGATTGGATCTCAGTCTACGTGTAATTCTTGGTTCTTGCATTGACATCAGTGGGTGCCAACTATGATGGAGATTTTTGTGATGTGAGCATGTCGTTATCTGGAAATGGACTGAGATCACTAATAACTTTCATGCGTGCCACCAGATTGATAACAGTGCCATATATGTGTTACACTTCCTTCTCTGAGCATTTTAATTGTTAGGAATGCTTCCCCATGGAATTAAAAATATTTGCAATCAACAAATCGAGCAGTACATCAGAACTTCTGTGCATCTTTAAATAGCTTCACTGGAGTTACAGAAACACAGTAAACGTTTGGTGTTGTGAAAACGAAACATTCACACATTATTTGTGATTTATACACCATAATCATGCTGGATTTTCAAGTGGAAAGGGTGCTAGAAATACTGAAAAAAGGTCATCTCTATCTTTCTATTTGTAGCTAATGTAATACGAGGCTTTCGATCTTAGAAAGACCAAAAGTCAGATTTGGAATTTCCCATTGAATGGCTTTTCTGTATATAAAGCTCATGGAGACACACTGATCCTTTAAACTTCAGGGTTGATGCTGAAATTATGCTGTATGTCAAAATAACATCAAACAACTGCACTTATTTCCACCAGAAAAATTTGATTATTTCACTCTCATTTACATTACATATTTTCCCCACCATAATGCTGACTTTGAAATTCCCTTTAGGTGTGCACACCTAGGAGTGTATTTTTTAAGTAAGTAGAAAAGAAAGCTTTCATCATATTTGATAACTTTTTTCCCTCCTTGATTTGAATGCTATAATTGGATTTGAGAGATATTACAAACTTCATGTTTTGCCAATCTCCACGGAGGACATCTCTTAATTTCTCTTTTCACTGCACCTTTTGATTTGATAAAAGTGGCCTTAAGGTATCTTTCCAAAGAGACCATCTGAGCAGATTAATTTTAGAAATCTTTCCTTAAAGGATCCCATTTTCTAAATATTTCCAAAAACAAGGCAGTATCCTGTACCGACTGAAGTCAATACCATTTTTTCAATTGGTAGTGGGATTAGGACTGGGCACAGAATCCCTCTCTCCTGCAATCATGTGTATATTTCAGAATATTAATTGGTTTCTCCATTTTTCCACCGCAAGAGAAAACATTTTGAAATAAGACCTTAAACTGTAAACTGTAAAATATTAAAAATAAGTTGTGTGTCTTGCAGAAACATATTAGGTTGGATTCATGTCCCTAATCAATTTTGCTTTTCCCACTTGTTGCTTAATTTAATAGGGAGTTTTATACAGCCACTGATTATGCTATCTTTAATTTTTCCCACTATTAGATATAAGTGGAACTCACTTGGGAAACCCTGAATAGACAGTTCATCTATTTTCTATGAAGCTGTCTCATTCATCTCATCAGCAGTGGAGATTTAAAGGTGGAATTTGGTAGGATAAAATTCTACTAATTTCAAATATTAATACTATTAATATGTTATCACATTATTAAGACAAAGAGTACGTTTAAAATATTATGATCTCTTTGGAGAAAACAAGGAGCGTATCATCAACCAGCCCCAGCACGAAGGAAGGGCTGTATCAGATAGGGCCAGAGTCGGACAACTTTACTCAGGTGGAGTAGCAAAAACCATTGGGGGCGATTCTGGCCCTGATAAGTCACAGGGGACATCATTTTACCCATTCAGTGGGATCTCTCATGGCGCGAGGTGCCTGTCTGGCCCAGAACAGGTAAGTATGGAACTCCTTCTCACTAGGCCATTATCTCCTCGGTGTTCCCCTTATCACAAATGCCGTCATAAACTATGCTGGCGCTTTGTACTGTCTTTCTCTAGGAGCCGGAAAGCAGCACACTGGTTCTCTCTCTGGACCATTTCTGTAAGAACAATAACAACACAATCTATGGCCCCAACCCTGCAAAGTGCTTCATTTTACTCACTGAATAACCCCACTGAAGTCAACAGAACTACGCATGGGGTGAAATCCTGGCCCCATTGAAGTCAATGGCAAAACTCCCACTGGCTTCCCTGAGGCCAGGATTCCATCCTCAGTGCATAAAGCTAAGCATGTGTATAAGCCGGGGCTATTTATGCACTCACTCACTCTGCGTTAGATGCTTATATGGCCCCAACTACCATAATAACTGCAGGTCCCACCGTCACTCATACCTTTATCAGTCATGAGGCTGGGAAGGGCTATTATCCCCATTTTATGTATGGGGAGTAAGGCACAGACACACTAAACGACTTGTTGAAAGTCACACAAGAAGCCTGCGATGGAGGATGGAACTGAACCCAAGCCTCTAGAATCCAGTCTAACATTGTTACTTTTGGGCCATCCTTCCTTCCAATCCATTTTCTTTCTGCTCCTGCTCTTCCTCTCCCAGTCTTCTGGCCATTGTGAAATAAAAGGAAGCATTTTATAGCACTGGGTTTGGCCTTTAGCATCAGCTTTCCCTCCCTTCCCCCACCCGCCTTCTCTTGGGGCCTCACAAATAAAATAAAGCATTACACGGTGATTTCCTTTGTGCTCAACAACTCTCTCCTCCTCTGGCTCATGCTCCCTGATATACCCCTTTGCATTCTGGACTCACCTCCGGCTGATCCATAGCTTCTTCTCGCTGAACGCACCTGCAAGCATCAGCAACTGCCCTGCATAACGAGGTATTTGCGTTTCCTGGTGGCAAGGAGATCCAGTTTTCTATGGTAGTGTTTCCCAAAGAGTGGATTCTGACGCACCAGTGAGTTGAGAGATGGGTCTAGATGGGGTTGCCACCATGTCAGATCTGTCCCAGAACCCACAGTGCCCGTCACTGACTGCTGCCACTCCCAGGGATTCCCCAGGTACTCCCAGAAGCACTCCCCCCTGGTTCCAGAGACACAGGGGCTGACTAGGGCTGCAGGAGGGGGCAGACCTAGGAAAGCGAGGGAGCTGGCAAACAAGGGGACTGGGAGAAGCTGAGAGGGGGGCTTGGGGAGGAGGGAGCAGAGGGCTGGAGGACCCCCCACTTTAAATGACACTCCACAACCCTGTATGACAGCTTTTAGCAATCAATGTATCTTCTTTAAATGTTGTGGAGAGAACCATATATAGATATAGATACATAATGGTGGTGTGAAAGAAACACAAAAAGCACTTTTAGCCTTGTGGCATGCTCTTAGTTGGTTCTGGGTTTGTTTGTTTTCTCTTTCTTTCGTTTTTTCCTCCTCACCTGGATTATTCATCCTGTGATGCAGAAAGTGGTCCTGCCAGGCAAAAAATCACTTCATTCACAAGCTTCCAGGGGTTTACTCAACAGAGTTTGCCAGCATCTCTGACAAGCAGCTCACTGCAGTTTTACACAATGGATTAAATGTTTCCTTCACATTTGCAGGCACTCACGGTAGTGACAAACAGGAATGCGACCCTTTCAGATGTGAGTAGTGCCGACACAAAATTGCTCATCCCTTTAATCTCTACACAGGAGTATTCCAACCAAGAGATTTTTTCAGTAAACGGTACTGGTCAGATGGGAGATTCAGATAATCTATGTGTAGTGTGCCTTTTCTTCTCTGAACCTGATCCATACTAGAAATACTACACAGGGAAGGATGGGGCTTCCATACCAGCGTGAGAAAAATTCTCTGTTTATTCTGAGTGCATGCTCTAGAAAGGCTGAACATACAACAAAATTTCCGTGGTCTTGTTTATATTGGGAGAAAGTGCCATTTTGGAAAACAGGTTAACTAACCTCTTGTGAAACATGCTTTGCTCTTTGCATGGCAAACATAGCCATGTTTAACAGCGTGATAGCTGGTCAGGTCAAACACGTTTTTAAACTTGACTATCCTTGTCAGCACCAAGGACATAAGTAACACGATGTTAACCATGCTTAACATGTTTTCTAACTGAGATAGGCCAGGGCGGTGACACGATACAGAGAGGTAATGGGAAGTGTCCTTTGACAAGCATAATTTGCCCATTAAAATGGCACCTATCTCAATAATGATACTTCGTTTACACTCTCCAGCACACAGTATCACAGCATGAATGCAGAGTACAGTGTATATATGTTTACGTACATAACGTTTAAGTTGTCTGTCCGAATTTTCCATAATGTTTATAAAACTTCCAAAGACATTACAGCTGTTTTCCTTAATACAAACAACTCTTTAATGGCACTTTAGAAATCAGAGTTCAAAGTAATACTGAAAAAAAACCAAGCATCTCTGCACTTTGTAGTATAATAAATACAGAGTTTTGATCCTTTACGGGTAGTTTTAAGGAATATTATTTTTCCTGAATAGTTATTACAGGTGCAGGGAAGCCAGCTACAGACATGACTTGGCTCTAAGTTTCCATCCCATCTGTACAGAACTGCTGGTGGAAAACACTGGAAACCATTCTCTTTGCAAACTGCTCTGTGGCTATAGCTTATATTTTCAAGAGGGAAGAAGGCTCTTTCATCAGTCTTTTTGCTAAGGATGTTTCTATTTGCCTAGGAGTTCACCTGAAATTATTAATACCTCATTTGAAGTCATGATCCTCAATAAGACATAATAATTTCCATGGCAACTGATTGTGACATTACAAATCAAGGGTGGTGTGACTTCAGTTGGGGGGACTAAATAGCAATGTCGGGGGAAGTCTAAAAAGAAAGGCTCTTGCTATCATGCATGTATACCCAACAGCAAAATGTGGGTCAGAGAAATGCTTCCAATATCGAAGACAAAATGACAGGCAGGACTGCTTCTAAACACAGCAGACGATTGTTCAGAGTTTTATGTACCCTATCAATGGCTTTTTAAAGTGCATTGTAAAGAGGCCTGATTTGTAAAATGTTGTGCTCACATATAACTGGGGGGATGCAATTAACTACAGGTGCAAGGAATGCAGTTACATTTCCAAATCCCTGATTGTGGATGTATGCAGACATAACTGCCCTTGTCTGCACCCATAGTTAATTTAACTGCAAAAGTACAGGGCACAAAAGAGGCTTCAGGGACCCAATGTGTTTCTCAGTTACAGCAGAGTAAATCGGAGTCACTCTACAGAAATCAGTGAGGGGCTACTCCAGATTTAAAACGACATCAATGAGAAGCTGACATTTACACCTGTGTAAATGAGGGTTTTCATGTTTACATTTGATTTGTGTGCTGGGTTTTAACATAGAAGATTTTTTTTTAAAAGAACATTATGAAGAATAAAAGAACAGACGTGCACTTCAAAGAAAGCTTGTCGCTCTCAACCTACCCAGGCCCAAAGGGCTCTCTCTAACGCCGAATGCTCTGCTCTTGACAGATGTGACAGTAATCTCTGAACTTGTGATACCTGTCCCAAGGGCCTTGCGCTATGCTGATGAGCCCATTATTTATGGCTGATGTGATGTTATCTGATGGAACCTGATGTAATGCCCCAGCACACATTTGAAATGTGAAAAAGAGAAGAAAAGCTTAGGTTCAAGTTGGAAACAGATTTGAAATGGTCACTCAGTGCAAATTGTAATCAGGGGGGAAAAAAAAACCAAGACATAGCATTTATTCCAGCTCTCACCCTTCCACCCCTTGTAAAAATGGGTCAGGTTGTTCCCTTCCAAGACCTCTCTTCAAAGGAATCCAGACCTACCCCCATCCCACGCAGGAGGAGGACACTCCTGCTGACCTTGTAAAGGCGAAGGGCTTGCGAAGAGGAGTGGATGGGCTAGGACCAGGAAGAGGAAGGTAAAGGAAGGTTATGCTACACGCGTTGTTCCCACACCAATCCCATGGGGGACCCTTTTTAAAAGTTAACGGAGGCATTATTAATTTCTGGCTGGAGCGACTCCACAAGGCGCAATCCACTTTGTCCCGGGGATTCCAGAGGTGGCAGTGGTAGTGAGGTAGCGGGCAACATGGCTTCAATATCTGGCAGGCGAGAGGCAGAAGGCTCTGGCGCTACTGCATATGCACATAAACTCCATGGGACAGGTCTCCAGTTGATCTTGGGGATCGCAGACTTCTGGATTCTGAACCTACTGCTCTTCTAACCTGAGGGAAGAGGAGCACATCTGAACCCTCCTGATGGAAGGACCTGATGAAAACTCATTAGGGACAACCTTAATGAGTTTTCCCTCCTCCCTGAACCCTCCAGAGATTTTTTCTCCTGGTAAGTAGCAAGCAGACGCATTAGGAGATATAAAGAAAAGCCTGCTTGTAGGTTACTAGCTTCCTTGATCTGACACTCCCCAAATTCTTTCCATGGCTTTGTGTAGCACCTTATGTGCTTGGGGTGAGGTGTAGGGGAGGGGAAGCTATTGAGTGCTAAATTACAGAGAGAAATCCCATAAATTCCTTTCTATTTATATTCCCAAACCACTAAACATAAATCCCGTAACCTCAGCCACACTGTTTATGGGCTAGAGGGCCAAGAGAGAGGCAGAGCCACCGTGCCTCGTGCTGTAATTCTTTCAAGAATTTTGAAAATGTTCCCAAAAAGCAAAAGTCAAGAAAACTACCACAGCTAAGCAGGGAGGACTTAATCTTTGTAACACCCAAGCACCTTGTTAGAGTGCAGAATCCCCTGCAGCTGGTTTGATATTGGGAATAACTCTCAGATTATTTGAGAGAAGATGCCCTGGGCTGCCTCGGTCTCATAAACTGAAGCTAAGTGGGTTTAGAGAGATAAGAAACAGACTATTTTAGGCATTTGAAAGAAAGGATGTTTTTGTGTCTAAGACACTAGATCGGGACTCAGGAGCTCGGGGTTCGTTTGCAGCTCTGCCACAGACTTCCTATGGGATCGTAAGTCATTCAAGGCCTCGTTTAGGGCATGATCCAAAGCTCTTTGAAGTTAATAGCAGACTCTGTTTGGGTCAGCCCCTTAATGTCTGTGCTTCACTTCCCTACCTGCACAATAGGTATAAAAATACTGCCTTTTTTGTTGTGTCTATTCAGATTGCAAAACTTATCTTTTGCTATGTGCATGTACAACAGCTAGAACAAGAGGACTCTAGTCTTAGTTGGGGCGTCTAGGAATTACTGAAATACAAATAAAAAATAAGTACTCACAGGATGCCTGCTGCTCTTCATATTTAAGCAAAACTAAATGTCTAGATAAAACTTTATATAGTATTTTAATCATGCTCTTTCTTTACCATTGTTACCAATGACAGTTTAAATGGCTGAAACTGAGATAATTTTTATAACCTAATTTAACTATTATTTACGCTCTTTCTTCATTTTCTCTGAAATTTCACTTAGCTCAGATGATGAAATTGGACGTTTTGTTTATAGTCATAAGAACGGCCATGCTGGGTCATACCAATGGTCCATCAAGCCCAGTATCCTGTCTTCCGACAGCGCCCAACGCCGGATCCGTCATATGGAATGAACAGAACACGTAATCTTCAAGTGATCCATCCCATCGGCCTTTCCCAGCCTCTGGAAAACAGCAATCCCTATTTCGCTTTTTGGTTTTCATGCCTTAGCAAACTGCTGCTACTTCTGGATTTGCATCGCTGAATGGGGAAATCTTCAGATAAAAAATCCAACTAAACAACGTTTTATCACTGAATTAAAACAAAACACAAGAACCTCTATATGCATAGTAGGTTTTTGTGACTCCCACTGTTTTATTTTTAATCTAAACAAAATTTTGGGCCTAATTATTTTGAGGTTTTCTAAGAAGTGGATTAATGCAATTCAAACATCCCTTGTGACCGTGGAGCACACGAACAAAACTGCATGGTAGAATATAAGATATTATATCATTCGGACGTACTCTGTGCAAGTTATAACCCGCATACTGCTAGCAAGCATCTCTTAGGATATGAAAGGTGAGTTTCTCTACCACAGGATAATGGCTTTTTACTAGAAATGCAGCTCCCTAGTTTTGCTGCGACAGCATGATCAAACACACCCCATTACACAAAAAATGAAGGACCCCAAGAACATAGTGAATTTTGACTTAATAAGGTAGAGCAAGATCATTTCTGCTGTCTGGTGATACCCATTTGGAGACAGAAAAAGCCACATGGAAGAACAGGGGATGTGGACTTCCGAAGACCCACCAGTCCCAGGGATAAGTGGAGGACCTGGGTCATCCATCTCCAAACCTGCTCTGAATCCTAAGGCTCCACAACAGCTCCGCCAGAATCATGCTATCAGGATTGCTCCAACTAGGAGCTGTCCCAGTGATTCCCAGAAAGGGAGATGTTTTGCTTGAAGGGGTGGAGGTGGCTAGGGTTGGTCTCCTTTCCTAAGGGGAACGTCTGCTTTTGGACGGGGGGGAGGGAGACATCAAGAACACTTCTCCAACCCCATCCACGCTCCACCTAGCTCTTCCCAGACTTCCCACCAGGTCCTGGGAAAGAAAGAACTATTAATGTAGAGGTAGCTGACGCCTTGGCACACTATCCATGCAGAAAGGAGAGATCCAGGCTCACTGCTTCCCTTCCCTGCATAGATCAGCAATGGGGAGACACTGAGGTTAAATGGTATTTGGAGCTATTTTAGTCTACTATATTTATTCACACCCACGCTCTTTTTCCACATGGGTTTTTGAGCTATGCAAGTGCAAGATAACCAGCACCAGTGCAATCCCAGATTTTCAACTCCTATCACTTAAAAGTGGATGCCTCACCCTTTGCTCCACCCTTTAAACTATATAAACAGTATAAAATTACTGTTGGCCTGAAATCTTTTGTGCCAATTTTCAACCTGCAGCAATAGTTTTATGGCCACGTTAGAAAAGTCTGAAAAGCAGGCTGGACTTTGTGACATAACATGAACTACCACACGGGGACACGGTATAATTAGCATGGGAATGTCATTCCTGCCATTTCTGCTTCATCTGTAACTGTGTCGGTAAGCTCAGGGGAATGGCATGCATTTCACGTAGTACACACAAGAACTCAGATTGCCAAGTGTCACCGTGCTCGTGGGATAGCCTTGATCTACACAGTTGCCCTTAACGTTGTGGACGTTCCAGCTATGCCTTAAAGCAACAACACATCTATTCAGGGAGAGCCATGGCACCACCAATTGCTGTCTGAAGTACCGCAGAATGCTGGAGGTAAAGGGAGAGAACCAGGTGGAAGCTCCTGGTGCCCCTCTAAAGTAGCATGGTGTCTGTCCCATGATATCACACTGTACAATAATAGGCTTTGATGTTATTCAGAGATGGGCATTTTCCACCGACAGTCTTCTCTATACAAATCTGCAGACATTCTTTTGGTCAGTCACTGTACCGTATGCTGCCCGACTGAGACCACTAGAAGATAAGAATGACCTGAGAATATTGGCCAATGATTTTGCTACCCTTCACACTTAGTAGGGCTCCCAGAGGAGAGAGGTTTAATTCAAATACAATTTGCTACATGTTTCAGCATGTAACCGCTATTTTTAAATCTCTCCACTGGCTTCCAATAAAGCACCAAATCAACGTTCAGGATTTTACTGCTTACTTTAAAAATACTCAATAATACAGGTCCAGTTTATCATTTAAACATTTTGTCACTCACTCAGATCCAAAACTACTGTCTGCTAAGCTCTCTCCAAAGAATCAACTGAAGTCATTTGGCCTTTGTGTCCTTTTTGCTAGTGGCAAATACTTCTGACACTACACAGGAGAAAAGAAAAACAAAACATTATTTATTCCTTCCCTTTCACAGAAAGTCAAAATTGGGCCAGGCTGAGAGGCATGAAAAGGTGCTACTTTGCACTGTCCCTGTAGCACCCTTGCACGTGAGTATCTCAAAGCAATGAAAGTGTATTAAACCTCAGAGAATTATGGGTTATTAGGCCAGAAGAGACCAATGCAGTAGTCTAGTCTGATATCCTGCATGACACAGTCCATAGAATTTCACCAAAGAGCTCCTACATCAAGCCTGGTTAAGCTAGAGCATACCCTTTAGAAAGATATCCAGTCTTGATTTAAAGTTCTGCATAATCCACCACAATCCTAGATAAATTGCGCCTATGGTTAATTACCCTTCCTGTAAAAAAAGTGCCTTCTAAAATTCTGTGTTGTTATATCCATGTTACAAATGGGTAAACAGAGGTACGGGAAGTTACAAGTTGCCCAGCTTTACCAAGTGAGTAAGTGACAGGGTCAGGAACGGAACTCATGAGACCTGCTCTATCCATTTTACTTGCTATATCCACCCAAATACTCATGGTTTTGCCATCTGTCAATAAAGTACCTACATTCAGTTTCTCAGATAAAAGGCGCAGTGCAAGTACAAAGCACAGTTATGACTATGATAGTATATTCACGTTTATCCGAATGGCCTGGAAGACATCTTTCAGATAACTGGGCATTTGGATACACGGAGTTGCTATTTTGAGCTGTACGGCTACACTGGGGACACACTGGATAACTAGGATTTTTGGATAAAGGGAATTTGGATAACTGGAATTATACTGTACAGAATGGCTGGGCCTCAGATTCCTACTATGAACCGCAAATGGCACAAAATAATTTCATGGCTGTCAGCACTGTTAGGTGAATAATTCCCAATAAAGAATTTATTCGGCACATATTGCCTCTTTTTTATTCACAGGATACCCACAAGCAGATCACTGCCTCCTCTAACATATTTGTTATTTGAATGTAGTCGACTAATAATTCTCCACATAGTTTACTCAATGGGTTGACTACAAATCTTAAAAATTCAAGCTGTGATTGGTCAGATCAGTCACATGGTATTACTTCTGTCCCCCGAATTGGATGCCTAGGAAAATTCTTTTGTCGTGCAAATTTAATTGTAATTTCCCACAAATACGTGCATATTTGTCTTTGGAATTCACTTTCAGAGAACGTTTTTTGCCAGTTACATTCAGTCGCTCTAAAGTTCACAGAAAGTACACATAAGAGGTGTAAAGATGGCTGAAGCAAATTTTAAAACTCAGGTGAATGAAAATTCATAGAAAATAGTTTCATTATTTGCCTTGCTTTGAATATCAGTGCTACCACGAGATACACCTCTCATTTTTTCTCTAAGGGATACTCCTTTAAGATGAGCAACGGCTACTTTAACTATCCATACCTTTAGGACATGCTACTGGGTTATTCAACTGCACCATGACCATTGGCGAGGGAACTTCTGAAAGGAGGGCTCTGTATTATATACTGTACATTTTGCTCACAGAATCATCCATAACTTTTTAAGCTCTTCTAGCAAGCAAGAAACTCCTATGTCCGTTCATATAGAACAAGGCCTGGAAAAATTACAAGTTGCAATGAAATTTAAAACATCCAAATTTTAAGCCATTCTCTGCTGATAAAAGCTTTATTATTACCAGTTACAAAGGGGACACACAGCCAATTATAAGCTAATTCAGGCACATGCTAGGCCTCAAGTAGAAGATAAGCCAACACTGCAGAGCATGCAGCTGGAAACCCAGAAACCTGAAAACAAGCTGACTCATGGAAATATCCTTATATAAAATATCCAGTGGTTATTTTTCTCTGCCTCATTCCTGTGTGTCTTAGGAATGATATATGAATTGCCTTATTTACTTTGTTCCATAAAACTTTCATTTTTTTATTAATGTACTGCCAGCACCAAAAAGGGTCTTGTGGGTTAGATTTTTTTTTTTTTAAATTTTGCTGCAAGAAGCAAAATAATAAAATTAAATAAATTAAAAGGAGCCAGCGAACCCCTTGTTGAACTTTATTAGGATCCCAGAAAGATAGTTTGGTCCTGATTCTGCTCTTGATGTAAGTGACGAATGAAACCACCAAAAACGGCCTGATATGAAACTGATCTGAATGAGCACAAAATCAGGTTTATAGACTGTACTCCCTTTAAAAAAAAAATCCATTATAGGGATACTATTGAGTTAAATAGATGGTGAATGCTAATTATGAAGATAATTAAATATGATTGTCAGACTCATCTAGCAATCTGCAAAGAGTTTCATATTTCCACACGCACACAGCATTGGTAATTCAGATCTAAGAGCCAGATTCTCAACTGTGTAGTTCTGTTGATGTCAACAGAGTTTGCTGATGTACACCAGCTTGAAGATATGTTTAAAACACATCAATGCAACATCACCTATTTGAAATTACTGTCTTCAAGAGACACTCATTTGGGGGGTAGTTCTTCCAGGGAAAATATGCCTTGTAAATGCAGGAAAAAAGATTCATTTACCTTTACAGGGTCCATTTACATCTCAACAAGAAAAAAAAAAAAAAGAGAGTTGGAAGAAGCTAGCTAGTGAAAGAAGCTTTGCAAGGTTTCTCGTGCCAGCTGTGGCCTCAGTGGCAGCAGGGTACATAATTAAAAAGGACATCATGTAACAGATAAATGCAGGATAGTAATTACTCATTACTTGATATATAGTATATCATCTATTATTTGGGATTAATAACTCTCTAATCTACTCACGTTACTCTTTTGTCCACGTAGCTAGCTGTCTGGCATGCTCTTAATTTCCCAACATAAAATTTACCGGATGTTACAACTCCAATGTAATCCTGAATTTCTGAGCATTTCTCTGCAGTATATCATGCAGCTAGGTAAAAGCACAATATTAAATCCTTAGCAAAGGAAAGAAAAGAGCCAACAAAACATCATGTTTTCCTTTTCCTGCCAGAAAAAAAACACAATTTTTCTATTTCTTTCTTTCTTACTTTTAACATTTATTTCCATTTTTAGATTACTGTAATTCTATGAGTGTTTAGCAGGAGTATTCACAGCTGTCAAAAAACCCAAACCCTTTTCTGCCTGATATTTTTATTCCCTCATGGAATATGCTTTCCCAGCTTGTTTAATTATAGTGTATTTTTATAGTTAACCCCATAAAATGCCATTGTGGAAATGCTGTGATCATACTGGGGTCATATTGAGACCATACTGTTACAGCCCCACAATCTGCCTCACAGTATCCAGGTTTCAAAATGGACCATATCCAAAGTCTCAAAATGCTCCCAGCTATGTACACAGTGTATTGGAATCACCTCACCCACAACCTGAAATGCAGCCACCTCTGGGGTGTAGTGCAACAGCTGAATTCACAAACTAATGCTTGATACTTTAAAAAAAAAACCAAAACAGTAGTTTAACTTCAAATGTTAACGTACATCACTCATTCTACATTATGCCTAACTTTAAATGTGAGGAGCTACATTTCCTTTTCCCCAAGTGTGATGCCTTTTAAAATAAAATAAAATAAAATATTTAACTTGTGCCTACAAATTTAACCTGCGATAAAAAGGAACTCAAGTACCCAAGTCACTCAGAGGGTACCCAATTTCTTTATCTCCAAAAGGTTCAAAAGTTAGAACAGTACTCATTAAAAAAAAAAGCCACATGGGATGAAGCAATACTAGGTGTTTCCTTGCTAGAATCTCTGCTGAAGAGGAATTGTACAAGGATTTCACTGATAAGAGTTTATAGTTAGAAACTACAGCAGTTATATCCAAAATGAAACCAGATCACTGCTTCTATCTTCTGCAAATTGTTTTTCAGTGCAACATTCTTCTGGGAGACAGAAAACATTTGCTGCACGTTATCAAAATCTTACAGTTTCTGTTAACCTAGACATGCTGCCAGCTAGCAAAGAAGTCACTCTGTGAAACAAAAGTAGGGGGATTGCTGAGAATCGCTAATGAAAGGTTGTAATAGAAGCGAGATGCTGCTGGGATGAAAACAAACGAGCTGTCCCAGCAGCTTTCAATGCAAATCACCCAAAATACCTGCAGGTAACCAAGTAATCTGGCCCCAGATTAAAGTGAGAGTTGGTTAGTGTGTTCAGTAACTGAAACTAATACAGAAAAACCTCTTGTTGGGATTAAACATTTTTAATTTAAGAACAATGGTCAACATTTTCATGTGTCTTGTTTACGTATCTTTCTGATGAAACATAAAAGCTCCTCCCCATTTGTGGATATTAATGCAGTTTTGCAACATAGGGCTGTCAGCTTCAGTTTCCTGGCAACATTCCAGTTTGGGTAATTATATGGTGCTTATCTACATTCCCCCTGAAGTTTCAAGTGGATATGGCATTCTTCACTTCCTGCCCAACACTAATGCTGTGTGCTGTGATATCGCTGATACACTCCACCCCAGAGGTAGCTGCATTTCAGTGGTGGGTGAGCTAATTCTAGTATACTGGGTACAGAGAGGAAGCCTTTCAGGGTGCAAGATGTAGCAAAACCACAAAGCATTAACAGGTTCTCACAGGTTCTTCATGGACAATTCATTACAATGGGTGCAATTCTGCTCGTTAAAATACACACTGAAGCCAATGAGAGGCGAATGCACATGCATGACTGAAGAAGTTAACTAGTGTGCACTGGGGTAATGTGATTAATATATGTTTAAGCAGCAGAATTTAAAACTGTGTTGAGATTTAAAAAGGAAAATCTTGCACTGAAATTCACAAGAGAGTGAGAGTGGAAAAGGCCTCATTAAGCTTCTAAAACACACACACATCTCCAGCTTACTATCATCATCCATCCCTCCATACTAACATCTCCCACTGAAATCCAGTGGGACTTCCCTGCCTGAAATAATGGAAGAATCTGCTTATGTGGAGTTTATCTACTGCCAAGCCCAAGAAACCCAAGCCAGACCTTGCTGAGTGTTTTGCTGTGAGGAAGGATGTATGGTGGCAGACTTCCAGGTTTCTGACTCATCCAGCCTTGCCTCCTTATTAATTATTATTATTTTAAAGATCCATGCTTCTTTTTATAAACAAGGTAACAATAAAATCACAACTAGACACCCAACAAAATGTAGAAAAAGTGAGGAGAACATCTTTGATTGAGGATTCAGAGATCCAAGATTTGTATATGTTAGAGATTAGCCCAGTGTATTAGTGAGCCAAGGTAGCGCAACCGTTGCGAGGTGAACTGCATGGTGAATTTGTCCAGGGTGTAAGCATTAAGAAGTTAGACTTTTCAAGACTCCAATATGAAACTCCATGGGGTCACAATCTACCCTCAATTGACTTTAATGGATTTCTGCTGGATTCACACTCATGTAGCTGTGAGCAGAATTTGGCCCATTATGGCAGCAGGAATTCTCATTCTTATTGCTTATGGATTCATATTGGACTTCAATGCTGGACATGAAGGGGCAAATCCTTCCTTCAACGTAAACTGGTTTAGGAGAGGAATTCTCTGCAGACATCAGTAAGGCTGGAATCCCCTCCCTCAAGTTTGGGAACACCCCAAAGGGCCTGCTTAGAGTCTACCACTGCCATGAATCTGTACCGACTCTACGTATGTGATCGGGCCAGGGTGGCCATGACCCCCCATCCCTCCTCTTGTGGTGTCATGGACAGAACACTTGGTTAGTACCACTTCCGGGTGACTGAATACAGCACACAGGAAGAAGTGAGTTAAGGATTCGTTAAGTATATATCCATAATGTATCGACCCCATTCATTCTGGTATAATTTTAGATTTTTTTCCCCTGGTAGTGTTAGAGATGTTTCAGCATCTGAGTGGCATCTGCTCAGAGAAGATCATATGATGGGGAAAGGTGGCAGGGAGAATGACAAGTTGTTATGAATGTTGTGAAGCACACTCAACACAAATAAAAGCAATGTGTGGTACATATACACCCAAAGCCTTTGTCACAACAGTGTGCTGCCTTCATTCCTAACACACACTTGCTACCATGGCAATGCAGCATTCATTTCAGTTCTACAAATTTGTTAATGGGTAGATAAAATAACTTAACTGACCTACCTGTAGTTAGTAAAATAGCCATTTTAACTAAAACCAGGTTGGATCTACCTGAGCCATCTCTCACTGGGATTTACAAGAGAGAAACGGTGGAGGAGGTAATAGTTTTTACTGAACCAACTTCTGCTGGTGAAAGAGATACGCTTCCAAGATCCACTGAGCTCCTCCTCAGCTCTGAGACCTGAAGTTGGTCCAGTAAATGATATTACCTCATCCACCTTGTCTCTCTTGTATCCTGGGACCAACAGAGCTACAACACTTCAAACAACAATGAGATTTACAAGTCATTTTTGCAATGGGCGCTTGATAATCCATTCATTGACAACTTTTATCTGGCACTAGCTAGTAAAATTTATTTAGGCATTAGGTTGTCTCAGTTGTTCCATATTCCCAGCCAAGGGGAAGCTGTAGCTGAGACACCTATTTGCTGTCACTACAGCCAAAAGTTAACACTTCCACTTGATAGGATTTAACACTAATCCATTGTTCTGCAATTTCTAGGAAATGGACTAACACAAAGGGATGGATTCTGATCTACTTACTCCACGAGTGTTCCAATGGCCTGAACAGAATCAGCCACGGAGTAAAGTGTTACTCAACAAGGGTAAGGGTGTCAGAATCTGGCCAACAGGTATTTAAAGCAAGTTAATTAAAGTCTTCCCATGCAGAGCCCACTGAATTCAAGAGGAGTTCTTCCACCGGTGTCAAAATTTTTGGGTCAAGTCCTACATCCTTTTATATTAGAGCAACACTTGGTCCACATATTGTTTTTAATACATACCTCCAAAGGATTTTTTTAAAAAATAAATCCAATTATTTACCAGAAAAACACTTTCAAGCAGGCAAGCAAATCTTTAAGATAAACCGCATTTGATATGCATTCAGAAAAATCATTCCTGTTTTTTCTGCCTCCATTTTTATCCCTCTTGATCTGAAAATTAGACATGATTAAGCATTCAGAAGCCAAAAACGTACAAAGATAGAAAAACTGCAGCATTGTTAAGAATGTGGTATTGCAATATTTATTACTGACGAAATAGAAAAAACGATGGAGCAGTGGGGAGAAGAAATCATAATGTTGGAGAGATTTTAAGTATAGCAGCTTTAAGTTACCTTGAGGTGACAATTTTTAAATGTAATCAAAACTGTGTAATAAGATAACCAAAAATAGGCCTCGACTGTAGTTCGTTAACTCCCCAGCCAGTGACAAAATACGCCATTAGTGGCCTCAACACAATTGTGAAAATATTCCTTATTTACAATTTAACATGCTTTTTTGTTGTTGTTGTCGAGCTAAAAATTACAAAGCCCTGGATTTTGTCGTTCTTGCAATCTAGTCTTTTCCCCTGACTTCCTGTTTTCATGAAATTTTAATCAGGCATTTAAAATAAATAGCTATGCAGAGTCTCTATGCCTCTTTGAATGCTTGGGATGGATGTTTTGGGTAAAGTGATAGTCCAGAGACCTTGAAAGCATTTAATCCCATTCCGATTTGGCAAGACAACAGAAAATTAAAACACTGCTCTTCCCACTGCTAGTAACTCTGGAGAGATGGGAGGGGGTGGAGGGGAGGGAGAGAAAAGTCTGGTGCATGTGACAAACCATTGAAACAAGTCTGTCTCATTCCCCCTACCAGATATATTGACAGAAATTAGACCAACTTAAAAAGGTGGCGCTATAAAACAGAGGGATAGATCACCCCTATGAAAAATACAGATGGAGAGACAGACCATGCTACAGTCATGTCTTTCTTAAAATTTCCGTTCAGTGTAAAGCTAATCATTAAGGATCCCACGCAAACGGCAGGCAAAGGGCATTTTGCCCAAGAAAATGTTGCTAGATCTGGCCCCAAAAGCTATCCCACACCAGCACAGTTTCTATTTAGTCCATTTATCACTATCCATATGGATCCTAGTATATTACTAAGCAGTCTGGAGTACAAAAGGCCAAGATTTAAAATGCTAAGCAACAGAGAGGAAAATAGGGCCAGATCTCAACCTGGCCCTTAAACATTCAGTAGCTTCCAGGATAAAAACTCCGAACGGTTTTGAGAAATTAGAGAAATGAGAGGGAAAAGCTGCTGCAGTTTAAAAGGTCACTGGTTCAGTTATCAATGAAGTTGATGTGATTTGATATGAGAGTCAACGACCTCAGAGCACTATTTTAATCTAACCGCTGGTATATTTATCACAAATGATAAAAGGACCGGATTGGTGAAGGAAAAGGTGAAATGTATGTCGTGTTCCATTGTATATATACCGTAAAAAAATACACCCGTTGCCCAACCAATTATTACCATGTTAAACCTTTAGTTGGAAAGAAATCATCTCTCATGACTGTGATCTCCTGGCTAGCTCTGTTTAAACTGGATGGGTTTAATCAAAGCATCCACAGACTCCCAGGTGTTTTAGAAATGTTTCACTTCCAGTGGCACAGAGATCCACTGGCACAAAGATTATGCTTGAAACAGGGAAGATGGGGATGTTTACTCTATAGGTTTGTGTAATGCTCATTTCTAATAGGGAGGAAAGAGCTCACAGTCAGCTACTGCCTTAGAAAAGAAAGCAGTGCAGCTAAATCAAAAAGTAAACTTACAACGGCAGCTTATAAAAATGAGGGAGATGTAGCTGCTTTAGAGGCGTGAATGGAAGTAAGAGGATTAGGGAGTCCTCTTGAGAAGAGACACACTTGGCAGTTTTGCAAGACGGCACAAGTAATATCTTCTGTCAAGAACAATAGGAAAAAATAAAGATGATAACTTCAAGGAGTCCATTTTTAAGGAGTAATTTCCAATTCATCCGGGTCCCCTTTCCCTGAGTTTTGCTTTACTCTCTTGTTTCATCTTGCAGCTATTTATACCATCTGAGTACAAGCAAAAGTGCCAGGAACTCCTCCCCCACCCCATAAGCAGGTTTCATATTCTTGCAGTGCAATCCTTTGGAATCTTACCAGTAAGTGCAAGAAGCATAGTTTACACAGTTGGATACATATTGCTTCTGTGTACCACTGTGAACGATCAGCAGAAATCTTCACAATGGCCAGTTAGCCAGCCTGTCTCTGGCACGGCCCCCGACTTTTCTATATCAAACGAACAAAAATATTCCAAGCAAAACAAAACAGAGTAAATCTTGGCTCCTTATCCTTTAACATACATTCATTGTGTAGGAAGCTGGGCATAGCTTCTAATGTTTACCACGCTCTCTACCCAAGGTACCTCTCCCATAAATTTATCAGTCCAAACAGTGGTCTAATGGTGGCTTGTTTGGCTTTTTTTTTTTTAAACAAAGAGTTTGATTTCTGCAAGAAGAGATCTGTGTGGAAGGCAGAAAGGGATGCAGCATAAAGGCTTTTTCTAGTCATTTCCAACGATATATTTTGGAACTGTTCCCAGTCAACAGGCCAGATTAGCTGCCTTTGGTTCACATTTTAAATTGTTTGCTAGATGGGGAACCTCTGAAAAGCAAAATCTCTCCACACTGTTTGGCTGCAGTGAAGCTATTCAGTCCTAGAGCGGTAATATAGCACTTGTGTAGGGTTTCCCTTTGCTTGCATATTTATAGGGTCTTGTAGAGCGCCTCTGTAGCTCATTGCCAGCATGAGGAAATCAAGCTGTCAGTAGTTTCTATTTTTGTCCCTACCTATAGTTTCAGTAATGACAAGCGAGTGAGACAACATATGCATTTCTCCTCTACAGGAAAAAATTACTGTCTTCCTTCAAAGTCTTACATCTGTGCTACAACCTCTTTTCCTAGGGCTTCAGAGTATGTTAGCTGATAGTTAACATGTATAAGCACTGGTCAGGTGCAGTTGTTCCCAGACACTCCATTAGCAGAACTAAAAGAAGCAAAGTTCCAACATTCAGAAATACTTGATGCTTTTCTTTCTTCTCTTTTAAAAAAAATCTGCCTGGGAAATAACTTTTGCTGCATGGAATCCCAACCTGTATCATGCTTTGATCTGCAAACACATTCAGACAAATGAGGATTGTTCTATTAAGATTAAGAGAGCTTCTGATTATATTTAATGCCCTCTTGACCTCAACATGATTAACCCACTGCTGTAGCTAATGCTGGAGTTGTTTAAACGGCTGCAGATAATAAAGAGCTAAAACTGATGATCTGCAAGATACTGCCACAGCTTTATCAAATGGATTCAGAGTAAATGAAAGGGATCTAGTGATCAGCTCCGTTGCTAATACGGGGACAATGTGTAACTACAGCTGCTTTATGAAGGCTATCTGTGCATCAGCTGCAATCGTCCCTGTGGCTGTGAACTTTATCAGTTCTTCAGCCATTGCAGCACTGGTGATGATCACCCTATTAGCTAACTAGATGCATCCACCAGGACTCACAGAGTAGATCCCACCTATGATATTTTTCATCGGAGGACTTTGCCTTTCAAAGTAGTTCGAAGGAAGGCAGACGCCCATCATCGCTCGCAACTACTTTGGCTTGACAGCATCAAGGAATTTACAGCCTTAAACATGACTGCAGCAGATCTTCAATGACAGCTAATAAAATGGAACCATACCCCACTGCTTTGAAAAGCTGCAACTCCAGACATTTTTACAGATTATACTTATTTACATGTGAGAAAGACACTGGGCTTTAACAAAGATCCATAAGGAAAATTGAAGAGCCGAATAAGAGAAATAGACTTTTTCAATTTAATTTCCCCCCCAGCCCAGAAAAGCAGATGTGTATTACTTGTTTGTTCATGTTCAGGAAATGTATGCTGTTTGGAAGGACTATGTACACACTTCAAAGTCCAGACTTCAGCCACTCATGGGTCTCTCTCTCCACCCCGATTTACCTTTTTAGTATTTTTTTTGGAATCTGCCTGGGGTTCAATATTCCACGCTCCATATGAACAAGCAGAATAAGGTCAAGGGAAGTGGGGGGGGCGGTGGGAGCCAGTAGACTACAATGTAAATAAAAGCAGAAAAACATGTTAAAATAGAAAAAGGTGACATAATCAATTCCTCATTCCTGTGTGAGCAGGATACTGTACTACAGATCTGAAGAGGCTGTCTGATCTCCAGTTACTTTATAGCCCATGAAAATCACCCTCTTACACGGCAACCTTATAACCAGCAAATGTCCTGGCTCCCATGAAGCTGCTCATAAAACGATGCGCCGTAGGTCTGTCTTACAGTGCGCGGAATAACACAGTCAAGACAAAGGGAAACACGTTTTTCTAATGCTAGGTCCTGCTTTTCGTCATTTGTTTTTAATTGTGCAGAGGGGAGAGTCCGAGAGCAATCCAAGGCTGAAGTCAGTGTGAGTCTGCCTGCCGGGGCACACACAGGGGCAGAATGATATGCACATAGCCAGTGCAGAAAGAGACCATGGGAGGAAAAACAACACAAAGGAGCCATTCATTGCTTGAATAGTGTCTCTGAACAAACCCATTCTGTTAAAGTAATACAAGCCTGTAACACCTCCTTGTCTCTTTTTGGATTGCTAATGCAGCGAGAGGGTCCTGATTTCCAAAAGGGCTGAGCGCCCACAGCTCCCATTGAGAGCCACAAGTGCTCAGCACCCTTGGAAAGTCCTCTCCAAATTATGAACCGGTGTGACACCAAAAAGAGAGCATCGCTGGGAGTCTCTTAGAAATCCATCAGCCCACTTCTGGCTAGGCGGTGAGTTTATCAGCTGAGGCAATTTAAATCCAGGAAACAGAAGGAGGTATTTTTTGATGTAAGATTTTGTTCTTTTTTTAAACGTAAGTTATTCCAGGCAATGCAGTTAGCCTGAAACAGTTATCAGTTACAAAAGCAGGGCTCCTCGTATCTTGTCTCCTTGTGCAATGCAAAGAAGATCCTCCCGCTGAGCTCCGAAGTAGGGGAAAAGCTATTAATTCAAAATAATTCTTCACGTTGAGGCTTGCTGCCTAAAGCTCAGTTAATATTAAGGAAATTCCAGCAGTTCACTCCTTGCTGTTGGAACCTTATTTTGCTATTTTATTTCGCTAAGTTTTCTCAGCTCTGTTCCCCTCCTCTACCAAAAAGTAGGCATCAGGTTTTTTTTCTTGGGGTGATGGCTCTATAAATAGCACAGAACTGCCAGACCGTGCTGCTGGAGAAGAGAAAGAGGGATTATTTGGCCTCCACCTTTGTCACCTTTATCTCCACATGAAGTTAGAACTCAGGGCTTGCTGCGACCTTTGTTCAACCTAGCAAGTGATTAATACCAGTCGGAAGAACACGGAGAAATTAGTGTTTGACCGGTAGTGTCATCCCTTAGATGGGAAACAGCATTCGGTCCATACACACACTGTTCAAATGCCACTCTGCTTCATTACTGCCGTGCATCGAATCTCCTCTTCTTCAAGTACCTTCCCTTAATTTTCTACCGCAGCAGCACAGAGCTAGGCTCCTTAACTCAGATTTGGGCACTGATTGTCAGAGGTATTGAGCACGCTCGGCTCTCACTACAGTCTGTGGGATCTGGGTTTGCCTTGAAAATCAAGCTGTTTTTATTTAGGTGCCTAAATACGGTTTAAGATTCTAATTTTAAGCAGCCAGGCCTGAAAGTCTGAGCCCATTTTACTTTCCCAATGCGCTTTCCAATATACAGTACTAAAAACCCACTAACAGGCACAGCCTATGTCTGGCTGTAGTTCAGCTACAAAAGTCTGACAAACAATTTGATAAAAGTTATAGGATCTTATGATCCTATAATCCAGAGCTGGCCCTTATTCTGGACAGCAGTATGTGAATATGTCAGGCCCCCTGGAGGCTTCTTTAACCACTATAGCAAATTCTAGAGGGAGGATTTCACTTCTGGATGATGTGGAGACTGGAACACTTGTCACCAATGGAGGGTCACAAAGGTTTTGTCAGATGGGTGGACAATACAAGACTTAAGTTCCTCGGACCCCTTGTCTCCTGCTGACTCTCTTTCGCATCTGATCCCTTCAGATCACTGGTCCCAGATCTTGCCTCAATCCACTCCAGTTGGAAGCACAGTAGTAGATGAACACTGAAAAATTCCAAGGTACAGGATCTGACTCTTCTCTCACAAAAGTCTTAAACCGGCCTAACTTCATAGTTTCTCTCTCAACCTTTGAATCTGCCTCACCAATAGAAGCTGGTCCAATAAAAGCTATTATCCCAATAGAAATGAGCATTTAGAAAGGCACGCTTTTTTCAAAAATACTAGAAGCAATGAAGAATGAGTGCCCAGCAAATATATGAATGGTTTTAACTGAGCTTTCTTTGGCCTAGTGAATTTCTAAAGGAAATTTGAAATCACGTGCAATACACATGCATTTCTTTTTTGAAGCTCTGGAAGTGAACGTAACAGATTTAAAACATGTTTGTGAGTGAAATGAGACCTCCGTGCTGACACCTGGTACAAGTGTCATCAAGTTTCATCATGATGCAGTTTGAAATGGCAAAAGCTAGAATTCAGTAAAATAATCTGTCCAGATTCTATGCTGCAGAAGGTCATGCAAGCATGCAAAAAAGAGAAAGATTTCTTCATCCTAGTATGGAAACCGGACAGATTTTGTTTTTTACTGAACCTGGCTCCTAAGAGACTATGCCTGAAAAATCAGGGTTTATTTTAAGATACTTTGAGATTTCTGATGAAAGGGACTGTGTAAAAGTCATTTGCAACAGAACTGTAATCTAATAGGCCTGGCTGAAAGGGGGTCGGTGGAATAAGACCTAACTTTGCCCAAAGCAGAAAAGAACTCAAACAGAACATTTCTGGGGTTTAAAAAAAAGCTTAGTTAACTTTCTTTTCCCTTAGTTTTCATTTTTGCGCTGTCCTCAGCACTTCCAACCTGGGTGGGAAAATCCACTCAAATTTAATAGGGGTGAAACCAAGAAGGTTCTAGGGAAATTACTCTAAAAGCCTATATGTCTAGATCCTTAGCAATCTCTCCATTGACATCACTTGAGAATCTGGCCTATATAACTGGCGTTTGGCGCTGTCCTATAAAAGGGATGGTGTAGCAGTGTTGGTCCCAGGATAGTAGAGACAAGTTGGGTGAAGTAAATAAAGGTTACAAAAAGCAGTAACAAAGCCACTATACAGCAAGAGACAGAAGATCTCCCACAGTGTTACATATTCCATATAAATGTAAAATGCTTTATATAAAAAAGGATCTCACTAGGGCAGAGTGCCAAATATTTCATTACCGACAATTAGCCTTTTTTGCATGAGAATTTAGGCCCTGATTCAGGAAATCATCCACAGACAGGGAAGTGCTTAACTTTAAGCACATGCTTAAGTTTTATTGAAGCCAATGGGGATGAATTTAAGCAGGTGCTTAAGTGCTTGCTTGAACGGGAGCCTGAAATAACGACGCAAGTAGCAGTGGGCAAAGCGAGTCATAACGTGCTACATATGCTTCCCTACAAAATGGCCAATGTATATAAATGCCAGTGCACATCTGTGGGCTTCTCTAGGTGAACAGCTAGTGCACAGCAAGCTGGAGTTAATCTGCAGCACACAAGGGTGCCACATACTAACTGTGTGGACCCTGTGACAGCACACTCACAGGCCCCTAGTGCACTTTAATCTACTCTGCTTTGAAATATGCAGAAGGGAGCTTTTAGTATGTGGTAGCATGGTCCAGACAGTCTAGACAGGTAGTGTGTGGCACATTAGTGTACTCTAGATTCATACTCCAGCTTGCTGCACGCAAACTGTTCGTCTAGGCAGGCCCCAAGAACATCTCTTGACCTACACCACCATAGTTACTCTGGGCTTTTGCCTGCCAACTGTTCAAAGCAGTGTGTTGGTTTTGTAATTGGGAGTAGGCACTTACCTGACAGCACCAAACTCATTTTCACTAGTAAATTAAACAGGATTTGATTCCAGGTCCCCAGGGAAGAAAAGCAAAAGCATTTAACTAAATGTTTTAAGACGACGAAATGTCACTACTGAATGTGAATATTTCGCACACACAATAATTGCATTGTGTTTTCTGTTACATTCTGATTTCACCATTCATTTTCAGTCCTCTCAGCCACTTCAGGATGAAGTTCAAATAATGTTTGCACAGGCAACAGCCAAAGGGAGGGAGATGTTGGTGGAACTGATCACAAACGTTCTCTGAGAAGCTTTTGTGCTCGTTCTGTACTTAGAACACACCAGCTGGTGGAATGTACTGAATATAACCAACCCCTACGTGAAATGCTGTTTGGAATTGAAATCAGACTTAGTTCACTTGTAATTTCTAGGCTCTGTTCACACACACTTGAAAACCATAGCTGTTATTTTTAATTCTGCATGATTTCTGAATGCAGCATGACACTTGGATACAGCAGAGCCAAAAAGCAAGAACATCAACATATATGACCAATAGATGACTGGCACCTGTTTCTAAACACACCAAATATTGAGCAAAGATCTTAAGCAGTGGCACTGGCGATTTTCTTCTTGGGCCCACATAAGGGAAAGATTGTAAGTAGATTACATGGTGTTTCCCAACATGAAGACCGTCTCCATCAGCTCCTAACAGCTAGGAACAGATTGGTGCCTAATACCTCGAAAACATGTTTATTAATGGCTTATCCTTAAATGGGATCAAGTAGCGAGAAAGCGTGAAAATAAATCATTTCTATGGCTCTGCAGTTGTGGAAACAGGCAACTTCATCCCATTCTGTGGGAGAGGTTTGCAGAGAGGGCGGCATGCATGATTGTCCCACTGACCCTGAGCTCCACAGGAAAATCCAGGGATCTCGAAACATGGGGACTTATCCTTCCATGGTGAAGACAGAAAAGTAGTGTGCAAAGGGACAGGTTTTCCCATCCTTGCCTATGCATCTTAATCCCACTCTGAGGAGGTAGAAAGCATGATACAGGCATTAATTTACTCCCATGGGATTCTCTATAGAAAGTTGCCGTGAGAACATGCAGCACAGAGTGTCTGTCTCCTGGCTCTGCTTCCCTTATGGCTCCTATTCACCCCAAACAAACAGAACTCCAGCTTGACAGAGTTCACACGGATGTGGTTCCTCAGCTTCGGGGAAGAGGGAAAGTGATGCTCTTAAACTATGCTCCCCAACTCTCATGTACTAGCCAGATCCGGCAACTATTTGTCATTGGCCACTGTAAGGCTCTGCAGTGGACATAATTTAGCCCATTGTAACAACCTCTCATGCCATCCTCACGGCCACCTCTTGTGCTGTTAACACTGCTATCTGCGTGATTATTATCTGCATGTGCTAGACAGTTTCAGTGCCAGCCAGGTTCACAGAAAGCACTTCATATTTGCCTTGACTTTTCTGACATGTACATTCCCTTCTAAAATTTCATCCTGCACCCAGTTACGACAGGTTCTCCAACCAATGTGCAGATACAAACACACACTCATCTTGCATAGTAGAGTATCTCACTTCTTAGCGGGCAATCCACACTGATGAATGTAATGACCTGCTTCATGGCTCATCAGCAAGGATTTAATTTGGGACCTTCAGCACCAAAAAGCACAAGCTAAACTGCATGAGCTACAGAAGTAACTCCCTTAACTGTTACCAGTAGTAAGGTCTCATTCTTTCTGTAGACCAGCCACAAGAAGAACACATGACACACCTACCCAACGTTACACATTTTTAAGGAAAGTTTAACCCGCGTGCCTGTAACAGAAGTTACTTGGGCAATACTGCAGCATACTTAGTTTTCTAGGAATCCACCCATAAATTGACAACATACAGGTCATACATCGTTTGTGATAGTGTTCCACAGATTTTTCAGGAGAGGTCGCCTCATCTTAGAAGGCTTTGAATCTCTTTCTGACTCTCCAATCAGGGTTAAAAGGCAATAAATCAGTAGGTAATTTGAGAGGGTGGAAATGTCTAAGGTTTTAACCAAGGCGAGAGCTCCATCCATTTAGATTGTTAGCTCTTCAAGGCAGGGAATGCCTCTTACTAGGTACAGTGGCTAGCATTATGTGGCGCTGTTCTTGTTTGGGAATTCTAGATGCTGCAACGTGACAAGTAATAAACAATGATCTAAGAATGTCACCCAAGTGTTTTGGACTTAAAAGCAAGTGCTTTCAATACTGATAGCAAATTCCACCATCAGGTATGAGGCAGTTTTCCCTTTCCTAAGGTGATATTAATTTTTAACTTTTCTTCCCATCTCTCTAGTCACTTTTTAAGCTCTTCTGTTTTCAGTAAAATTCACCTAAATACCATCTGTTGAAAGGGAGAGTGACAGAAAGCCTAAATAACACATAGAGCCAGGGTTACAGATACTACATTTTGACAACACTCAATAGTGTAAGGCTGGGTGAACACATGAATAATTACTTTTGCCTAAACTAAATCAGTTATTATTATTCTTTATATGTCTGACCACCAGCTGAAGCTGGTTCCACAAATATATTGGTTTAGTCTAGGCTAATTCAAACAAACTAAGTAGGCAAATATTCGACAAGCCAGTGGCGAAATGCTTTCTCTGATCGCTCTAGCTATAGTGTGTCAGTCCCAAATTCTGATTGCTTTTCTGGCACTTCTTTAGTTGGAAAGATAGAAACAACCTTGAAAGCAACTTCTTTTCAATTAAATTCAAACATACTCTTTTTGCAAAAAGAGTAACACAGAGTGAGGGGGAAAGAAAGACTTAGAATGAAGCCGCATAATGCAACAGCAAGTACAAACTCATCTTCAATCGTTCAGGTACAGAACATTCTCCTGACTATCTAGTAAAAAAGGTGGGGGAAGGGACACATTTCCACCTCCCAAGGTGAGGAATACTCCAGACAGATGGATTTTTAACTTTAATTCTGCATTTTTACAAGCCTTTTACAACCTATGCTAATAACTTCAATTTGGTGCAATAGGAAATATATGTACAGTATTGCAGAGGACAAAAAAGTCCTAAATCTGAGAGGCAATTCTTTGACCTCAATGAATTTAGTCTGAAAACATTTGTTACATGATGAAAAGCTGCGTGGGAATGCTAATAACACTCTCAAAGGGTTAACGATGCCTATCTGATTGGCACTAAAAACTAGATTTCATTTGGTACAGTGACAGAGAAGCTCTGCCACCATGAGTACACGTCCATGCCCACATTATTACAGGACAATTTAGGTCATCTTATTTTAAATTTCATGGCTCTGTGACACAGATGTAAATCAAAGCTAGTGAGGCAAATGATGATTTTTTTCATAGTGGGATTTTTATAGTCTTGATCTTGAAAACATGCTTTGGGCCCAAGCTATCTATGAAATTCTCTGAATTAGCCAAAGAAGTTTGTGTTGTTGCTGATATGGAATTAGAATCAGAAAATAAAACCAGGAAGTTTTCAGGACAAAATATGTCTGGTCATTCTTAAAATCTGGGTTGCAGTAGCAATTGCCATTTTATAAAGATAGGAATCATAAAATGCTCTATTCTGGCAATATACAAATATTGAAATGGTGAGCTTTCCTATTTAGATACATTTAATAGATTTAAGTAAATACATACTGTGCATATATATGTCCATCTTTAAAATAGTAAACAGATATGTATATTTACTCTGTATATGTGCTTATATATGTCTGTCTGTATATACACATAATTTGTACTGAAAGATTTCAGGCACTTAATTAACATGATCGTAGCATACAGAATTAGAGTCACATACAAAGCAATTCTTTATTTTAATAAACAGATCATGAATTTGATATATTGGTTGTTTTCTTTGTTAGACTTGATTTATCTGTCACTTTCATTTCCAGATTTGATTTACTGGTCAATTTCTTTTCAAGATTTGATTAAAACACATCACATAAGTCCTTTCAGATCTATTTCTAAATATCACATATAGATCTAGTATGGATCTTTAAAGTCTTAATTCCAAAACTTTCTTGATCAATCATTTTTCTTTTCTATCTAGCGCTAGTCCCTATTATAAATTAATATAATCTGGACATATGGACATAATCCATTTACAGTGGACATAAAAAACAGTAAGTATAGTTTTATAATAAATTGCACATGGTGATGGTTTAAAGAGAATCAATAGATTATAAATCATTAACACTAAATAGACAGAATTTGAGTTTAGATTTAACATTTTTGTACTCTAGAATTACATATGCATCGGAAAATAACCAAGCGAAGGGAAGTCGTTTTATACTGTTGCTTTTGTGCTAAAGACATGAGATGAGACCTTGACATAAAGTAAAGAGCTTTACCTTAATGAATAAGATAACTGGTACCCAAGTGACTGTTTAGGTAAGCAAGGCATTCATGATACACCGTGTAACAGAAATGGACCCTCTGGGCCCAACCCTGCACCCACTGAAGTCAGTAGGAGTTTAAAGACCCTGTAACATGTTCACTTGTTTTCTTTCCAACAGAAGGAACACTGGGCAGTCCAAAGGAGTTGTTTTTATCCAAAAACACAAGAGGAACTTTCGCAACATCCTGGAGTGAGGAGAATTCTTTTTAATGTCTCATCCAAATGACCACAGTGCTCAGGTTGAATTCTCCTGCTCATTACTGCACGGAAGCATCAGGATTGGTGTGATCCCAAGTGCCTTTGGAGCAGTGAGACCCAAGACCTTCTGGTGTAGAGGTGAGAATGCTACCAACTAAGCAATGCTAACATCCCTCTGTTCCTGAAGCAAAGATCCATTTTTCCTGAATGGCTGTTGGTACCAACTTGTGGCGTGACCCTATAAGATCAGGTCAGGCCAGGTTGATACTTAAATGAGGGAGCTCTATGGGTCCCTGCAGGAAGTACTCTCACAGAGTCAGTAGGTAGCTCTCTTCCCCCAAGTCAGCACATGGTGTTATGGCGGATTGTGCTTCTGAACAGGCTCTCTTTTTTTCAGTGAGAGGTGCAATTGTGGGAGTTTTAGATCCATGGCAAATTTAATAAAAGGAAAGGGTGGCAGCCCTTGGCCAGACTCCAGCTGAGGTAATTAAATTCTGCCTTGCTAAATTCCCCCTGCATCCACAACCAGATAGGAGTATTAATCACTTCCTAAACTGCCCCAAACTGATGAGAGATGTTGATCTACACTGTTAAACAGCTGCTGCATTCTACTGGTGGGCAAAATGATCCATAGCCATTCTTCCCTCACCTGCCTCTCAGGGGTGTTTTGAAGCCTAATTGATTAATTTTAGAAAGATGAAAGACGCCCAGGAAGTGCAAAGCATTATTAGTTCCCATCTGCTTTCAGGCATGATCTAAAACTTCTCTGGGTAAACCACAGGATTTGGAAATTCAATCAATAATATATGGCTCTGCGTATTTCTGCATTAGATAGCTGAATGACCTAAGACTAAAGGGCCCCATCCTACTGAACACTTCCCGGGAGGGACTCAGCATCCTAAACGCCCACTGACTCCAGAGGGGATTGAGGGCACTTGTCACATCATGAGAAGGCACTCACCAAACTGCAGGATCAGGTCCAATGTGAATAGCATTCATACCACGTCCTAATACACCAATATTATGAGTTCTTTAAGGGCCCAGGTCAACTCCCATGGAACCCAAAGGTAACCTTCCTATTGAGCTCCGTGAGAGGTGGATCAGGTCCTAAAAGGACAAAGAACAAATATGCAGAGATACCTGGTGAGGATCTAAGTGCTCTCTAAGGGTATTTACATGGTTTCTATCTATCTATGCTGCTAGCCATAAAAGCGAGGAATTTGCAGAGAGATACAAAGGCGTGTGCACACTTTGCGAGACACTAAGCAAAATGCAAAGAAACAGGCTCCTCCAATATCTATATCGATGACCTTCTGTCCTAAAGGTTTGCAATAAACAGACATTGCATCCAAATTTCCTTGGGCTCGTTTCTTAGCCAAAATATCTGGTTCTGCACAATTGTTCTATTTTTATTTTCTTTTTTTCCCCCCAACAAGTCCTCTTTTTTTGGGGGGCGGGGAGGAGGAGAGAAGAGATCAGACTTTTGGCACTGCAGCCAACAGGCACTGATACGAAGGGGCAAGGCTACAAATTCACAGGACCAAAGCCTGCAAAAGGTAAGATGAAAATAGGAGGGACAAGATAAGAAAGGGAAACATAAAACTCCTTTTGCATTGTCCTCGGTAGCTGCTGCGTGTGGAGTTGCCAGCTGAGAGTAAATAACCGTCCCTGCACAACCCTCCTCGTTTGAATTTTCCTGTACAAGTTTAACATATTTTTCTGTCAGAAAACAAAAAGTGTTGCTTTGTGGAGATGATATTCTTAGAGGGATTCCTGTTTCTCACTGGACTCCATTTCCCTGAGGCAAATCTAAGAAAGATTTCTTCAGAGAGCCTAGATGCCACCATTTCATTTGTCCTTCCAAACCTTGCTTTGATGTGTGGTATCATTATAAGATTAGCTCTCATGAGGGAACCGAGCTTTGTGAATGGCTCAGTGAACTCTGAGGCATCTCTGCTCCTAAGTATTACAAAAGCCCGTGGAGCCACAAAAGCGTGCGGAAGGGAATTTCTGGGCCCTAATCCAGAAGGATATGCTGCCTGCTCCCTTCTAATTGGTACCTTGTATTTGGTCCTAATTTCTGGATTCCTCTAAAAGACAGTGGAGGGAGCAGGCCCACCAGTCTCCCCCAAGGAGATCTGAGAGAATGAAGTGGGCCAGTCAACAGCCCCATGAAGCTGCTGGGTGGGTTGGACTAGAAGGTCTGAATACAACACAAGGTAAAAAGAGAGTCAAAATCTGAGGGGAGAGGTGTCCTATGAGGAGGAAGGGTCACGTCCAGGAAAGGTGGGGCAGAGACCAAAAGGTTGGAACAGTTCAGATAAACTTCGATATGCCCCTGAACTCTTTGGGAAGTTTAAACATTCCTACTTTTTATTTACAGATCTTTAATATGACCTGAATCTCTTCAAATTTCATCTCCAACACATCCAGCAGCATCTTGCCATCTGTCCCTACCACTCAGAAAATCAGTATTAGACAGTTCAAGCTGAAGAATGCTTTGAAAAGAAAACGCAGAAGGCAGATGCCTTTTGTTTAGTACTCTGCCCTGAGCGAAATTCTCCAGCCCCTTCCAGCTTTCCCAGCTGACTTCCCCCCTCTCTTTTCTGTTCCCACACAAAACAAATCCACACTCTAATACTTGACACAGCAGGATGTTCTCACATCTAGAGATCCATAAATCATCAAATCAATCAATCAATCGATCGATCAATCAATCGCTATTTTGTATCCTGCACATGTTTAAACATAGCATAGCCCTAATATATCAGTTTTTCACCTAGTTGCTTTTTCTGAGCCTACAGTACAATGTTGCAAGACAAACATGTTGAGCATGAGCCTACTGTGGAAATGATTTGGTTAAGGTTTTAGAACAACTAGTTTCTGCCATTGCACAAAAATGTTCTGAATCCCCTATCCTTCCCTTCAAGAGTGTTTTTTAATGGTGTGGTGGCTTGCACAGAAGATAAGCGTATAAAGAGGTGGCTGGAATTTCAAGAAGAGGATGATCAGTTTGATTCACCACTTGAGTTATTTTGGACTAGCTTTCCACATTTCCAGTAATAAAACAGAGAATCAAAGCTGTCGATTTTAAACCTGAACTGTCAGGTTTTTGTGTCAATGAAGTTCTCAACCTGCTGCCACAGGAATCTCTAAAATTAAGCTTTCAGAAGAGGTATAGTGTATACAATATATTAAAAAACAAAACACAACTTCATCCTAAACTCCCCGTCTGCTCACCTGTCACGGTGCACAGAGCGTTTAGATCTACAGCAGAAACAAGGAACAGATGTTGGGTGATTGAAAAACTTGAGCCTTCTATTGTTTTACTGACTTGTCACCGCAGAGAAATTTGCTTTAATTTACTTTAAAAGTAAATGACTGGATCTTCATTAAAACAGTGGCAAGTCACAGTTTGTAATGAGGATGTTAGCCAAGGATTCCATGTAAGAATCAGAGCCTCCAATTCCAAATGCAATGTCTATTTGAATATACCGATCCACCTCCGCTCTGAAACATGATGGTTTATTTTCAAGAGGCCTGACATACCAAGGGAAACAGCATGTGAGTTTTTGAAAGCCTGCCCAAAAACTAGAGTGATTTTTTTTTTACGGTGCTTGACTGTGCCAGGTAATGTCATTTTTGAAAGAAATAATTCATAACCTGATAGAGACCCTTTTCCTTATTACCCTGTGGGCTTGAAAGCAGTCTTCAAAACAGCTTGAAGAAAGAGGAGGAGAGAAAAAAACTGCCAAGAGTCCTGCAGTCCAGGGACTTCAAATCAGGCAAAGATACACAACATTCTGAAAATAAACTAACAGCCCGTGCTGCTCTTGGCTGATAGCCTTGCCGTTTGAAGAGGATGAGGAGAATTCCCTCCTCCCCTCCAAGTACTATAGAGGCAACAAGCAATGTTGCAGTGCTTTTCAAACCAACAGGATCCCACTCAGCCAGGGATATGTGGTGGGGTGACAGAATCACTTGATATCAACCACAGGTGGCCACCCTCTACCCAAGCCTACATTTGCAGAGGATGCCAGAGAGAAATACACCCCACAGCCGCAGGCCAAGGGCTGAGGCCTCTGTGGGATGGAAGTCAGGGGAGGCTGTATCAGAGGAGAAAGTTACAAAGGCTTCAGAGGATATGTCTGAGCCCGTCACCTTCAGATGGAAGCGCTCTCAAGAGAGAGCTCCCCTGGGCTTTGGATCAGGCTTGGCAAGGCCAGTGAGGTTAACTCTTGGAATAATATTATAATAAAAAATAAGTGCATAATTTTGGAGAAACTTTCACCCAACATCTCTTTCCCAACAGCATGCCCCATTTGGACGCCTGCATCACAGAGCACAGATCAAAAAAGATACTGCAGAAATTACCCACTTAAAAATTAGAACCGGCTAATTCTGCAAACTCCTATTTGCTTTAAACGCGTGAGCAGCCTCAATGAAAACCAAGAGGACTAGCCAAGTGAATAAGGCCATAGACGCCCAAGAAAAGACAGCGGCCCAAATTCTGAGCACCACTTGGCGTGGCTGTGGTGGGAGGCAGGGGAAAGGTGGCTGCAGGCCACCCTTGCAGTCCCTCAATTATGGGGCTAGCTAGGGATCAGTTGGTTCCCCAACATAAGTTAGGGCAGACCGAAGGCTCTTGGTTGTCTATGGCCCCAAAGGGGTTTTCTGGCAGCAAGAAAGCACAGAAGTTCCTTTGCCAAGTTGTTCTCCTACAA
This sequence comes from Mesoclemmys tuberculata, assembly GCA_007922155.1. Classification (NCBI taxonomy): domain Eukaryota; kingdom Metazoa; phylum Chordata; order Testudines; family Chelidae; genus Mesoclemmys; species Mesoclemmys tuberculata. The sequence goes on from ML675631.1 coordinate 21,160,769, forward strand.
CAGGGCTTGAGATGGCAGGTGTGGCTGAAGCACTACACTGGCTCTACACTCCCCCAGGACTCCTGTTACACAAAGGGTATTCCCAGGTAACTAATGAAGCCAGGTCCCTCCCTGGCTGTTCTTCCTAGAGCCAGAGTCTGACCCAGTGTTTAAAGGCTGCAGGAAGTGGGTCAGGTAAATCCATTATGGCAGCTTCCCTGAGTCCCTATCTCCCTGTTCTGTTGTTGAGGGGAGCACAAGGCATCCCACCATTATCACCCATCTCAAGAGTAGTTGTTACGTTGGTTTGGGGGATCAGCAAGCAAGCTTTCCATTGACTGGGGCATGCTGTAGCCACACTCCCTCTGACTAAGCTCCCTTTCTGTATTAGACCCAACATGGTGTGTAAGGGACATGGAGATGCCCGTCTAGTTTCTCACTGGTTGGTGGACAAATGGACATTGATGTGGCTTTGGCACATTTCATGCATCAGCTTTTTGGGGTTTTGCTAATTCCAGAAGAATGAAGCTTTTCCCAGAATTTGGCCTGCTATGTACAATAACTACTTTGCCACCAAAATGCAACCACTCGTTAAATCTATGTGCCGATGCATCTGTGTGTGTGGAGGACATCAGAGGGAATGGCAAACAATATTATATTAATTTGAAGCTATCTAGTGGAATTTAGCCTGGACATTGGGGTAATGGTCAGGACCTCAATTCAGCACCACAGTAGCACGCCTAGCACTACATGGGAGCATCAGTTTAGCTGACTCAGAGTTAAGCATGCCAAAACCACGTCTTACACCAACTTGTGGGTCTCCTGTCCAGCCACTAACCAGGCCACATGCAGCTCAGTGGACCTGGAAAAAGCAGAGCTTGAAGTGCAATAGCACCAAGTATCAATCACTTATTTAACTGGGTTTTCATTCTCGGTATTTTTAAAAATTCTGTTGAAATGTTACAGCTTTTCTAAAACAACTGGGTCATTATTTTCCCCTAAACTCCACTTCCATTTTAATGCTGATCATAGACTCAGAGAAATGCTGGGCTGGAAGGGATTATGAAATATCAAGTCCAGTCCCTGTCTTGAGGCAGGATCAAGTACACCTAGACCATCCCTGACAGGTGTTTGTCCAACCTATTCTTAAAAACCTCCAATGACCAGGATTCCACAACCTCCTAATGTCTAACCTAAATCTCCCTTGCTGCTGATTAAGTCCATTACTTCTTGTCCTGCCTTCTGTGGACATGGGGAACAACTGACCACAGTCCTCTTTCAAACAGCCCTAAACATATTTGAAGATTTATCAGGTGAACTCTGAGTCTTCTTTTCTTAAAATTAACACTCTCAGTTTTTGTTTTTGTTTTTTAACTTTTCCTCATAGATCAAGTTTTCTCATTTTCTCACTTTTGCTACTGTCCTCCAGACTCTCTCTAACTTGTCCACATCTTTCCTAACATGTAGCACCCAAAAGTGGACACAGTACTCCAGCTGAGGCCTCAACAGAGCCAAGCAGAGCCAGGTAATTACCTCCTGTGTCTTACATACAATTCTCTTTCCATTTCAAATTGAGCAAAGGTAAAAATTCCCCAAAACATAGTGTACTTACACCATCCCTTTGAACAATTTATTTCCTTTTGGTATGGTTTCAAAAGGATAGTGGTACAACAGCCAGAATAAATTTTGTTCCAAAATTTTAAGAGCTGAAAGTTAAGCAAAAAAAAAAAAGAAACCCTGCTAGCCTTATCATATTGGCAGACTCTGTTGTTTAGATTTATTACACAATGGTAATCAGGCTATAATATAAATACACTGCATCTTTAATTCATAAAGCACTCTGGAAAACAAAATGAACTATGGTAAAGAAGATTATAAGTTTTTCTTTTTTCCAATAAAAACTGGTTACTCAAACTCTGTTCTTTAGGAAGAATAGAGAAGGAAACAGATTTTCACCTCTGCTGCTGTTGGTGCTAAAATATGACCCACTGGCTTAAGCCCCTACAAGGTCCATTTAGCTTTACATCTTCCTAATCTGCATAAAGTGGGCTCCATGAAGCTTTCTGCCTCTGGATCTTCCAGATGGCATCTTAAACACCTTGGCCAATATTTTCTGTTCAGTATCTTGTGTACTGGTTAGCTGTTGCTCTCCCACCCAAGGGATGCCTAGTTTATAAAGCACTTGGGTGGAAACCACCATCTCAATGTGGCATCTTCTCAAGTCAGATCTCAGACGGCGTCACTTTCTATGAATGCCCCAAACAGTGTCCTAAAAAAAACGGGCCATTGTCGTCGTTTACATTTGAGTTGGAATCCGGGATGAAGTGAACTGGACAGGGAGAGATGGGCTTCTCTCCCCTCTCCCCAACACAATGCTGTACAAATGCAAATTCCCATGTCCACATACCTGACCTGACAACAATCCCCACACTCTCTGCAGCAGCTAAGTGATGCTGGCTCCTGAAGGCACCCGCAGAAATGCTTCTTCACTGTTGCCTACTCCTTGGCCACAGTATCCCATTATGTTGGCTACTTTTCAATCTGATGGACCTCCCAATAAGTGCAATGCACAGCAGCCTCGGGCACCATCCAGACGCTAATTTGTTGCACGTGTTCTGGAGTGGATCGCTGCCTGGACCACTCCTCCCTGTCTATGAATCATGCCCACTTTCCTGCAGCCATTCATTCTCTAGATGCAGTGCGTGCAGCACACCAACATGCACCATGCTCCTTGGAAATATGACAGAGCTCCCACTGGGGTGCACTTGCTGCTGCTTTCAAGTGTGTTGGTGCCACTTGCACTCTACTTATCACCAGCATCCCATGCACTGGATGAGACAAATCAGACCCAGGACACTTGAGCAGAAAGAAACTACTGGACTACAAGGTGTACAGCACTACTAGTATACTACTACTAGGTGTATAGCACTACTAGTATACTACTACTGGGTGTACAGCACTACTAGTATACTACTACTAGGTGTATAGCACTACTAGTATACTACTACTAGGTGTATAGCGCTGAGTGGCCTCACTGAGGATGCTCTGCTGGCATGGTTACCATAAAGGACGACACTTTCTGAACATCTAAAGGCTGTTACACTATTAGGGCCATATTCAGATACGTCTGGGCAATGCCCACTAAAGTCAGGTTATATAGTAAGCGTACTGCTGACAGAGTTCAGACCCCTTAATGAAAGTTAAAGCCTAGCGAAATATACTTACAGTTATACAGCAGCTCTAAGGAAGAAGTCTGATGGTTAGAGCACCAGCCTAGGATGTCGAAGACTTGCATTCAGTTCCCAGCTCTGCCACTGACTAGCTGGGTGACCTTGGGCAAGTTACCTGTCTCCCCAGCTGCGCAATGAGAATGATGACACTGATCTCCTTTGTCCACTGTTTTGCGCTAGATAAGAGCTCGATATTACTACTATTATTGACGGTATGGCCATGTCACCCAGAGTGACTGCAGTGACACAGCAGCTCGACAGTGGCACGACAGAGTGTTTAACATTTGGACAGCAGCACTGAAGGCCCTCTCTGTGGGACCTTTGGGCTAAGCTCTAAATGTCAATATAATTTCCAGAACTGGTGCCTGAATCCATGAAGTGCTGAGAGCAGCAAAGGCGTCAAGGGCCCAGAGTGGGAGTTCACCTCACCTTTTAGGAGGCACCAAGCACCATTCAGGATAGGGGTCTTGATCCCCACACTCTTTAATCAGGGACCCAGAATCCTGAAAAATGTGAGGTACTCAAATTCAGCACGTGGGATTCTATGGTGCTGGCTAATTCTGTTCTGGAACAGGTTCTCTCTGGCCCATTCTAGAAACAAAAGTCCCCGAACACTTGTAAAGATTAATACATTTGACTCCAATACATCCCATGGTGCATCAGCATTGAGGAATTAAGAGTTCTGAGGGTTAATTTTCCGTTATTTCTCCTTCTCACTTGCATTTCCTTAGAAGAGAAAACGGCACGTGCATGCAGAGGTTCCCAATGTGACTTACATGTTAAAAACTCAAATACAGGCTCACGTCTTGGTCAAAGATCTAGGTGGATGACTGAAAAATCTTGCTGTCTCGAGGAAAGGACTGGGCCTACCCAAACCCACTTGTACGCGGGATGCTTCCGAATCAGTACAAAGTTGACTGGCAACGACATCAGAAGATATATTTTGTATGCAGGGGTTTTAGCTGCATGGCTCCTATTGAAGTTAATGGAACTCATATGACTAAATCTGCAGACAGCGCTTTGAAAAAGTACCCCTAGGTGTTAACTGTAACAATGAATGGGCTACCTTAAAAAGGCTACAAATGCCTGTTATTGATGTCACAGTTATCTGAACAATGGGTTTACGAAGTCAATTAATTCAAACAAGTCTCTTGTATCCTGGTGATAAGGTAAAGGAAATACAGGTTAAAATAAATAAGAGGCGGATCAAGACTTTCACATCTGATTGCACAGAGGAAAAAGGTAAATTATATATCAGAGAAGACAGTGAGTTCTGCACAAAATTCTGAGTTAGAGAATGACCCCACACCAGGCATTTTCACTGTGTCTAATTCCTCCTTCTCGCAACCCACAATGCTAGCACCAACACAAATCACTATGCACAGATTACAAAAAATAAACATTATTGCTCTATTCTGATATTTTCTAAGGATCCAGCGTTAGTAAAAAATTCTACAGTCGGAATAATTAAAAACATGAATGTTTATTACACTATGTTTTTTTTATACCTTTACTGTAGCATGTCCTATACTTAGCATAATAAATTAGTGAGAATATCATGGTTAACTTAACTACCCCTAGGTGATAAATGTTCAGTTTTAATTATCCTCATTTCTCCCCCCTGAAAAGACGCAACGTAACAATCAAGTTAGGCATGCCTAGACTCTAGTAAACCCTATTTCAGTTCTTGGCAGTGTCACCTTCTGATGTGGGTAAATTTAGCTCCATGCAGTTTTTCCTATGTAGATCTTATGGACAAGATCTTAAATAAAAAGGCCACATCCACATCTCCATGGCAGCATTCATAAGAAAAATAGTTTTCCCCACTGGCCAAATTTCTCCCTCCTTCTCCAAAAGCTGTGCACAGGTTGGTTTCTTCCATCCATCCCATTATTTATTTGTGGTTGATGTATACAACTTCAAACCTGGTGTTTGCAGGAGCTACTCCATTGCCTTCAGTTGAAGCTGGGCCCCAGTACTTACAGAAAACAGGAAATCAACGAGAGTGTGACTTATGGAAGGATTTAAGGATTTGACCCAAAGTTTTGAAGAGGAGCTAAAAAAAATGTAAATGATTATATTCCTGGTGGACCACCCATGCATATTTATGGGTTCATGGAATTCTTTCATTCAAATGCAGGAAATAAAAGGAAATAAAACTAGTTGTTAAGATTTTTACACATGCAGATGGCTGAAAATAGAATATCCAGTAGGCCATGAGGATTCTACATTCCTCATAATGTATAAAAAAAATTGAACATCTCTTAAATATAAGGGAAAAATGCATTTGGATCAGGGCATGTCCCTTCCTCCTCATTCACCATCTTTTTCTTTCCTGGGAATTTAAGCAAGGTAAAACAACAGCAGTAGAAATGCAAGCTTTCCCCAAATTGCCCTACTAATGCACCTAAACACTGATCTGGACCAATTCTAGGCTTCCCTGCTAAGATCGCCAACTACCTCTAAATGTGGTGGTCTGCAATATGGACCTCTGTGCACTGGCAACTGGACGGAGATCACAAGACTTATCTTCCCATGCCCAATATGTCATCAGATGATAAGTTGGAGTTCTGGGTTTGATTTGAAGCAATGCCCTAGATGTGAAAACCTCTGTATCTCCAGAAAGGCTCTATATCCAGTCTCCTGGAAAGTCAGGGCCACCGATGGATTCTTTGGGTATTCTAAAAAGCATGTAAAGAGATAAATACATATTCCTTCTTTGTCTCCAATTTAGACTAGCTTGTGTCCTGGAGACTTTCAACTATACATTCAGTAAACTGCACAAATGTGTGACGGGGCCTGATCTATACTAGAGACTTCTGTCGACCAAAGTCAGCTTTCTGCCCTAAAACAGTGGTGGTGTACACACTGCAATCCCCC